>CM060968.1:122694510-123087010 GCA_030765045.1 Tenodera sinensis
CCTTTTTATTATTTCTTGTTACTTTATCTGAAATAGCATATTTATTGAAGGTTTCAGCTATGACTGTATCATTTGTTAATATTTTATTGTTGTGTATGATAGGTATGCTACTTTTTTCTTTCCTGTCCTTTACATTTTTTATGAATTTATGGACTTTGTTACCATCTGTCCTATAATCCATTTTTTTCTAAGAAATTATTAAAGTGATTATTTTTAGCTGTGAGACAGAATATTAGAAGACCCCAAAAGAAAATCGTTCATGTGAATGTTTGTTAAAAGTGTAATTTGTTTTTTGATGTTGGTATGAATTGATCAAATGACGAAAACGTGTTAAAAATGTTCATTGTTACAAACAACTAAGTTTGCCCAAAGACGTCATAAATCTTTCCATATTTGATTTTAATATATATGTATAAATATTAGAATTATATGTGTTCCTTAATAAAAGTAGGGGAGGATGATTAGGGATCGCTTCCCTAACAAGACAGAACTATTTGATGGACGCATATGCGGATGCATACGAAAAAGGCGGTGTCGCGTCAGGTGATGCCATAAACTGTCCACTCGCGTGTGTGTAAGCGAAGTGAAAGGACATATTTAGGTAGTGTGAACATAGAATTTTCACCAGACTTTCATCAAGCATTGGTTCCACTAAGTGAGAAGGTGGAAGCGTTTTAAATAATTTAGAATGGTGCTGAGAGGAATTATTTAATGTAAAGTATCGATGAAGTGTTAATAAAATAATACATTGTGGTGAAGAAACATCGTGTGATTTTTCATTCCATCCGTTACTACACCCTGAGATCACAAAGATCTCAATAGCACGAAGACACAACGATAATAATAATTACAAAAACCGCACCAAATGGCTTGCCCAACGTGGAACACAAATTTTGGATGGAATGGAAATTACGGGAAATGAACTTACGCAAAATACCAAGTGACGCCATATCTTCGCGCCAAAAAGAAAGAAGACGCCATTAGACCATCGTTTGATATCGACATCAGAACACCGACAAACGGATAATCAACGATACATCAGAACACCGATGAACAGATAATCAACGCGGGAAAACACCAGAGATCGTCTAGCGAAGCCAAGGAGACGTACATAACTGGACAAATCAACGGAAAAAAAAGTAGGACCAAACATTTTTATTTTTACATCCAGTTTATTTTTATTTGTATGTTACTGCGAAGCGGTAAAATAGTGGGACTTTTAAACCAAAGCGAACTGAATAAAGAAACTAAAATGTTGCGAAAAGAGATAGAAACAGGAGTGGGGGAAGGGGCAGATAGGCCTAGTTATCAAATAGAACTAGAAAGCGAGGAACAGGTAGCAATAGGAAAAGACCAAAGGTTATTAATGATCATGTTTGAAAGACTAGAACAAAGTTTAGGTCAGAAAATGGAGGGAGTGAGACAGGACATAGAACAAAGTTTAGATCTGGAAAGATGGAACTACTGTACACTGGACCACTGGTCATAACAGCTGGGTGACCACACGTATGAGCTACAGAATACAAATGGCAAGTTGGTAGGAAGATACCAAAAAAATAAATTAAAACCATACAAAGAAAGGACCAAATACTCTTTGCCAACAAATATGCAAGGCAGGAATAGTAGAGATGATGGAAAATAACAATTTTTAATGGGTTACTTATAGAAGATTATGTTCAGATTGGAAAATACAACAAAAAAGAAAATCAGCATAGTCATTGGCTATATTGACCACAAAGAGCATTGTCAACAAAGACAGATGAGGACACTGATTGTCATTAAAGAAATGAATTATAGCGACGGAAAATAATGTGTTTTTGACATAAGGATATCAGGGACAAAAATAAAAAGGAATCAATTGTGATGGCGAAGATAAAATATTTTGACAGAAAGATGTCGAGGGTGAATTGAGAAGAAAAATAATACAATTGCAGAATAATTATAAGTATAGAAGTTTTCTCTTATAGAGATAAGAGACTGATTATTTGATTTATTCATCCACTGATCATTTTACATGACATGGGATATATCATATATAGCACACTATAATTAATACATAATTATTATACAAAATACAATAGTACAACCTTGTATCATTTATGTAGTTTACAATGCCATTGGTTATTACAAGATATATCATTAAATATTTACATCTAAATACAACATTCATTATAGTTCAGCAATATTATACAAACATTTATCTATTAGAAATGATTTTAGAGTAGCTTTAAATTTTGAGTCTGTCCTATTTTTAACTGCTAATGGTAATTTATTATATAATATAGCTCCTATTTTATATGGGTCCTTATTGGTTTGACTTTTATTCGTGCTCACCCTATGGTAATCATTTGCACTTCTTGTGTCATATTTATGGCAGTCTTTATTGAAAAAGTTAAACTTCTTTTTTTCTTTAACAAGCATAATAGTTCTGAACACATAAAGTGAGATCACAGTTAGGATATTTTGAGTTTTGAATGTTTCTCGACAGGATTGTCGAAAATGAAGATGGTATATAGTTTGTATGCATTTTTTTTTGTATCTTTAATAATCTGTCCATGTTGGTTTTACTCGTTCCCCCCCAAATTTCAATTCCATATGTTAAATGCGGGTAAACAATGCCATAATAAGCTGATTTAAGAATGTTAATGTCACCATATTTTGCTAACTGTCTCAATAGGTACAGTCCTGAGTTCATTTTATTACAGAGTATTTCTATGTGAGTATTGTAGGTTAAATCATCTTCTATGTGTACTCCCAATAATTTAAAGCATTTTACTTGTTCTAATGCAATATTGTTAATGTTTATATTCACATTATCTTTCTGAAATGTCATGACTTTTGTCTTCCCTATATTTAATGTTAGCCCATTATTTAGTAAGTACTGTGATATTTCACAGACTGCACTTGTCATTTTTTCTTCTAAGCCTTCTCGACCATCATTCCAACATAATATAGATGTATCATCTGCATAAGAGATCACCTTGCTGTTCTCCGGTTCAGGTAAATTATTTATATAGATCAAGAATAGTGTAGGTCCCAGTACTGATCCCTGCGGTACCCCAGACTTTACTATGTTATAGTCCGATTTAACAGTGTGTATAATATCATGCTTTTTCCAGTTTATTTCTGTACATTGGACACGGTTTTTAAGATATGTTGCTAGCAATTTGTTAATTTGTCCTCTAAAACCATAGTGTTCTAATTTTGAAATTAGGTGATCATGAGATACTGAGTCAAACGCTTTGGAGAGGTCTAGATAAATTCCTGCTGTATTTTTCTTTGAATCTTTCAATTCCAACAGTTCATGTACATATTCTGCTATAGCCGTGATGGTTGATAATTTATTTCTAAATCCATGTTGAAAATTATTAAGGATACTTTTAGACTTTAGAAAACTATTTATCCTTGCTATAAGTACTTTCTCATACACTTTGCTGAATACTGACGTCAGTGTGATTGGTCTGTAATTACTAACATTTGTGTTTGAACCTTTTTTATGAATTGGTCGTACCACACTAATTTTTAATATTTCTGGAAATAATCCCTCGTTCATAGAGTAATTTATTAAATATGCCAATATATTCAGCAATTCTTGCTTACAGTGTTTTAGTACTATGGGTGACACGCCGTCCCACCCAGAGGATTGTTGATTTTTAAAACTGCTTATTATTTTGTCTATTTCTTCAGCATTTGTCTCGTGTAGAAACATGCTGTTCATAACAGTTTTATCTTTAGTTACTTTCCTGTCTATATTGCCAATTATAATATTATCATTAGTATTTAAAAAGAAGGTGTTAAATAATTTGCAAATTTCAGAAGGGTCATGTAACATCTGTCCATCTTGGTTCAGGCTTATGTTTGAATGTTCGTCTGTTTGGGGTTTAGCTTGCTTGTTTATAATTTTCCATACTGTTTTTTGTAGTATTACTGGAATTCGTTATTTTACTTCGTATTTGTTCTATTTTTAGATTAAGCAACGCTTTCCTGTATTGTTTTTTTAACCTATTATATGTGTTAATGTATGCACTCAGTCTGGTGGTTTGACAGAATTCATACATACTTTTCATTTTATGTTTTAAATGTATTAGTTCAGGTGGCAGAATTAATTTGTCAGCTGTTTCATGCTTAACTGTTCTTTTTGACTGAGGGCATGTCTCGTTGAAATGGAAAGCAAATATTTGCATAAAGGTCTTCCATTTCTCATTTGTATTGCATGCATTATATACTTCGGCCCATTCCTCTTTAGCAAGTGTATATTTAAGTTTATCTAGGTTACATCTTCTTGTATCCCTTATGTTCTTATACGTAATGTCTTTCATTTGGCTAAAACAGTTATAAATATCTATAATTTGCCCCCTATGGTCTGACACATGGAATTCATTATTTATTGTCGAAACTGTGTCTTCATTTAGATTTGTTATTATGTGATCTATTGTGCTGGTTGAGTGATCTGTGATTCTAGTGAGCCCATGAGAAACAATTTTTAGATTGAAGCTATCAAGGATATCTCTTAGATGCACGTTATCCGCCTCAATATTAAAGTCGCCCTAGGAGTATAACATGTTGATTAAATGCAATTTTGTGTAGCATATTTTCCAAATGGGTTAGGAATTCTTGCATGCTTGAGTTAGGGGATCGGTAAATGCCAATAATGAATACTTTCCCTAATTCTGTGCTTAGTTTTACTGCAGCTACCTCAAAGATCATCTCTACACTTACATTTTCTACCCACTCTATTCTGTTTACAATAATATCTTTCCTGGCATACATTAAGATACCGCCACTTCTGTGCATTGTACGACAATATTGGGAAGCTAATTCATAATTTACAAGTTTTATTGAGTTTAACTGTTCCATTCTTAAGCCATGTTCTGAAAATACTACGATCTGTGGATTTGTGTCATTTAGAACTGTTTCTAAAATTTCAATTTTATTAGAGATGTACTGTGTGTTTTGGTGGTAAATTCTAAGAGTAGAATTATTGTGCATGCTGTTTTTATCATAGGGTGAACACGAATTTACAATTTGTCACTGAATATTGTCTACTTTGCCAGCTGAATCAATTACATAAGGCTTTTTACTGGTAATAATTTTTATTTTCTCTGAGAGGAGTGACGTTAGGTGCTTCTTTCCTTTATTGTTCAAATATAAGCCATGCCTGGTATGGTTGTCACGTGGTAGATGGCTGATATCAACTACATTAACATTTGGGTACAGTGAGCACATTATTTTCATCTTTTTGTTTGTTTTCCTAATTTCTTTATTAACACATGAATTATAGTTCAAATCATACCTGTTAGGAATGTTTACCACTAATATGTCCGTTTTCCTTAGTTCCTCTCTTTCCAGAACTTGATTTAGAGCGTTTATAGCACTATTTGCTTCATTCTTGAACACATCGTTTGCACCTGCCACAACAATTTTCACTTCTTTGTTTTCACTCTTTTCACTGCTACTAGATATATTTGATGTAGCATCCATGAGTTTTGCATTAGGCTTCACATAACCCATAACTTCACTATCACTAAAGTTTTCACCTATTTTTTCCGCTAGGCCTCTTGCGTGACTATCTCCGTAGATAGTGATTTTCTTGCTCTTCCTTCTGCTTGGTTTGGTTTCTTTTGTGTATTTGACTCAAAGTTCTTCAGTCGCCGGTTGAGTTTCCTCTTCTTCATTTATTGCTAGCGCAGCAAATTTATTTTCAGTTTCAAACACATGTTTATTGGCGTTCTTTGATTTTCTGATTGAGACAAAAAGGTGACAATTAGTGAAGTAAGAAAAACCATAATCACAAAAGCAATACCCATGAATTAAGATGGATATAGCCAATGTTAAGCTTGAAGAAATGTTGAACCAAATAATAATGAATAAGAACCCAATTAAAAAATGGTACCATTAGTAACATCAGAGTTTAAGAACCGACTCAACGACCTGCCTATACATAATAAGCTTACAAGACAAAGAAGGCAAAGAACTGAATAAAATATTGCCATAAATATGATCATAATCATTAGCTCAAAATTTGTATCCTGTTTTTCTCTCCTCATTACAAGGAACATAAGTCAAAAGCCACACAATAAACCATGATACACTTAAATTATATTTGTGTCAATGTCAAATGCATAATAACTGAATATGTGTTGTATAATAACTGAACATACGTTGTATAATAACTGGATATGTTGTATAATAACTGAATGTGTTGTACAATAACTGAATATGTATTGTATAATAACTGAATATGTGATATATAATAACTGAACATGTTTTGTGTAGTAACTGAATATGTGAAATTTATAAAGACATGCTGTGTCATGCCAAAACAAAAGACAAAGACAAACAGCGAAGAAGACCGTAAAAAAAAAAAAAAAAAAAAAATATTGTGCAGAAGTGATTGCATCAGAGGAGTAGGGAGAAGTATTGTATTGTGTTTCAAGATTGTAAATATAGGTGACAACTTGAAAAACAAAACAAGGGGCATGTGAGACAGAATATTAGAAGACCCCAAAAGAAAATCGTTCATGTGAATGTTTGTTAAAAGTGTAATTTGTTTTTTGATGTTGGTATGAATTGATCAAATGATGAAAACATGTTAAAAATGTTCATTGTTACGAACAACTAAGTTTGCCCAAAGACGTCATAAATCTTTGCATATTTGATTTTAATATATATGTATAAATATTAGAATTATATGTGTTCCTTAATAAAAGTAGGGGAGGATGATTAGGGATCGCTTCCCTAACATGAAAGAACTATTTGATGGATGCATACGCGGATGTATACGAAAAAGGCGGTGTCGCGTCAGGTGATGCCATAAACTGTCCATTCGCGTGTGTGTAAGCGAAGTGAAAGGACATATTTAGGTAGTGTGAACATAGAATTTTCACCAGACTTTCATCAAGCATTGGTTCCACTAAATGAGAAGGTGGAAGCGTTTTAAATAATTTAGAATGGTGCTGAGAGGAATTATTTAATGTAAAGTATCGATGAAGTGTTAATAAAATAATACATTGTGGTGAAGAAACATTGTGTGATTTTTCATTCCATCCGTTACTACACCCTGAGATCACAAAGATTTCAATAGCACGAAGACACAACGATAATAATAATTACAAAAGCCGCACCAGCTGTATTAATTCTTTTCTTAGTGGGGCACATTTCTTTCACCATATTTGTGTATCCAATGTTTTTTGTTTGTTCAGCAGTATTTCTGGCTATATCCCTTTCATTTTTCAGTTCTTCTAACTGGGGTTTCCAAAAGGGTTTGACATTTTTTATCCTTCCACGAGGAATATGTTTTTCTGCGGTTTCTAGGATGACTTTACAGAAATTTTTGCTCATACGATCTGGTTGGTCATGCAGCTGTGAGTTTGTTTGTTCTTTAAATTTATTTTCCAGTTCAATTTTATATTTATTCCAATCAGTTTTTTGAAGTTCTAATACAGATTCATGTGATGTTGACTGACATTTGCATTATCTAGTTTTATATCAGCAATTACTGCTCTATGAGCAGAACTTGGGTCTTCATTAATTTGTTTTTAATCTTTGAAACAATATCTGTTGTAGCTAACAAGAGGTCTGGGTTAATGCCCGCCCCAGCGTAATGTATGAAGATTGTGGGATCTTTTTTATCATAAATCAGTTCAAAGTTAGTGGTATTCAAAATTTCTTCCATGACCTTCCCTGTAGAATCCACTTTTTCATTACCCAGTCTTTAGGAATGAGCATTGAAATCCCCAGTTACGGTTGTTTTATTTAATTGGTCAATAAGTTAGAGATCTGGTTCATTCCTGGGAGGATTGTAGATGTGTTTTGTTATCCCAAAAATGTGGTTTTATTAATTCAGATTGGAAATTTTCAAAGTGGAAAGGTTGGAAAAATAAAGACTCCCTAGCCTTTGGATACTCTAATGGCATTGGGGTTAGAAGAGAACAAGAGATGACCAAGGTAATGCCATAAGGTCAGATAGAAAAGATAAAGTGAGGAGCAAAACAGCACAAAGTGGAAGTAATGTTCTGCTCAGCTTGGGTACCTTGTGGCTACCATCCACGTATCCCCTAGACGGGGACTTTTGAGGGTCGAACAGGTTAAATTCTTTTCTAGAATAATAAAATTTAGTTTCCCCATGTCAAGCCGGATTCAGAGAGCTCCACCCTACAAACAAACAAGTCTTACTTCTCAGTCAAGAAATCTAAGACTCCTTCAGTAGAAAAGAAGATAATGTATCAGTTTTTATCGATTTTCAACGTTCATATGATTCTATATGCAGAACAAAACTACTAAAGAAAGTAAAACAAATAGGGATACAAGGTCCAATGTTTTCATGGCTATGTCATTTCCTAACTCAACGCTTTATTGCTACCAGATATGGAAGGAATATATCGAAATATAAACAAGTACACTGTGGCGCTTGCCACAAGGTGCAGTACTTAGCACAACATTTTTTAATATATTTATTAATGATCTACCACAAGAAATACAAGAATCAAGCATGAAGTTTGCACTATTTGCCGATGAGTTAGTAATGCGGACTTCAAAACCAAAAAAACAAAAGCACAAAACTAGAAAAAACCATGCAACAATCCTATTAGCTAAGTTTATATCTTTTAGGCTCTAGATACATTAGCCATCGAAGACACATTTTGCCAAGTACTGCACTTGGCATCTTCAGGGTAAGATGATCCCTTGTCTGCACTGGTCAGAATTCAAATGCAAAAGCAGCGATTATGGCACTCCTTGTATAGCGGGGCTTGTTGCGCTGGCTAAGGTGGTGGTTGATGGGACAAATGGTAAAATCGTCTGTGGCAGAGCAGGGGGTTTAGGGGTTTAAGGGCCCGTCGACAGCTAGGTCATTAGAGATGACCACATTATTTGGCCATGACATCAACTTTAAAGAAACCCGAGTCCTGTCCTCTAAAGTCAACTACTATGTCCGACTACAAAGGGAGGCCATAGAAATCTACAAACCCAGACAATTTCAACTGGAAAGAAGCGCTCTGTATACAGAAAACATGGATACCTGTCTTAGATAACCTTTCAAACACAACACCTGTAATGAAACCCAGCCTACATCTTGCTCGCCAGCTGATGTGAGCCAAGTAATAATAATAATAATAATAATAATAATAATAATAATAATAATAATAATAATAATAATAATAATAATAATAATAATAATAATAATAATAATAATAATAATAATAATAATAATAATAATAGTAATAGTAATAGTAATAGTAATAGTAATAGTAATAATAATAATAATAATAATAATAATAATAATAATAATAATAATAATAATAATAATAATAATAATAGTAATAGTAATAGTAATAATAATAGTAGTAATAATAGTAATAATAATAGTAATAATAATAATAGTAATAATAATAATAGTAATAATAATAATAGTAATAATAATAATAATAATAATAATAATAATAATAATAATAATAATAATAATAATAATAATAATAATAATAATAATAATAATAATTTTTTTTTTTTATTTTTTTGTTTTTTGTTTTGTTTTTTGTAACTTATTAACCATAACAAGCATGCCCCATTGCAGTAAGCAATACTACATGCTATTACATTGATACCTGTTATAATTTGTAGTAGTAGTAAGAATAATAATGATGATGATGATGACGATGACGATGACGATGATGAGAAGGAGAAGAAGAGGAGGAAGAGGAAGAGCAAGAAGAAGAAAAATTAATAATCCTCCCACTGCACATAAAATTAGGGCTCATAAAACAGTATGTAAAAGCCTTGAATAAAGATGGTGCTTGCTTTATGCACCTGTTTAATAAATTCTCTACACTGTTCCATAAGAAAATGAAAGCGGGCGTTTTTATGGGCCTCAGACACGAATGCTAATGAAAGACAATTTGCCAATATGATGAACAGTATAGAAAAGAATGTTTGGTGTGCATATTGTGATGTAGTTACAAACTTCCAAGGTAACTACAAGGCAGATAATTATGAGATTCCTCTCAGAACATTGTTATCTTCCTTACAGAAGTTAGGGGTAAACATGAGTCTCAAGGTGCATTCCATACACAGTCACCTAAATGTTTTTCCTAAAACTCTAGGTTCCTTAAGTGAGGAGCAAGGCGAATGCTTCCACCAAGATATTAAAACAATGGAACAGCGATATCAGGTTAGGTGGAACACAAACATGTTGGCTGACTACTGTTGGTCCTTACAGCATGATGTCTCTAGTGTCTCCTATTCAAGAAAGTCACATAAACAGAAGGTTTTGGTTGATTAGGTGTGTAAGTAATTCGGTGACTCTTCAATGTGTAAAGACTTTATATTGTATATAATTATTATAATAATCTAGTGTTTTTTCTGTTGAGATATAGTCAAGTAAGTATTGGTGTGTGACTGAATCCTGTGAAAATAAATAAGTTGGTTTTGTGAAAATTTGTACATGATATACAATTTATGATTGGACGTCTGAAATCAGCTACTTACATGGTGTATAATGAGCTAATACATCTAAGTCAGCAAAAGTTTTCTTTTTTTTTCATATGTAGACTTGTGTTATTTACACATCACAGAAGAAGTTAAGAAAAGGATACTCCAACTAGTGTTCTAAAATTATTGGATTAGAGACAATCCATACTAGATTTCCGGAACTTGAATGGCTCCTTATTTGTACTGATGGATCACTGATATCAAACCAAGATGGAGCAGGAGCTGGAGTCACTTGCCAACTCTTTTCCTATTACATACATATCTTTAGGTTATGGAACTACAAACTTTGATGGAGAAAATCTTTTGTGTAGAATCTCACATTTTCATCAGTTATTCTCTCAGATTCCAGGGTGGCAATTATATCAATTACTTCCAAGTTGTCACCAAAAAACCAAACTATTATAGAATGTTGGAAAATCCTTACCTACCTAACAGGACTTCAGAAACACCCAGTCTTCCAAAGGACACCAGCTCACTGTGGACTGAGTGGTAATGACAAAGCTGATTTTCTTGAAAAAAAGGGTACCGGCAGTGTACAGAAATCTATAGTTAATCTACCATTTTATGCAGCTAAAAGATTAATTAACTCTGAATTCCAAAAAAATTATTGCAAAATATTACTAGGAAAATCAAAAAATAAAAGATGGGAACTACCAAACATTCAAACAGTAATTCCTGAGTGTCCTTGAAAAATGGCAGTTGCAACCTTCATGTTTATTACGAAACATGATTGTCTGGCAAAACATTTGATCAGAATTGGGACATATTCTTCATTACTCTGTCCTCTATGTGATCTGCAAGAGGAAGTGAACCAAAACCATTTTCAAATATGCCCGACCACTTCTAGTGCCCCATCTATTCAGTGAAAAATATTGGAGAGCAAGAGGACTAATGACCTACATTGTCAGAAATCCAGCATTAGCCAACAACTTTAGAATTCAATAATAGAAATATTAATTTCTAAAATAGGTAACTAAGTATCAATTTCAATTCATACCAATTTAATGATATTGAAATTGTCACAGTAAAATATTGCAGCATCCAGCCAAGTACCCTATCTAGTAAGGATGTACTGAGGGGGCAATGGTAATTCAGGTAGTCTCTCTTGTAAGCAGCTGTACATTGGGGATTTTGAAGACACCTGTTTAAATAGAATAGAGTATAATTTTAAAATGATTAATCTATGCCACCTTTTTTACAGCTTTGGGAACATTAATACCTATATGTGCCTAAATTTTAGACTATGCACCTTTTTAGTGCAGATATCACATTATTAAAATTGTCATAATTAGACCGTATTGTTTCTGCAACATGATGGAGTCCATGAGCAACACACGTAATGTGTTTTAGATTAGGTTAGAATATCTTGATTACTTTTCCGGCCTTCACCATGTATGGGGCAGCATCGTTTAACAGCAACAAAACTGTCTTTATTTAAACTATTTGGCCCAAGAATACTTAAAATATTAGAAGCATTTTATGAGAAAAGTTTTCATAAAAATTAAGTATTTTAAATGAGAATAAATTCGTAATATAACTATTGACTGAAACTTGTGCAAACCATCATCAAAGAAAGTTGCAACTGTGGAGTTATTTGTCTTTTGCTGAACTTTACAGCATACTAGATGTGGTTGGCCAGGTCTTTCCGCAGTTAATTTTCCTACAATCAGGTTAGCAAGAGTGAGTATATGAGGTTTAATGGCCTGTCGACAAGGAGGTCATTTGGGGGTTAGCAAGATACTGCCCCATAGGATCGGTTATTCCATTTATAGATATTTGGAGATCTCAAGTCTTGTGAATGTTATCCAATCTCTGCTTATTAAAAAATAGGATTTTTATGTGTATCCAAACAGACTTATATTTATTTTTCACAGAAAATTAAACGTCTGAAGCAAATGCATTATGTAAGCCTACGTGATTATAAGATTTTGGAACATAATATTTCCTGAATATCGAGGCATCATCCCTTTCTAGTCGCAGTTCTGCACAAAAGGTGTGGACTGCTGTGCGGCGTATGTACGGCAAGTGTTGCCGGACGATAATTCCCTGTCTTGCCGTACAGAGCTCCACTTACACCAGTGAGCAGGATGTTGCCGACGCCCTTGCCGACTCTTTCGCTGCCGATAGCCAAACGCGAAGTTACAATACCGCCTTTTTACCCATCAAGGAATCTGCGGAGCGGATAGTCCTCAATTTGAACACTGACTGTAGTGAACCATACAACGCTCTTTTTACGGAAGCGGAACTGGTCCATGCTCTGTCTATCGCAAAGGACTCTTCTCCGGGTCCTGATGAGATCCACCGACAAATGCTGCTTCATCTCCCACCCGAGGCTATGTCCTTCTTGTTGGGCATGTACAACCGCTTCTGGATTCAGCAGGTTTTCCCATCTTCCTGGCACGAGGGCATTGTCATCCCTGTCCCTCGGCCTGGGAAAGACCGGATACTTCCCTCTAGCTACCGCCCTATCTGCTTAACGAGTGTCGTTTGTAAGACCTTGGAGCGAATGATTAACACTCGTTTAGTGTGGTGGCTGGAGACGAATAATCTGCTGAGCAATGTTCAGTGCGGTTTTCGTCGCCATCGCTCCAGTGTCGACAATCTGACACGCATGGAGGATTATATTCAGAATGCCTTTCTCATGAAGCAGCACGTCGTCGGGGTCTTCTTCGACCTACAGAAGGCCTATGACACTACATGGCGCTATGGTATTCTCCGTAATTTGCATGACTACGGTTTACGGGGTCATCTAGCGACCTTCGTTTTTAACTTTTTAAAACTTCGCCGTTTTCGTGTACGCATTGGCCATACCCTCTCACAAGAAAAGATCCAGGAGAATGGTGCACCCCAGGGGTCGATTCTCAGCGTAACGCTTTTCGCCGTGGCCATTAACGGGATTGCCAGAGTTGTTCGTAGCGGAATCCCGATGTCACTGTATGTTGACGACTTCGCGATATATTACCGCTCTTATAATCTTGAGCACCTCGAGCGTCAACTGCAGCTGAACATAACCTCCATCGCTGACTGGCCCTTCGCACCGGGTTTCAGTTCTCCGCTACGAAAACGCAATGTATCCACTTCCATCGACTCCGTGGTGTACACCCTCCACCTGATCTTTATTTGCATGGTACACGTCTGCCATTTGTTCCGCACGACAGCAAGCTAACTTGGGAGTTCCATATTCGTCAGCTTCGGGCTTCCTGCGATCGTTCACTTCGGGTACTCAGGGTTTTATCTGGGGCCTCTTGGGGTGGCGATCGCACTGTTATGTTGAGGCTTTATCGCTCGCTGGTGCGGTCCAAACTGGACTATGGCAGTTTTATCTATGGCGCGGCGTCCGCCCCTAAACTCCGCCTTTTAGACACTGTCCACCATTCTGGTATCCGTCTAAGCTACTGGAGCCTTCCGTACTAGTCGTGTTGAGTGTCTGTATGTTGATTCCGGGGAACCTCCACTGTCTATTCGGCGCTCGATTTTATTAAGTTCCTACGTGGCCAGGTTGGCAGCTCACCCTGGTCACTGTTCCTTTAGATCTGTATTGCGCCCTGAACTCACCCACCGTTATCTTCGGAATACGACTATATCCCGTCCAAGCGCCATTCGATTTTGCGAACTACTCGCCACTCATGAGCTCCGAATGCCTGCTGTAGAGCGTTTTTCCTTCTCCCTCTCTCCCCCCTGGCAACTTCATCGAGCCCGGTTTGACCTTGCGCTTTCGGGCTATGCTATGGTGGCCACCCCCCAGTTGGTGTTTCGTCAACTTTTCACAGAACTACTGGGAGGTTACCGGACTTACACTCCGGTATTTACCGATGGTTCCCAGTTGGGTGGTGCTACGGGATGTAGTTTCGTCTATAACGGCGAGACACATCAATACCGCCTCCCGGACTACAGTTCTGTTTATACTGCCGAGTTGCGTGCTATATTTTACTGCTTACTTTTTATTTCCAACTTAGTCCCTGGAGGTTTTATAATTTATAATCCAACCTAAACTGTGCTCAGGCGTCTCTAGGGAGCCCCAGAGACCCTTTAAAACAATTGTTACAAAAATCTGAGAATGTCAAAAATTTGAGTGAACATGCTTTAAAGAAGCGAATTATCGCGAAAGAACGACTTGTTCGAATCCAACCTAAACTGTGCCCAGGATTCTCTAGGGAGCCTCAGAGACGCCGTGAGACAATTGTTACAAATATCTGAGAATATCGAAAATTTGAGTGAAGCACACTATAAAATGTGTGAATTTGCACACTGTCTCTGGGTGCAGTGGAGACCCTGCAGCAGTTCCACGGCACGTCCACACTCGTTTTTAAAATTCAGACACTCATATCTCAGTTGCTCTCAAGCGGATACCAGTTAGTGTTTACATGGATCCCAGGCCATACGGGCATTCCGGGTAATGATGCTGCGGATTTGGCAGCTAAATCTGCATGCCGCCTGCCGCAGCCTTCTACCGACACTATACCTTATAAGGATGCTCGGCGGTACTTCCGTCGCCAGCTTCTATCGCTTTGGCAGCAGTCTTGGGAAGCGTTGGCTGGCACACAGCTGCAGATAATTAAAGACAGCGTGCAACCCTGACTGACCTCCTACAGGGATTCCAGGCGGGCTGAAGTTATTCTTACCGCCTGAGGATAGGTCACACATGAGCCACTCAAGGCCATCTTCTACGTGGTGACCCGGCACCTGTCTGTCCGACATGCTATGTTCGCCTCACCATCGCACACGTGCTCTTGGATTGTCCAAGACACGCTCGTGTGCGCCAGTCAATTGGTCTGGGATCTACAGTAGCCTCAATTTTGGGTGACAACCCTGTGTCTATGACCAAGACCCTGCGGTTCGTTTCTCAGATTGGTTTTGCTACGCAAGTGTAAGATATTTTTAATTCTTTTCTGAGGTTTTAACCCTGTTTTTAGCTCTTGATACATTTTACCTTTTAATGTTTTAACAATTTTGTATTTTAGTTTTTTAGCTTTCAACTTTTACCTCTTTTTAGTACTGAGACAGAATATTAGATGACCCCAAAAGAAAATCGTTTATGTGAATATTTGTTAAAAGTGTAATTTGTTTTTTGATGTTGGTATGTGTTGGTCAAATGACGAAAACGTGTTAATGTTCATTGTTACGAACAACTAAGTTTGCCCAAAGATGTCATAAATCTTTCCATATTTGATTTTAATATATATGTATAAATATTAGAATTATATGTGTTCCATAATAAAAGTAAGGGAGGAAGGTTAGGGATCGCTTCCCTAACAAGAAAGAACTATTTGTTGGACGCATACGCAGATGTATACGAAAAAGGCGGTGTCACGTGAGGACGCCATAATCTGCCCATTCGCGTGTGTGTAATCAAGGCATGAGGACGTATTGGTATAATGTGTGAACATAGAACTTTTGCCAGACTTTCATCAAGCATTAGTTCCACTAAATGAAAAAGTGGAAACGTTTTAAATCATTTAGAATGGTGCTAAGAGGAATTATTTAATGTAAAATATCGAAAAAGTGTTAATAAAATAATACATTGTGGTGAAGAAACATCGTGTGATTTTTCATTCCATCCGTTAGCACGCCCTGAGATCACAAAGATCTCAATAGCTCAAAGACACAACGTTATTAATAATTACAAAAACCGCACCAGTAGATTGCTCTTTAGGGTTTTATTTTATCGTGCTAATTTGTAGGCTGATATTTTTAGCTGTTTACGGTTTTTAGTTGTCATTTTAAGGTTCTACTTTTAGCCAGAAAAGTTAGTGTTTTTAGATTTTAAATTTTGACCTAGGGCCCAAATGACCTAGCTGTCGACGGGTCCTTAAAGCCCACTCACTCACTCACTCGAGGCATCAGGGAAATCATTTGAAGTATATCTCTCCAGAAACTCCTTTAAGACTTAGGTTTCTGAGTTTCTCAAGTGGTATACTTACTCCTACAAAAGTATCACACAAATCAGTGTAATTATTTTGTGGTGGTTTACATGCAGAAGCAGTAATAAATGACTGGAATTTGTGTGTGGCAGATTCTTTTCCTTTTTCCATTTTTGTAATATGCGAAATAGGTGCAAACATGCTGGTTGATTTGAAATTTTTAGTGCACTTTATCTGAAATTAAAATAGTCCTTACTGTTACCCAGAAAATTTTTAAAAATGGGTAGTATAATTATTTTAAATTAGTTTTGTATTGTTTCCCAAAGAACTGCTACTAAGAAAATATTTGAAAAGAAAATAACAATGCCTACCTTCTTACAGCAACAATTGCAAAATGCGACATCCCCATCTAATCTAATAAAATCCTTGCCTCTTATCCAGTGTGCAAGGAGAACACTTTTAGAATCTTTATGTGGAGCCACATTAACACTCAGAATGCATAACTATGTTAAAACACCAACCAGTTAACCACTTCAAGCTTTCTCACTCTCTGATAGACACTGATCTACACGAGTTGTGACAATGAGTCAACTGGGTGTGTTTCCCTGCTTTCGAAGGTGAAATTCCTCGCCCCTCCCATATAGCTGGTTTGCACTAGACTTCTGAAAGCATACTCAACAAGAGAGCAAGGAAACTGGAAATAAAATTCAGAGAATGGGAAATTTGCAAGGACATATTTTTATTTTTTATATGACTATTACATAGATATATTTTTCATACAAGAAGCGAATCTAACAAACACTAATTAAATCTTCAATTTTACTGGATTTTTACCACACCTACTACCCAAAAATAGACACTTAAACAGTGGAATATTAGTTGGAGTCAAAAAGGATATTAAATACTCCTTTGAAATTGTTAAAGAAATGGATAACACAGATAAAGCTGAATTAATAAAGCTAAATTTTTGGGATAACAAAACACATCTACAATTATACAGTATTTACAGTCCTCCCAGAAATGAACCATATCTCTCACTTATTGAACAATTAAATAATACAATCATAATTGGGGATTTCATTGCCCATTCCAAAAGATTGGGTTATGAAAAAGTGGACTCTACAGGGAAGATAGTGGAAAAATGTTTGAATACCACAACCTTTATAAATTACTCTGGAGCAGGCAGTAACTCAGATCTCTTGTTAGCTACAACAGATATTGTTTCAAAAATTAAAAACAAGTTATAGAAGACCCAAGTTCTGGTCACAGAGCAGTAATTGCTGATATAAAACTAGATAATACAAATGACAGTCAACATCACATGAATCTGTATTGGAACTTCAAAAAAGCAGATTGGAAAAATATAAAACTGAACTGGAACATAAATTTAAAGAACAAACAAATATACAGCTGCATGACCAACCAGAACATATGAACAACAATTTCTGTAAAGTCATCCTAGAAACCACAAAAAAAAAAAAAAAAAACATATTCCTTGTGGAAGAATAAAAATTGTCAAACCCTTTTGGAACCCCCAGTTATAAGAACTGAAAAAGCAAAGGGCTATAGCTAGAAATACAGCTGAACAAACAAAAAACATATCAGATACACAAATATGGTGAATGAAATGTGCCTCACTAAAAAAGAAATTAATACAGCTAAAAATAATCACTAATAATTTCTTATAAAAATGGATTATAGGGCAGATGGTAACAAAGCCCATAAGTTCATAAAAAATGTCGAGGACAGGAAAGAAAACAACAGCACACCTATCATACACAACAATAAAATATTAACAAATGATGCAATAAATGTTATGCTAGTTCACATAAAGTAACAAGAAATAATAAAAAGGAACGTAAACAATTTAAGAAAGATTTGAAACAAGAAAGAGAATGTGATCCTAACAACTATTAAAACTCTACAATCTATCCTGGAAAACCACTGTGCCTGCTGAATGGTGAAAAGCAATAATTGTCCCGCTCTTGAAAAAAGATAAAACAGTATCAGAAATAAAAAATTATAGACCAATTTTATTGCTCTTACTAGCATAATAGCAAAAGTGATGAAAAGAATGGTGTCAAATAGGTTTAATTTCCCCATGTCAAACTGGATTCAGAGAGCTCCACTCTACAAATAAACAAATTGTACTTCTCAGTCAAGAAATCAAAGACTCCTTCAATAGAAAAGAAGATAATGTATCAGTTTTTATTGATTTCCAAAGTGCATATGATTCTATATGCAGAACTAAACTATTAAAGAAAGTAAATAAAGTAGGGATAAAAGGTCCAATGTTTTCATGGCTATGTCATTTCCTAACACAATGTTTATTGCTACCAGATATGGGAGAAATATATCTAAATACAAACAAGTACACTGCAGCTTACCACAAGGTGCAGTGCTCACCACTACACTACACAAATACAAGTATAAGGTGTGAAGTGTGCACTATTTGCGATGACTTAGTAATGTGAACTTCAAAACCAAAAATCAAAAGTACAGAACTAGAGAAAACCATGCAACAATCCTTAAACAACCTACAAAAGTGGGCCAAAGAAAATTTAATGACTGCTAATACAAGAAAATCAAACTATCAAATCTTTTCACTTATAAAATAACCACTAAAAATAAAACTAAATTGTGAGGGTCAAAAATTACCAGAGACAAATGAGGTATTTTCATGATTTTGGTTAAATAATTGTAACAAGTTTATTGTATACCGCTGTATTATATAGAATAGTCGCAATATGACTTAATTGTTAAAGCAACTCTAAATAAATTAAAAAACAAACAAACAAATGAGGTAAAGCATTTGATACCAAACTTACACGGACCAAATAGAAAATATAATACAAAGAGCAGAAAGGCGCCTTTCACTGTTAAAACATCTAACAGGAATGAAGTGGGAATGTTCCAGAGCAACTCTTAACACAACATACAATGTATTTATAAAACCATTATTTACTTACAGCAGTGAAGTTCTTGTAACAGCAAATACAAAAAAATTCATATCTTTCAAAACCAAAGTCTGAGACTAATTACAGGTGCTATCAAAACCACACCAATAGCAGCTATGGAAATACTAACCAACCAATACCCCATTGAATATGAAATAGAAAAAGCAGCTCTTATTCAACATGAGAAGTTGATCAGACTCCCATTCGATACATGGAACAAGAGAAATTTTACACATACACTAAAGACTCAGGAGAGCTTTCTTTCCAAAATTCAAGACATCAAGAAGAATGTACACCTTCCTAATTCAAAGGAAAACTTCAAATCTAAAGTCAATCCGACACAAACATTAGACATCACATATTATTTACACCTTACAGAAGTTAAGAAAAGTAATACTCCAACTAGTGTTCTAAAATTATTGGCATTAGAGACAATCCACACTAGATTTCCAGAACACGAATGGCTGCATTTTTATACTAATGGATCATTAATATCAAACCAAGATGGAGCAGGGGCTGGAGTCACATGTCACCTCTTTTCCTGTTACAGATCTTTAAGTTATGGAGCCACAAACTTTGTTGGAGAAATTGAAGCAATTCGAATGGCCCTACAAAATCTTTTGTACAGAATTTCACATTTTCATCAAGCAGTTTTTCTCTCAGATTCCAGGGCGGCAATTATACCAATTACTTCCAAGTTATCACCAAAAAAACAAACAGTTATAGAATGTTGGACAATCCTTACCAATCTAACAGCACTTCAAAAACACCTAGTCTTCCAATGGATACTAGCTCACTGTGGACTGAGTGGTAATGAGAAAGCTGATTTTCTTGCAAAAAAGGGTACCAGCAGTGTACAGAAATCTATAGTTAATCTACCATTTATGCAGCTAAAAGATTAGTCAACTCTGAATTAAAAAAAATTAGTGCAAAATATTACTATGAAAAATTAAAAAATAAAAGATGGGAACTACCAAACATTCAAACAGTAATTCCTGAGTATCCTCGAAAAACGGAAGTTGCAACCTTCAGGTTGATTACAGGACATGATTGTCTGGCAAAACATTTAAACAGAATTGGGATATAATCTTCACCACTCTGTCCTCTATGTACTAACCTTAGAATTAGTTTTAAGACCTTTCTAAGATCCTTTCCCAAAGCTCTAAACATGTGGTATGCAGGTAAGAAGGAATGGCTTCCCTGGGAAATATATTGTTAGCTAATGCTGGATTTCTGACAATGAAGTCATTAATCCTCTTTATCTCCAATATTTTTCACTGATGGATGGGGCACTAGAAGTGGCCGGGCATATTTGAAGGTGGTCTCGATCCATTTCCTCTTGCAGATCACATAGAGGACAGAGTGGTGAAGAATATATCCCAATTCTGTTTAAATGTTTTGCCAGACAATCATGTCCTGTAATCAACCTGAAGGTTGCAACTGCTGTTTTTCGAGGATACTCAGGAATCACTGTTTGAATGTTTGGTAGTTCCCATCTTTTATTCTTTGATTTTTCATAGTAATATTTTGCAATAATTTTTTTGAATTCAGAGTTGACTAATCTTTTAGCTGCATAAAATGGTAGATTAACTATAGATTTTTGTACACCGCTGGTACCCTTTTTTGCAAGAAAATCAGCTTTCTCATTACCACTCAGTCCACAGTGAGCCAGTATCCATTGGAAGACTAGGTGTTTTTGAAGTGCTGTTAGATGGCTAAGCATCTTCCAACATTCTATAATAGTTTGGTTTTTTGGTGACAACTTGGAAGTAATTGCTATCATTGCTGCCCTGGAATCTGAGAGAATAACTGCTTGCTGAAAATGTGAAATTCTGTACAAAAGGTTTTGTAGGGCCATTCGAATTGCTTCAATTTCTCCATCAAAGTTAGTAGTTCCATAACTTAAAGATTTGTAATAGGAAAACAGGTGACATGTGACTCCAGCACCTGCTCCATCTTGGTTTGATATCAATGATCCATCAGTATAAATATGGAGCCACTCATGTTCTGGAAATCTAGTATGGATTGTCTCTA
The DNA here is from genome assembly GCA_030765045.1 of Tenodera sinensis. Taxonomy (NCBI): domain Eukaryota; kingdom Metazoa; phylum Arthropoda; class Insecta; order Mantodea; family Mantidae; genus Tenodera; species Tenodera sinensis. The sequence goes on from CM060968.1 coordinate 122,715,848, forward strand.
ATGCCAATAATTTTAGAACACTAGTTGGAGTATCACTTTTTTTAACTTCTTCTGTCAGGTGTAAATAATATGTGATGTCTAATGTATGTGTTGGATTGACTTTAGATATGAAGTTTTCCTTTGAATTAGGAAGGTGTACATCCTTCTTGATGTCTTGAATTTTGGAAAGAAAGCTCTCCTGTGTCTTTAGTGTATGTGTAAAATTTCTCTTGTGCCATGTACTGAATGGGAGTCTGATCAACTTTTCGTGTTGAATAAGAGCCGCTTTTTCTATTTCATATTCAATGGGGTATTGGTTAGTTAGTATTTCCATAGCTGCTATTGGTGTGGTTTTGATAGCACCTGTAATTAATCTCAGACTTTGGTTTTGAAAGATTTGAATTTTTTTTGTGTTTGCTGTTACAAGAACTTCACTGCAGTAAGTAAATAATGGTTTTATATATATATATATATATATATATATATATATATATATATATATATATATATATATATATATATATATTGTATGTTGTGTTAAGCGTTGCTCTGGAACATCCCCACTTCATTCCTGTTAGACATTTTAACAGTGAAAGGCGCCTCTCTGCTCTTTGTATTACATTTTCTATTTGTTTGGTCCATGTAAGTTTGGTATCAAATGTAACTCCTAAATACTTTGCTTGCTTTGTTTCTGGTAATTGTTGACCCTCAAAATTTAGTTTTATTTTTAGTGGTTTTTTTCTTAGTGAAAATATTTGGTAGTTTGATTTTGTTGTATTAACAGTCATTAAATTTTCTTTGGTCCACCTCTGTAAATTGGATAAGGATTGTTGCATGGTTTTTTCTAGTTCTGTACTTTTGCTTTTTGGTTTTGAAGTCCACATTACTAAGTCATCAGCAAATAGTGCACACTTCACGCCTGATTCTTGTATTTGTTGTGGTAATAAATATATTAAAAAGTGTAGTGCTGAGCACTGCACCTTGTGGTAAGCCACAGTGTACTTGTTTATATTTAGATATATTTCTTCCATATCTGGTTGCAATAAAGCGTTGTGTTAGGAAATGACATAGCCATGAAAACATTGGACCTTGTATCCCTATTTTTTTTTACTTTCTTTAGTAGTTTTGTTCTGCATATAGAATCATATGCACTTTGAAAATCAATAAAAACTGATAAATTATCTTCTTTTCTATTGAAGGAGTCTTTGATTTCTTGACTGAGAAGTAAGACTTGTTCATTTGTAGACTGGAACTCTCTGAATCCAGCTTGACATGGGGATATTAAATTTTGTGATTCTAGGAACCAATTTAACCTGTTTGACACCATTCTTTCCATCACTTTTGCTATTATGCTGGTAAGAGCTATTGGTCTATAATTTTTTATTTCTGATGCTGTTTTGTCTTTCTTCAAGAGTGGGACAATTATTGCTTTTCACCATTCAGCAGGTATAGTGGTTTTCCAGGATAGATTGTAGAGTTTCAGTAGTTGTTGTTTTGCTGTTTTTGCAAGGTTTTTTATGAACTCTGGATGTATGTGATCTGGTCCAGGAGACTTTTTGTTTTTTAGATTATTTATTGCAATGTTCAATTCTTGCATATTAAAATTTTGAAAAAAGATATTGCACTGAGTGTTAGGATGACATTCTCTTTCCTGTTTCAAATCTTTCTTAAATTCTTTACATTCCTTTTTATTATTTCTTGTTACTTTGTGTGAATTAGCATAATATTTATTGAATGTTTCGGCTATGACTGCATCATTTACTAACATTTTATTGTTAGTAAATGATGCAGTCATAGCCTGGGAAATATACATTTTTCCTTCAGATAGTCTTTTCAAAAGCCACCAATAGAGTGCATGGACCATGTGGGCATTTCTGTTTTGGTCAGCACATCGATTAGGGAAGAGCCTTAATAATGTATACTCTAAGGCTTTCACGGCCGGTATCAATACTAGAAACAATATATTCCGGGCTTATGGGCCGTGGTCTACTGGGCTTCTTCTTCTTCCCAGACGTTTCATCTGCGACTATGTGAGAAATCTCCAGTTGAAATCACCTCTAGGATACTTCGACCTCGCCGCCACTGATGGTGTCTGCCATAGTCTTTTTCTAGTACAGCTGGATTCACAGTTCTTGGCCCCTGACATTGAGTGGAAGTCCTGTAGGCATACCTGTAGTTTTTGTTTCTCTCGTCATCTCATATAATTCTGGGAATGAAACCATGTACAACAAGTGGGGCAGGGAGGGGGAAGGTAGTGATGTCTGCATTTCAACAGTCCCTGCTAATTCACAATTCATTTTTTGTGCAGCGTGCGGTAATTAAAAACATATTAAGATTTTGCGATAAGAGTGAATATAGTGAATTTATGACACATTGATCATAGCATAAATAAAGTATGCTGCCATTGCTTTCTAAATTAGGATCCAAAGCATTACACAATCAGAGTAGCGAAATTGTTTCAAATGTATGGGCATACATGAAGAAAAAAGCTAAAAGCAAAGAACTGCTTACATCACAAAGAGTTTTTCAAAAAAATTAAAAAAGTTCAAAAACACGTACTAGATGCCACAGGAGCATCAGAAATAACAGTGAAAAGAATTGTTCAAGAACGCGAACAACATGAAAATCAGAACACGTGTTTTGGAACTCCAGGCAAAAGAAGTTTCGAAATGAGTAATGGCTCTAGATGACTTCGATAAATGTGTCGTTAGAAGAACGATTTATAATTCTTATGTTTAAGAAAAATGTGCTTTTTTCTTTTTCTTTTAAATTAACGTCCTTCAACGTAATGTCATTGGACGGTGAATGAATGAAATGGGTGAAATGATGCTCAAATGAGCCCGAGGTCCATGGAACTTTAAGTTACCCGACATTCGTCTTCTCAGGATAAGGGGAAACCTCGGGAAAAAAACCTTACTTGGATAACTTACCCTAAGCGAGATTCAAACTCGCAACCTCTTGAACGTGAGGCATCACGCTACCAAGGCGGGAAGAAAAGAAGTGCTCCTACAATAGCCAAATTACTTAGAATTTTAAAAGAAGGCATTAACTTCCAGGGCAGCAAGTCATCCTTAAACAGAATAGTGAGAGAACTGGGTTTTAAACAGAAAAAGACCAATTTTACAATATCTGCAGTGATGCATGTATTAATACAAACACATTTGCACAGCTAATTAAGCTAGGCACATTGTATAGACATTTTTTTCTGCTTGGACTGTACATACTACTGAGGCAGAATATTAGAAGACCCCAAAAGAAAATCGTTTATGTGAATATTTGTTAAGAGTGTAATTTGTTTTTTTTTATGTTGGTATGAGATGGTTAAATGATGAAAACGTGTTACTAATGTTCATTGTTACGAAGAACTACGTTTGTTTAAAGACGTCATAAATATTTCCATACTTAATTTTAATATATATGTATAAATATTAGAATTATATGTGTTCAATAATAAAAGCGAAATCAGGATAGCTAAAGATCGCTTCCCTAACAATTCGGGAACTATTTGATGGACGCATACGCGGATGTATACGAGAAAGGTAGTATCACGTGAGATGACGCCAGACTCCTTCCACTAGCGTCTACGTGTCCAAGACGATAGGACGTATTTTGGTAGCGTGTGAACATTGTAGAACGTTTACCAGACTTTCATCAAGCTTTTGTTCCACTTTTTGAAAAAGTGGAAAGACTTAAATCATTTAAAACGGTGCTAAGAGGATTTATTTTAATGTAAAATATAGAAAAAGTGTTAATAAAATAATACATTGTGGTGAAGAAACATCGTGTGATTTTTCATTCCATCCGTTACCATGCCCTGAGAGAAATAAGAGCCTCATCGCTCAAACGTGAAACAATACTACGATAAAAACTGCACCACTACTTTACGAAGTAGAACATTATGTGAGTAGCATATGACGCTTACGCACCAATTCGCTTGCTGTCGGCAGTCACCTGGCTTGGTAAGTAACTCGCTTTCAAGCTTTACATTTATTTCCTTCAGGGGCCAAGAACGCTGAATCCAGCTGTAATGTATACTGTCTTCAAATTACGTTTTCTTAGAAAGTTTGTTAACACAAAAGCTACTTCAATAACTCCACAACCTACATGGTTTTCAGTCCAGCAATAAAATGTAATTTATCCTCTATATTGTGATACATAGAGCACAGAATGATAATTGGAGAGCATAATAGGCTTTGCCTATAGAAAGCTTAGGCAGTGGCTGAAAATTGAGGCATAAAGACATGGTGGATGAGTCTTTCTCTAATCTTTATATGGAATGCCTTTGCTTTCAGCTTATGTGCAGGGAGTTGTGATTGTAACTTATTCTTTCTATGGGAATTTTCAGTCACTTGCTGTTCAGATTTTGTCCTACTGCAATAACTGCAAACATCTACAGCTGGTTGACCAAAACCAAAGTTAAATTTATTTCAAAAATCTGATGTGTTACACTCACATTGACTTTCTCTACTCTTGTACTATTTCTACAAACTCTTGTTCTTCTATCTTCTTCACATTTGATGCTATGGGTTCATGGAAATACAGCAACTCAGGGAAGTGTGGAAAATTACATTACAGGGTTAGATATTTAAGCAATATAGAACTGTAATTTTATGTATAAATGATGAAATGTAAATAAATATATCATCTCATATCTTCATGTTAATTGAGATAAGCATTTGTAGAAATTATCTTATTGCTAATGTTCTTGTAAGTGCAAGAGGTATATGGGAATACAGTAAACTTTAAGTGATAGTAAAATGTTTTAAAGCTGGTCACTATATGAAGGCTTTGAAATTCTGTTCTCTTTGCACAGCCAAGAGATAAAAAGGTGAATGATGACCTTCCATTTGAGAGAGTATAAGTATTCCAAAGCTCACAACATAGCCAGGAATATTTCCAAAATGGTTCACTCCACAAAAAAAAAAATGCATTTGGACATAATTTGTGTGTTTTAACGAGATCTGCATTTTTTGTAGAGTAAGATTTGACCTATTTCTTATGGTTTACCAGTTATGCAAAAGTCATCAAGAGTAAACAGGACTACATGGACTATAGTCAGAAAATTCAAAACACACATTTCATTTACCATAAAAATATCTTAAACATACAGCATTTTTAAGAGGTGGAATCGGGACTGAAAAATTCAATGCCATAGAAAGGGTTTTAACCATGGATCTTCTGCCTATCAAGCAGCTGCTTTAACCACTAAGCTACCATGGCCAACTTATCAGTAAAACATTAAATACCCCAGGCAAGCACTTTCCCTGTTAGACCAAAAGGGAATCTCACATCATAGATAAATGGGCAACTTACAAATTGTAAGTACTTCATGTCTCAATCAATCCAATCAATCAATCAATCAATTAATTAATCAGTCAATCAATCAATTTATTCATCCAATTTATCTTACAGGAAGATGTAGGATATGTCATAATTCATGCTGTACATAAACTTATATACAATAAACAATAAGTGCATATGCAATATGTAGTTAATTGCAATAAATAGTACAATTTTTCCTAATTTTACAATAGTGAATTTTTTCTTCTAAAGTCAATCATGGGCTGGCTGCAGGTGATGTCACTGGTGAACTAGTTCTCTTCTGTCAGTTTTACCTCTCAATCGCATGAAACAGAAAAGAAGTCGTTAGTTGAATGTTTATGGGTACTATTATGTAATTTCTCAAGACTTGTGTATATAACTCATATATTCTTCCACTGAGTAGAATTGGTTGAGATTTAGGAATTTGTGAATTTCCTTTTTAAACTTAGTTTCTGATTTAATACTCTTTAGACGTTCAGATAATTAGCTGTATATTTTTATGCCACTGTATTTAAATTATTTTTGGAAAAGTTTAGTTCTATGGGCCTTTATATAGAGTTTGTTTTTGTTCCTGGTGTTATGGGCATGTATATCTGTGTTAGTTGTTATGTTACCCAAATTGCCTTTAACATGAATTAACATTTCTTTTATGTAGAGGCTCGGAAAGGTGAGTATGTTTAGTTTTTTAAAATACTCTCTACAGCTTTCTCTAGGAGAGATGTCCATTATGATTCTTAACGCTCTCTTTTGTAATTTGAAAATTGGGTTACTATAACTTGAATTTCCCCATAGCTTTATTCCATATAATAGTAGTGGGTGAAAATGAGGGTAATAGGAGGTTTTAAGTAACCTTTAGATGGTAATTATTATTTTATTTATGCCAAACTGACTGCTGGTGTTTTTAAACACACAAGTCGTGTGTGGGCAATGTTTTAGAGGTGGAATCAGGACTGAAAAATTCAATGCCTTAGCAGGGATTTGAACCATGAATCTTTTGCTTAAGATACCATCTAAAGATTACTTAAACCTTGGACGTAAAGTACTTACAATTGGTAAATTGCCCTTGGGGTATTTGTCTCTGATGTGAGATTCCTTTGTGATCTACCGGAAAAGTACGAATCTGCTGGGGAATTTAATGTTGTACTGGCAAGTTGGCCATGGTAGCTTAGTGGTTAAAGCAGTCACTTGATAAGTAGAAGATCCGTGGTTTAAATCCCGGCTATGGCATTGAATTTTTCAGTCCTGATTCCACCCTTTAAACATTGCCCACATATGGCTTGTATGTTTAAAAATACCAGCAGTAAATTTGTTGGCATAAATAAAATAATAATACAGCATTTTAATCAAAATTCTTAGCCATTTTTGAGAAAACCAAATTTTTTGAAGAATTTTCCCAGTGAAGGATAGTTTAGAGTGGAGGAATTTTCTTCAAAATCTTTGTGTCACATTCTTGAAGGACTTAAATTCTAACTTTGGTGTTTAACCGACTTCGTTTTTGAGTTATGCTGTTCACACATACACGCACGCATGCACGCACACACCTTTTTCTAAAAATAATTTCTTTCTTTTTGTATTCAGGGGGACATCAAAGCATATTTCCGGTGAAATCGCAACATCAAATTGTTGGGTCAAATTACTTCTCTTACTATACGTAGTAGAGAAAGTAAAAATGCTATGGAAAAACCACTTGTTTACTTTTAGTGATTCAGCCACACTATAATCTTTGCAAAACTTAAAGGCATATGGAGGCGGGGCGTACTGCGGACTCCAGCAAATCCTACGCTTGCCCCTCCTACCAGCGCTGCCGAATGTGGTGCATGCATCTCACACAACCTTATGTACAGACCCTCTGCCGGTACACGCGCTACGCTTGGCAACAGCGCTCTGCTTGAGCATTGGCCAGCGTTCACATGCCTTTAACTTTTGCGAGCGGTATAGCATTGTACATTTAAAATAACTTGCTCACTTTTAATTGTGGAGAAAAGCAAAGCCAGTTGTTTGTCTTGAATAATGAATTTCTGTAGCTGTTAGCTTGGATAAGAAGGTAAATTATTGATCCCTTCTTTTGGACATGCCGTTTGACTTTTCAGTCACCTTTTCTTTCCATTATTAGTTCACCTACTGTTAGAGAAGCTGCTATACTGTTACTCTTGTTGAGCCAACACCAAAAAGAGCTTGAAAGAACTTAAAACAAAGCGGAATAGTTTCATTGTTTACCCTAACTTGATATTTAATAACTACTGCGTTTATCTTACCTGATTTTTCTTGGTCTGCATTTTGGGAGATGATACAGACATCATTAATACCAGAAGCCCATCTCGTTGTGATTTGTTGCTGTAGTTATACACTGATTTTGTTGCTCTGATGAGATGATAGCATTCTGTGTGTACACATGGAGACTCAAACTCCAGCATGTTAGGATCTTTATCAGCATACTGGAAACACCAACGGATGATGTGGTAAGAACTATACTAACCACAAAGTAGCTCTGAATACATTCCAGTATAACTATTTTCACTAAAATAATACTGATAAATAATTAATCGTCTTATAAAGTTGAAATAGTATTTACCTTTCTTCTTGTTCTCTTTTTTGTCATACTTTCTTGTCTCTTTCTGGAACCTGCAGTAAGCTCACCTACAACCACACTTTCTTTGATATTCATAGACACAACTGCACAAATTGCTTACAAAGCTCATAGTCATAGCAAGGCAGTATGGACAGTGCAATCTGGTGAAACAATGAGCTACAGGAGTTTCTAGCATGCAGCAATAGAACAGGTGGGAATTCCCCTGCACAAGCCTGACAATGTGCCTAAGAAAGTGGACATTTCGCAATGTATCCAGTCTAAGCATTGGACAGATCACATTTTATACTGAACCCACAATTTTGTTCTCGATTTTAAGGGGTGAAAAACATGATTGGAGGCAAACAGGGACTTGAGCATGCTAAAGAGTTCAAATTTGCTTCAAACTAATTTTTTATCGTAAGTGAACTTATCACATTTTGAAATGTTCTCAATTAGACGATCTATGAATCGTCTAATTGAGAACATCGTGAATCATACGAATCGTGAATAATGCTATCGTAGTTAAGAAATAATGTAATAAAATATGAGTTTGCAAATGTTATTTTTCAACATTTGGTATTTTGACACTCTTCAGTGAATGTGTCAAATTATTCTCCAAGTTAATACTTTGGTTCATTTCTCATAGTGCGTAAAGCATTCCTCGAGGTTTCAAAGGCAATTCAGTTTTTTATATATAGCTGAAAATACAAAACATATTTAGTGAGATAGCTGAAAAGAGATCCTTAATTTTTTATGTACAAATGAAAAACTCTTGGGGTAGGGAGAAGTATATAGACGTGACAGACAAAGAGGAGCGAGAAGGCATTGCATGGATGAAAGCAGGAGTATGGAGATTAAAGGGTCTAAGGAAGGGCATTCCTCAAAACCAATGTCCTATATGTGGTGGAAATGAAGACATAGAACATATAATATTTAATTGTATTGGGACTGAAGGTTGGAGAAAAGAATATATTAATAAGAAATGGTCGAATATGAATAGAAATAGATCTATAGTTGAAATGCTTCATAAAGACAGTAAGAGGGTAGGAAGATTTTTACATAAGGTGAAAAATAAATGGATCTGGACAGTAAATAGAGTTGAACAATAAGATATAAGTGATAGAATAAGTTAGAATTAAGGAATTATTGTAGAATAAGAATATGACTGGCAATGAGCCAGGGCTGAACACCGGTCATATTCACATGTATATAGCTTAGTAAATAAATAAATAAAATAAAAAATAAAATAAAATATAGCTGAAATATCTGAAAGAACTACCCACTCACTTTTGGTCCACTTAAACCTAATTACTTTGAAATGTATTCATTTTTGCAGGTCTGAATGAAAGAAGAATGGCACTATATAGTGCAGCCCTAAAGCAGAACCTGAAAAACAATATTGATGCTGCAGAACCTCACAACAATGTTGGAGTGCTTTCGGTAGGGAGAAACGAAGTAGAGGCATATAAGCTGGTGTGTTATTACAACCTACCACATAATGGAAGTGGTGGTGACCTATTTCCTGAAGCAATAAATCCATCTCTTTGCACGCATATTAATATAGCCTTTGTTTACATTGCAAATGGTTCATTGCAACCAATCAGCTTAACAGAAATTGAACTGTATAAGAGAGTAGTAGCTTTGAAGTCTTCTAATCCCTCTCTGAAAGTTATAATTAGTGTTGGAGGAGGCTCAGAGGAAGGTGGTTTCCCTAGTATGGCTTCAACACATGAATCACGAAAAAGGTAAGATTGTGAGTGAAGATATATATTATATTATAATCTTCACTTATCTTTTTTAAAATAATTAGCAGAGGTGAATTATTACTCTTATATTCAGATACATGCTTCTTTATTGATTGGTTTATATCATTATGGCTACTGGTGTTAGGTGAGCCAGTTGTGTACAATGTTAGATTCATCTGCTGAAAGTAAAATTCATAACACATTCTTTCTTCTGTTAGAAATTTTCTCCCAAATAATTTATTCTATAGGTCCATTTAATTGTAGAAGTTCAAATATCTGAATGTATTTCTTGACCTATTGCAGTTGACAGTTGTCTATGTTTAATCCCCCCCCCCCTTCCTACAACTCTGTGTCTCTTATCTAATACACCCTCTTCTCTTCCTCTACCTCTGAGAAAGGCTTTCTTGAAATTAAAACTTGAAATTCTGAAATTCTGAAATTGGGCACACTATTTAGGTGTTGTACATGTCATCAGTGTTGCAAAGAGTAACATTCATTTGACTGTGAAAATGCCAATTATTTATCAATTATTTAGTCAATACAGTATTGATGTCCTTCCAAAATAAAACCACTTTGATCCTACATTGCATTTTACAGTCCCACTAAAGGTTTTCTTTATAACAGCACTCACAGTTATTCAAAGATTTAGATTTATTCATCCATATGTTTCTGTTACATAGGATATATCAAGAGTTCAGAAGAACTTACCTAATATGTACATATAAAGTTTAATTACGTTTATTTACAAATCTGTTTCAATTTCACGTACCTGTAAAATACATCTACACTCATTTACACATTTTGATTACATTTCTAACAACCCAAAACGAAACATTTAATTTTGGTGAATAAACATTAATTTACATTTACATAATTCTTTAGAATAGGTTAGACAACAATTACCTGGAAAAGGTGCTCAAAATGTGCGAGGAGAGATATGGCTATCCATCTTACTCCTGCGAAGAGTCGCACAATAAGAGACCGAACATACCCTTGTGGCATGCTTTTACTACCTAACTTCCCCTACCACTGGGCTTGTTATTGTCAATCTAAATAAATGTAATTATTGCCTCTGTGGAACCAGAGATAAGGGAACACCACATCTCCCCCCGGACACGAAAAGTCGACAGTAAAAAAATGTTTAAAAAAAATAAAATTACAATAACAATGACAACTTTACATACAAACATAGACTTGCAAGAGTTTCCACAAAAAATTTCTTGAATTTGAAATAGAAATGTTACTGATTGGTGGTATAAAGTCACAGATTGAAAAGATACACAGTTAACAATGGAGTCCCCAGAAGAAAAATTGAGTATGAAAATTAATAGTTCACTTTCACAGCACAAGCACAACCCCCACACAGTACTTCACGTCAACACCTGGTGTAGTCTAGAAGTGAAAGTTTTGGGTGGTCACCAACACTTTACATTGACAGTTCTTAATGAGGAGGATCAACTGGCTTTGCCAACTTCCCTGGATGCTTCAACCTGTGGTATGCAGGCCATTCCCCACATCCGAAGACTGAGGTGACCACTCTGCAAGGTTGACCATTAACTGCGGCCATACCTTGAACATGGCAACACTGGCCACAAGTAGGGTGTGCTACTCCATCAGGTGCTGGAGAAGAAGTCTCATACGTAGATAGAATCTGGGGCTCTCAACACTGAATTTATTGTCTGTGCTCTAAAACAAGTTGTACCACAGTATCAGAGATGAAGTGAACAATAAACAAGCCTTTACAAAAACATACAAATTTGAAACAAAAAAGAGTTCCTTAAAATATTTGAAGACTGTTTACACAGTATAGTAAAAAATAAACACATAATCGTGATTGGGGACTTCAACATAGATGTACTTGTAGAAAGTAAAAAGAAAAGATTGCTACTAGAAGTACTAGAGAGAAATGACTTAACCTTAACAAAAATGGGACCCACAAGGGTAACCAGTTATTCTTCTACCTGTGTCAATCACATGTACACAAACTTAAAACCAGAGAATTGGAGTAGCAAAATCGTAAAAATGGGAATTAGCAATCATTTTGGACAACAAATTGAAACTAAAACCTTAGGTAAACAAAAAAATAATACAGATAATATAACAGAAATTAAAAGGCCTGTAAATAAAAATACACTAGAAGCTTTAAGACAACATCTTCAAGTAATAAATTGGGCAGATATATGCAAAGAAAATGAAATAAATGATAAATTTGATTACCTAGATATACTCTTAAGAAACTGTTTGGATACAACCTTGCCTTTAATCAAAGTAAAATTTAAATACCAAAAGATAATAAATGGGCCACTAAAGATATAGATATCTCCAAAAAGCATATGCAGTTTTTAAATAGTTTAAAACACCCTAATCTTGATGACAAATCTTACGATTACATTGAAAAATATAATAAAATCTTAAATAACGTAATAAAAGAAGCAAAGAAGTTACATAATACACAACTGATAGCAAATGCAGAAAATAAAATTAGAGCTACTTGGAGCATCATAAATACAATACATAAGAATAAAAAACAAAAATGGCAGGAAAATATGTCCATTGAAATTAACAGTCAAGTGATACAAGATCCTATAAAGATAGCTGACCATTTCAATGAACACTATGTAAAGGTTGTAACAAAATTAGGAATAAAACAAATTCAGTATGTGCCTATAAATGAAAAAAATGTTGTTGTTGTTGTTGTTGTTAGCTAATGCTGGATTTCAGACAATGAAGTCATTAATCGTCTTGCTCTCCAATATTTTTCACTGATGGATGAGGCACTAGATGTGGCCGGGCATATTTGAAGGTGGTCTTGATCCATTTCCTCTTGCAGATCACATAGAGGACAGAGTGGTGAAGATTATATCCCAATTCTGTTTAAATGTTTTGCCAGACAATCATGTCCTGTAATCAACCTGAAGGTTGCAACTTCCGTTTTTCGAGGATACTCAGGTATTACTGTTTGAATGTTTGGTAGTTCCCATCGTTTATTCTTTGATTTTTCATAGAAATATTGTTCAATAATTTTTTTGTATTCAGAGTTGACTAATCCTTTAGCTGCATAAAATGGTAGATTAACTATAGATTTCTGTACACTATTGGTACCCTTTTTTGCAAGAAAATCAGCTTTCTCATTACCACTTAGTCCACAGTGAGATGGTATCCGTTGGAAGACTAGGTGTTTTTGAAGTGCTGTTAGATGGGTAGGGATTTTCCAACACTCTATAATGGTTTGGTTTTTTGTTGACAATTTGGAAGTAATTACTATAATTGCTGCCCTGGAATCCGAGAGAATAACTGCTTGCTGAAAATGTGAAATTCTGTACAAAAGATTTTGTAGGGCCATTCGAATTGCTTCAATTTCTCCATCAAAGTTAATAGTTCCATAACTTAAAGATTTGTAATAGGAAAAGAGGAGACATGTGACTCCAGCCCCTGCTCCATCTCGGTTTGATATCAATGATCCATCAGTATATCATATGCAGCCATTCCTGTTCTGGAAATCTAGTATGGATTGTCTCTAATGCCAATAATTTGAGAACACTAGTTGGAGTATCACTTTTCTTAACTTCTTCTGTCAGGTATAAATAATATGTGATGTGTAATGTTTGTGTTGGATTGACTTTAGATATGAAGTTTTCCTTTGAATTAGGAAGGTATATAGTCTCCTTGATGTCTTGAATTTTGGAAAGAAAGCTCTCCTGTGTCTTTAGTGTATGTGTAAAATTCCTCTTGTTCCATGTATTAAATGGGAGTCTGATCAACTTTTTGTGTTGAATTAGAGCTGCTTTTCCTATTTCATATTCAATTGGTTGGTTAGTATTTCCATAGCTGCTATGGGTGTGGTTTTGATAGCACCTGTAATTAGTCTCAGACTTTGGTTTTGAAAGATTTGAATTTTTTTTGTATTTGCTGTTATAAGAACTTCACTGCAGTAAGTAAATAATGGCTTTATATATACATTGTATGTTGTGTTAAGAGTTGCTCTGGAACATCCCCACTTCATTCCTGTTAGATGTTTTAACAGTGAAAGGCGCCTCTCTGCTCTTTGTATTACATTTTCTATTTGTTTAGTCCATGTAAGTTTGGTATCAAATGTAACTCCTAAATACTTTGCTTGCTTTGTTTCTGGTAATTGTTGACCCTCAAAATTTAGTTTTATTTTTAGTGGTTTTTTTCTTAGTGAAAATATTTGCTAGTTTGATTTTGTTGTATTAACAGTCATTAAATTTTCTTTGGTCCACTTTTGTAGGTTGTTTAAGGATTGTTGCATGGTTTTTTCTAGTTCTGTACTTTTGGTTTTGAAGTCCACATTAATAAGTCATCAGCAAGTAGTGCACACTTCACACCTGATTTTTGTATTTGTTGTGGCAGATCATTAATAAATATATTAAAAAGTGTAGTGCTGAGCACTGCACCTTGTGGTAAGCCACAGTGTACTTGTTTGTATTTAGATATATTTCTTCCATATCTGGTAGCAATAAAGCGTTGTGCTAGGAAATGATATAGCCACGAAAACATTGGACCTTGTATCCCTATTTGTTTTACTTTCTTTAGTAATTTTGTTCTACATATAGAATCATATGCACTTTGGAAATCAATAAAAACGGATACATTATCTTCTTTCCTATTGAAGGAGTCTTTGATTTCTTGACTGAGAAGTAAGACTTGTTCATTTGTAGAGTGAAACTCTCCGAATCCAGCGTGACATGGGGATATTAAATTTTGTGATTCTAGAAACCAATTTAACCTGTTTGACACCATTCTTTCCATCACTTTTGCTATTATGCTAGTAAGCGCTATTGGTCTATAATTTTTTATTTCTGATGCTGTTTTATCTTTCTTCAAGAGTGCAATGTTCAGTTCTTGCATATTAAAAAAATATTGAAAAAAATGTAACTCTATGGTGGTTAGTAAAATTTATGAGGATGAAGTTTTTGCACAGATTAAATTTAATTAAATTAAATTCTTTATTGTCAGTAGACTGCAATACAGTTTCTGACATTGTCACACATTTATAATTTGTATTACAGAGATGGACAACCTAATGGTTACACATATTACTGTAGCTACCTATCATTTGTGATTTACACAGAGGGTCTGTAATTTCAATATGGACATTATTATAGTTCATTGATACTGTACAATGTCTTTGTTATCAAATACCTCTTCAGAGCACTCTCAAATTGTTTACCTTTAGAATATTTTCACTAAAATGCAAAAGGTCCAGTGGGTTGGATGAATTTACAAGTGAGATAATTAAATATTGCAAATATGAAATTGCAGACATACTAACTCACTTAATCAGTCTTTCATTTGGGAATATTTCCTAGTAATTTAAAACAAGTAGTAGTTAGACCAATTTACAAAAAAAAAAAAAAACTCGAAATTACAAATGGAAAACTATAGACCTATATCCTTATGCTCATCCTTTTGTAAAATAATAGAGGGATTATTTCTAGTACAGCTACAAAGCTTTTTGGTAATAGAGTTCAAATTCTATCGGAATGGCAGTTTGGGTTTCAGAAGAAAAAGTCTACAATAGAAGCAATTTGTAAAGGGAATGACATTACTATAAATGCTCTAAATAGAAGGGAATATGTAATCGCAATATTCCTTGATCTTTCTAAGGCTTTCGATTGCGTTGACACAGAAAATTTGATATCAAAATTAGAAAACTAGGAATTAGAGGCATACCATTAAAGTGACTTGGCTCATACTTACAAAATAGAGAACAATGCGTTGAAATAATACATAATGTAAGTGGAAAGCTAACCAAAATTTGTTCACAATTCAAAAAGTAAAACATGGAGTACCACAAGACTCAAAATAGGACCGTATCTATTCTTAATCTATATAAACAGTTTATTTAAAATAATTCAAGAAGCTGGGGGAATAGCGATAGGTTATGCCATTGACACTATGATTGTAGTTACTGGAAAAACAGAAATAGAGCTACAAATCAGGGCAAATACTTTACTAGAAAAAGTCAGTGAACATTTAGAAAATTTAGGTATGGTATTAAACACAAACAAAACAGAGTGGATGCAAATTAGTCTCAGCAACAAAAAGCAAACAAATATAAAGTTAAAAATAGAAAACAGAAAAATTCAACAAGTAAATAAAACAAACTTCCTAGGATTAATAATAGACTGTAACTTGAAATGGAATATGCATGCTGAAAAAGTCGTAAGCAAAATTAATTCAGTTTATATGTATTAAAACAAATAACACAAATGATAGATAAAAAAGTGTCAAGCAAATCTACTATGCCTTCATTCACTCACACCTAAACTATGGAGTGGTATTATGGGGCTCAACACATAAAACATTACTTTTAAGGCTGTTTAGGCTGCAAAAGAGAGCAGTACGCTTAATTGGAGGAGTAGAAAAAAGAGATTCATGTAGAAATGCTTTTAAGAAACTAAATATTTTAACATTACCTTCATTATATATATATACTATATGAATGTACTAAACTTACATTAAAAAGTTATAATCAAAACAAAAACAGTAATATTCACAAATATAACACTAGAACAAAAGAAAATTACTTCAGAAATAGACTTATAGGTGCTCTAAATAATAAGTGCATAGAAAATAGTATCAAAGACCTGTACAACCACCTACCATCCAAAATTAAACAGATAACAAATGAAAAAATTAAACTAAAGAATATTAAATTTTATCTATTGGAAAAGGTATTCTACTCTGTAGAAGAGTACAAAAATAGATAGAATATGGTATCTATGCACTTCCCATTACTTTCAATTATTCTCCTATTTTTGTAAATATTTTGTATTCATTTATTTACATATAAATTGACAATCCATGTAAAATGTTTTACAGTTGGAGTCAAATAAATAAAAAAAGAAAAAATGACCAATGCTAACAAATAGTAAAGTGAAACTATCATTAACAGGTGTGAAAAACCAAATATGACTAAATGTACAATGTTTCTCATTTACAATTTTGAACTGACGTCAGTGTGTCGAAATAACAAGTTTACAACTTTACAGAGGTACCCCTTTAACAAAATGGTATATTTAAATTGACAGTGGGTGGATTATTTTTCGTATAGCTTTATATGTGCAAACATTAATATTGGTCAGAACATAACACACAAAAGCATTCCTAAATCATGCAAAATTATTTAACCCATTGAACTACACGTAAGCATATCTTGCAACAAAAAATATACAAAAATTAAACATGAGCTCATGAACTCTCAACACAGAAAATGCACGTGTCCATAACAATTATCTAGAGAGCTCTCGGATTGATCCTTTGCATTCAATATGGTATACCAAAAGAAATCCTAAATCTGTAACAGTAGTAAACAAAAATTTAAAGAACACATGAATGTTAAAATAATAATAAACAACACATCATACGTGAGCATGCTCCACACATTCCACATTCACACCGAGGAGATAGCAGAGCCAGAAATAATTACAAAAATATGTATCAAATAGACATTACTTAGCTTTACAGTGGAAATCACTCATTTGTTTACTTAGTTACATGTCAGTGCATGTGGCCAACACTTCAAAGAAGAAACAAAAACACTTCTTATCCAAAATCCAATACTACTTCATAAAATTCATCACACTAGACCCTCAGGAAAGACCTCATAATACAGAATGCATTGTTATTACATAATTTACATAATGCATCCAATTAACGAAAGGACAGGCAACCCATGTGAGATATAATTTATAAACTTCCAAAGTTCTGAAAAAAAAGAAAACAATCAGATAAAAAAATTGTAACCAAATTGTATTAGTAGGCAGGAACATAACCAAAACAATAACATACTGTTTGCAGAATTATCACATCATCCCTATACAGTATCATGAGCTATTACGAAGAAGGAAAAACAACAATTGTTGCAACACACTCACACATCAAATCAAACATTAAACTGCAGAAGATCTGTCTGCCACGCTATGCTGGGCACACTATAGCAACATCGACAAGCAATTCAGGTTTACTGTGAACTACGTCTTGACCAGTATCACTATAACTAAAAATTCACATTTCAGCCGGCACATACAGCAACCCTGCCAAAACTTCAACTCCACTGCATTCAAGGCTGCATTTCAGTACTTCCTTGAAGCAAAAATCTCACAGTACACACATTACACCTTGGGGCAAATTTCAGCATCTCCCAAGGCAACCTGATACACACTTGCAACAACCAAGAAAGAAATAAGCATATAGTAGCACCAGAATACCTGAAAGGGTGAAATAAGATTAAGCACAATTGATTAAAATTTATAAGCATAATTAGGTTAACTCACATCCAGAATGCACAGATTAAAATCCAATTTTACATTTACTATCCAGAAATGTTATTAAATACTGCCTGAAATAGAATATAAAAACAAGTCATTAACACATCATAACCTCACTATACTATTATTTATTTATGCCAACAAGCTTACTGTTGGTGTTTTTAAACACACAAGCCGTGTGTGGACAATGTTTCTGAGGTAGAACTGGAACTTAAAAATTCAATGCCACAGCGGAAGATTTGTGGTTCAAATCCCAGCTGTGGTATTGAATTTTTAAGTTCCAGTTCTACCTCACACTATATTAATTAAAATTTCCAGTCAAAACTCCAAATTTCTTTTTCCTGACTGTACTATAATGCACATTAAAACAAAAAAAAAAAACCTGAGGTTTACTATAGCAGATAATTTAACTAATACACATGAAGACTAAAACTTTCAACTTGTTAAATAAAGGGATTGCCATGCTTACCAAATACAATTTGCCAAACATTATAATGAATATGGGTCTACAGGGTCATAATCTGGGTAACTCCTGAAACAGGGACACTTTAATACTTAATACGGGGCACATGGGAACAACCAACATTTTAACTAACAGGTGTAACTTTATTTAATGACTTCAAATGAGCCAAAATATTGATGCAAAACTTCTTACATTTCCCTTTCTTCCTGACAGGGGTGAAATTCTGAAAAACTATAACAAATATCATATTTCAAAAAACTCTTTCACTGTACACTAAACAAAAGGTACATATTAAAATGGTTCAATCAATTATACTTATTCTGTATGTACTCTTAAATGACTTCTGTCATCTTTTACACAGAAATTAACACGTGGATTAAAAAAATAGAAAAAAAATTCAAACTTGAAGCCAAGCTAACAACTGAGTCCACAAATTGTTAGGGGCATAGAGGAGCTTCCACCTACTGGAACCGAACCCTAAAATTTAAAAAAACATTACTGTTACTAGTGACCAAAAACACTTAGCACATCCTAGAAAGGTAATCAACTCTTTATCAAACAATCCAGTCAATCCTGGGACATAAAGTACTTGCAATAGTAAGTCACCATTGGGGTAATTGTCTCTGATGTGAGACTCCCTTTGTGGTTTATAGGAAAAATATGAAATGGTTTGAGAATTCAATGTCATTCTGGCAGGTTGTCACAGTGGCTTAATGGTTAGAGCACCCCCCCCCCCCCATAGTAAGCGGAGGGTCTGTGGTTCAAATCCCAGCTGTGGCATTGAATTTTTAAATTCCAGTTCTACCTCTCAAACATTGCCCACACACGGCTTGTGTGTTTAAAAACACCAACAGTAAGTTTGTTGGCATAAATAAATAATAATTACCATCTGAAGGTTATTTAATCCTGGGACATAAAGTACTTGCAATGGTAAGTCACCATTGGGGTAATTGTCTCTGATGTGAGACTCCCTTTGTGGTTTACCAGGAAAAATATAAACTGGTTTGAGAATTCAATGTCATTCTGGCAGGTTGTCACAGTAGCTTAATGGTTAGAGCACCCGCCTAGTAAGTGGAGGGTCTGTGGTTCAAATCCCAGCTGTGGCATTGAATTTTTAAGTTCCAGTTCTACCTCTCAATCCACTCAAGTTTCAACTTAGAAATTCACTTTGTTCAAATCACTCTTGGAAAAACACTTGGTCACTTTAAATTATCACTTATAACACTTCCGATTTAAGTCACTCAACTCATGAAACAAAGAAAAGGTGGAGGTAAAAAAAATTCTTATTACGCCACTTGTTCGAAATTAAGTTTGGGATTTCACACGAATATACAGTAAATAATTCAGTACTTCAAGAATTTAAGGACTGAGTTTTATTTTGCTTCAGACTTTAATATTAGGCAACAGAGCAAACTTCAATTACGTCGCGTGGCCACAACTACTAGACGACATCTTGATTTTTCCCACGTGAACAAAACGTTGCATTAAAATCCAAGTATCTATGCCCTAAATACAAATATTATAAGCAATCAATAGAATAAAACAAAGTATCATAACCAAAAGTACTTTCTGAAAAGTTCTACAACCATTAAAATTGAAAAATGCAAATATTTTGTTGTTACATAGGACCACGTGGCGTAACGTTTTTCCGAGCCAAATACAATTTGTCACTGCAAACTTCTAAATGTAAACATGTAGATTGAAAGCAAATCAACACAACTAGAATACACAAAACATAATAGTGGTAATTTCAGAATAACATAACTCAGTAATAGAACAAATTTCAAGGGTATAATGGTCAAAGTACTAACGACTGAAAACTTCACAAAAATTACACCATTTTAACCAAAATTTTTACATGTAACTCACTTTATAAAGAGGTTAAAAATTTAGACTAAAGAAATAAAGCTGTCAAGGGACCAAAGTTATAATACACATGCAGGTGGTGGCCAAAAAAAAATACGTTACATGTTTTACACTTTTTGGGGCGAAAAAAAAATTTTACATCCTTAATTTATCATTATACCTGGTGCCGACCACCAATATGTCGTAATTTACCTGGCAAGTCCAGCAATATGTCGTAAACCTATTAATTAAGCTTCGATTAGGGGCAATAGCATCTGAGGTAAAGCTAACTTTTGTACCAGGAGTTACTGGGAAGGGTTACATTCCATTATTCGATTAATCTCAAACTTTTTCTAACAACCCAAAACGAAACATTTAATTTAGGTGAATAAACATATGAATTTACATTTACATAATTCTTTAGAATAGGTTACATAACAATTACCTGGAAAAGGCGCTTAACATGTGTGAGGAGAGATATGGCCATCCATCTTACCCCTGCGAAGAGTCACAGAGTAAGAGTCGCACAATATAAGTCGCATACCCTTGGGGCTTGCTTTTACTACCTAACTTCCCCCACCACTAGCCTTGTTATTGCCAACCTAAATAAATGTAATTATTGCCTCTGTGGAACCAGAGATAAGGGAACACCACAATATATAAAGCTATATTATAGATTTATGTGTGTAAAACATAATTTATGTATATTATTGCTTATTTAATTTACATATTTGTATTTTTAACACATATTTTGAGTAAAACATGTTTTTGATATGAGTTTGTCTCTTTCAAATGATTGACAATCTTGAATTTATAGTAGAATAGAATATTTCTCATCTTTTTTCATATATACATACATTCATTAATGCATTACCATTAACAACATTCCTAACACATAATAATAAACTTTAATTATTCTTAAGCATTTCTCTCTAACTTTCCCCAAATAAATAACATATACTTACATTATTTTCTCCTTTTACAGACAATATTTGCCTGATTAGTAATACCTCTCCCCCTCCCTAAAACTGTTCCACTTTTGTTGCCAAATTTGTTCTCTCCATACCTTTGTTTGTTTTCAATATAGTATACCATGCCAGTCTGTATCATGTTCTCCACACATTGGCCATTTCCTTTTATCCTTATCTGTCTAATACCTTTCAGATTTCTAACTGCTATCCTCGCCCAAGCGAATCCTCCTCGCCCTAGTTTATTACCCACATCTATGTACTTTTCCCTCCCCCACCTGTTTTTATTTCCCTATGTATCCTCAATGAGCTTTTCTGCCTTGTACTAGCAAAAATAACTTGACTACCAATCTTATAATCTTGATTCTACTTCTTTCCAAAAACCTCTATAACAATACAAATATGTATTCCTCTAAATATGTCCCATACCTATCTGTTCCATCAATACCCTTACTTTGTGTCCAAGACCCTTCCCATTTGTACATGAAAACATTCCTTAATAATATTGCTTTCCTCCAACTCTATATAAATATTTCATTACCCATGAGGCAATTTTAACTCTAGTTGAGTGTCTTCCCAGCTCTAATTGTGCTGCCCCTTAAGGTGATGCTAATGGGAAGCCTAGAATATATTTACAGAAGGATCTGTTAATAACGTCCATCTCTGCCCATGCTTCATCTGCTCCTCATTCTCTGTCCCATATAGAATTTGGTTTTCTACTATAGCAGTGTGGATCATTTCAAGCCATTTGACTTTAATGTCAGATAGTTTCCTTAAACATGCTCTTACAACACTCGTGGCCATTTTACCTTATGCTAAAGCCAGTTTTTTCTGTTCAGTCCACCTACCATCACAACTTAGCCTTATCCCCAAATAATCAAATCTCTTTACGACCTCTATTTCTCTTCCATTTATCTCCCATGTCTCATCTTTACGTAATCTATATCCTTTTTTAAAACCACGATCTTAGTTTTCTTTTCATTCACTTTTAACCCCCATTTTTTGTACAGTCATTGCTTATTGCCTCAACTGCTCTTCTCAGCCCTCCGCAAGATATGGAATCAACTACTAAGTCATCTGCAAATAATAGCCCTTGAATTTCTTTATTATGAATAACTGATGAGTGAACCCTAATTTTCGAAATCTCCTCTAGGATATCCTCTATACAACGGTTAAATAGCACAGGGCTCAGTTTACATCATGGCCCTACCATCACCTTGCTCTGTATGGAATCAGGTACTTTATTTCCCTTGATTGGGAATTTCAATTTGATACAAAACTCATTTTCCTGATATAACACTTTCAATAAATTTGCTACTGACCCCTTTACTATTTAATTTTGTCCACAATGTTTCTCGGTCAATTGTAGTGAACGCTTTTTCTAAATCAATAAATGCCATGTATACCCTTTCCTTTTTATTACTTAAATATTTATCTATGACTGTTTTGATTATAATAAATTATAGTTTAAAAAAAAAAACTAAAAAAGATACGCTTTTATAACAAAGTGAACTAAAAAGTAGAAAATAATTTTTAAGTATGAAGAGTTTGTTCTATAACAGTATAAAGACAATTTGTTCATTATACTTCAAAATGTTGTAATACGTTTAAAATAAAAACTCATATTAACAAAATAATGAATTTTATTGTAAAACAGCGTGGGGTGCTTTTTAGATATTTTGTCATGTCTTTACTTTTATAAATAGCTACCAATGAACTATTTATAACATTTGATGACAGATACCCCACGCTTTTTACACGCTTTATATTAGCTTCACCTGTATATAAGTATGTATGTAACAGAATCGTTCGACGTAATTTTCACCCACTTAGAGTCGTCTGATTGACTTGAAAATTTGCACACATGTCAAGGACCAATGACAATACAACAATATCATAACTTTCCCCTAAGATCTTGACCAGGATAACCAGAATAAAAAAAATAAATTAGCTAAATTTATCAATGTAATAGAATTTGTCGATGTAATTTTCACCAACTTTAGTCATTTGATTGACTTGAAAAATTACATATGTGTCAAGGACCAATGATAACACAATAATATTATAACTTTATCCTAAGGTTCTGACCGGATCATCAAGATAAAACAAAATTAATCAGCTAAATGTATCAATGTAATGGAATCTTTTGACGTAATTTTCACCAAGTTACAGTCGTCTGATTGATATTGTCACCGCGCCCGCCGCATCTAATTGCCGACAACCGTAGTGTCACGCATCGCATTATTGTCGGCACTACCGCAAAGGAGCCGAAGGAAAGAGACAGAGCATGGCCGCATTGTTGGGGCGCTTGCCGAAAGAGAGAAAAGGATAGAGGCTACTGGAATCTTCTACTTTGTATTTCACCGCAAAATAACTGAGCTTTCCCGAACTTTCCAATATAGTGCCTGGGAGATATAAATAGCGGTAAAGTGCGACAGCAGGCAGTCAGACGTACGTGAAGCGTTGAGTAGTGCCGACGGAGAACAGTCAGACGTACGTGAAGCGTTGAGTAGTGCCGACGGAGAACAGTCAGACGTATGTGAAGGTTGAGTAGTCGTGCCGACGGAGACGGACAGACGATGTGAAGCGTTGTGCCGACGGAGAAGAGTTAGTTCTTTGTGTTACGAGTTCGGAGCCGTGCTGTTGGAGAATCGGAAAAGACTTTCTTGTTGTTGCAACGAGTGTACAAAGTTACTGTTTACGGAAATAAAAGTGTTTATCTCGACTACATCTGTCTTCTTTACTTCACAACCACAAACAACCAAAAAGTTACACTGGTGTCAGAAGTGGGATTCGTCGAATTGCTTCTAGTTTCGTTACATCGTCGTTAGAAGTTGCAACGTTAGAACCAAGATGGAGGGAGATTCGGAAACCAGGATGATGGCAATGATGAAAGAATTATTTGCCAAAATGGAAACGAGAAACGACAACCTCGCTGCCAAAATGGAAACGAGAAACGACATCCTCGTTGCCGAGCTGAAAGAAGAAATGAAGACGAGAAACAACCTCGTTGCCGAGCTGAAAGAAGAAATGAAGACGAGAAACAACCTCGCTGCCGAGCTGAAAGAAGAAATGAAGACGAGAAACAACCTCGCTGCCGAGCTGAAAGAGATGAAGACGGAGCTATCGGCGAAAATTGACGGCGAACTGATTGGCGTGACGGAAGACGTGGAAGAACTCGGCGAAAAGGTGGAAGACCTCTGCCAGCACGTGGACGTCGTGGAGGACGACGGGGAACGTCTTGGCGCCCTGGTAGTAAGAGTTGACGAGAGCGTCAAAGTACTGGATGCCAGGGGCAGACGGAATAGCGCGGAGCCGGAGAGGGAGCACCTAGTGGCCGAGGCGACAATCGCGCCCGTTTCGGATGATATGAGGGAAGACCTGGAACAACTCGGCGAACTGATTGGCGTGACGGAAGACGTGGAACAACTCGGCGAACTGATTGGCGTGACGGAAGGCGTGGAACAACTCGGCGAACTGATTGGCGTGACGGAAGACGTGGAACAACTCGGCGAACTGATTAGCGTGACGGAAGACGTGGAAAAACTCGGCGAAAAGGTGGAAGACCTCTGCCAGCATGTGGACGTCGTGGAGGACGACGGGGAACGTCTTGGCGCCCTGGTAGTAAGAGTTGACGAGAGCGTCAAAGTACTGGATGCCAGGGGCAGACGGAATAGCGCGGAGCCGGGGAGGGAGCACCTAATGGCCGAGGCGACAGTTGCGCCCGTTCCAGATGATGTGAGGGAAGACGTGAAACAACTCGGCGAACTGATTGGCGTGACGGAAGACGTGGAACAACTCGGCGAACTGATTGGCATGACGGAAGACGTGGAACAACTCGGCGAACTGATTGGCGTGACGGAAGGCGTGGAAGAACTCGGCGAAAAGGTGGAAGACCTCTGCCAGCATGTGGACGTCGTGGAGGACGACGGGGAACGTCTTGGCGCCCTGGTAGTAAGAGTTGACGAGAGCGTCAAAGTACTGGATGCCAGGGGCAGACGGAATAGCACAGACCCGGGGAGGGAGCACCTAGTGGCCGAGGCGACAGTTGTTCCCGTTTCAGATAACGAAAGTGTCCGTCTCGGGGAAGACAAAGGGGCAGTTCAGGGACGTCGTCGAGGATCCCCTGGAGGAGTGTGTCGGGTACGTAACCAACCAGGATATGACGTGGAGGACGATCAGCAGGGAAGCGCACAAGCAGGCGAGCAACACGCGAGAACCGACTTGGCGTGCGACATGGGAGGACCGTCGGAGCCATCCAAGCACCTGACGCATAGTGCCGTGAACGGAAGAATGGTGGACATCATCGTGGACGGCAGGATACAGGAGAGGCCGTGCCGAGCACGAGTGAACACGAGTGCAGCGGTGGACGCGACTCGCGCGGATGTGGTGGGGTTTGTTGCCAGACCCATCGGAAGCAAGGTGGCTGCGAAGGTGCGCCAGAGGGGTCGGCGGACACGGTACCCAATGAGCCGTTTCCAAGTGCGCAGGATGGCCCGTCAACACACCAGGAAGAAAGGCAACTGGACCAGGGACCGTCAAGACCGGCGGTACTGTTGCAAAATTTCGAAGCAGGATGGCATACATCGTCCTACCCGGACCAAGGGACACTATCCAATAGCGATACCTAGGATCGTGCCTCCTGGAGAAGAGGTTCGATGGGTTAGTCCACCGGGGCGCAAGGGAGATGCCGCAGTGATAGTGCTGGTCGGGACGACCAGCTCTGAGGAGGGAGCAGTGTCACCGCGCCCGCCGCATCTAATTGCCGACAACCGTAGTGTCACGCATCGCATTATTGTCGGCACTACCGCAAAGGAGCCGAAGGAAAGAGACAGAGCATGGCCGCATTGTTGGGGCGCTTGCCGAAAGAGAGAAAAGGATAGAGGCTACTGGAATCTTCTACTTTGTATTTCACCGCAAAATAACTGAGCTTTCCCGAACTTTCCAATATAGTGCCTGGGAGATATAAATAGCGGTAAAGTGCGACAGCAGGCAGTCAGACGTACGTGAAGCGTTGAGTAGTGCCGACGGAGAACAGTCAGACGTACGTGAAGCGTTGAGTAGTGCCGACGGAGAACAGTCAGACGTATGTGAAGGTTGAGTAGTCGTGCCGACGGAGACGGACAGACGATGTGAAGCGTTGTGCCGACGGAGAAGAGTTAGTTCTTTGTGTTACGAGTTCGGAGCCGTGCTGTTGGAGAATCGGAAAAGACTTTCTTGTTGTTGCAACGAGTGTACAAAGTTACTGTTTACGGAAATAAAAGTGTTTATCTCGACTACATCTGTCTTCTTTACTTCACAACCACAAACAACCAAAAAGTTACAATATGAAAATTTGCGTACATGTCAAGGACTGACAATAAAATAATATCATAACTTTGTCCAAAGATTCTGACCAGGATAATCAGGATAAAAAGGGACTTAGCTAAATTTATCAATGTAACATAATGTTCACCTACTTGAGTCGTCTGATTAACTTGAAAATTAGCAAACTTGTCAAGGATCGATGACAATACTTTTGCATAAGAGCTTCAGATTTGGTTCTAATATAATCAATATGAGCTCTCAAATTTAATTTTTGATCAAGTACAATTCCTAAGTATTTTTTTTCCTGACAACATTTAATGACCTCATCATTAAACTTAATAATTGGATCTCTTTTGAGTATACTTTTGAATAATAAATAGGTAGATTCCTGACAAACAATTTGTAATTTTGAAGTTTGACACCATAATGTTAATTTTTCTGAAATACTTTAGCTTTTTGATACAAATTGAGCCCTAGAGTCACCTTCTATTAAAAATATGACATCATCCGCATATGCTACTATGT
Organism: Tenodera sinensis; assembly: GCA_030765045.1. NCBI lineage: Eukaryota > Metazoa > Arthropoda > Insecta > Mantodea > Mantidae > Tenodera > Tenodera sinensis. Next base: position 122,742,865 of record CM060968.1, read on the forward strand.
TTAAAATATTCAAGCCTTCTTCAGATTCTTCTAAGAAAGTTTCCATGACAATGTCCCAAAACATAGGTCCCAAAACACAACCCTGGGGACAACCTTTGGTAATGTTACTAATGTAATTACCGAGTTTTGAATTCCTTCAACATAAGCTTTCCGATTTTCGCAATAGCTTCTTAATATATTGTATAGTGTTCTTGGATAGTTTTTATTTCTTAATCTTTCGAAAAAGAAATGCCACCAAAGATTATCGAAAGCTCCAGAGATGTCAATACATAAACCGATTATATATTTCTTGTTACAACCACAAGGTACCCAAGCTGAGCAGAACATTACTTCCACTTACTGGTGTTTTGCTCCTCACTGTAGCTTTTCTATCTGACCTTACCTTGGTCATCTCTTGTTCTCTTCCGATCCCGATGCTATTAGGGTTCCTGAAGGCTAGGGAGTCTTTATTTTTCCAACCTCTCCATTTCTCTATAAAACCTTAATGCCTAACATGCTGACCTGTCATGGCATGTAATACGACCTCTGATTGGTAATCAGAGGATATGGTCGGTGAATTTACTTTGATAATTCTCCCGGTCACGTTGGTAAGACCCGTAAACCAACAACAGGTGTGGTCCTCCAGACATTCTGGGGGTTGTGAGAGAGCGATGTAACCACCAAAACATAAAAATATGGTGCTCTCTAAAAAGCGGTTACTATTACTGCTAAGTATCTTCAATATTTATGAAATATGACTCGAAGGGTAAAATGTTCCAGAGTTAAAATAGTCCCCCATTCGGATCTCCAGGCGGGGACTACTTCTCGAGAACCAAAACATTATATCAATAGAAGATCTAACATCAGAATTCTACAATGGAACACAGGTGGTCTCACCCAAACAAAAAGGATTGAACTGAATAAAATTGTATTTGACTATAACATAGATATATTTGTCATACAAGAAGCAAATCTAACAAATGATGAGCTTAAATACTTCAATGTTTATATGGCTTTGAGAATGAGCTGGACATAGCTTGAAACCCCAGGGTCAGCACCAAAACAATAAGATAAGTGAAGTTTTTAGTTTCTAATTTGTTCTTACTTTGGAATTAAATACTTCAATTTTACTGGATTTTTACTATACCTACTACCCAAAAATAGACAGATAAGTAGTGGAATATTAGTTGGAGACAAAAACGATATTAAATCCTCCGTTCAAATTGTTAAAGAAATGGATAACACAGATAAAGCTGAATTAATAAAGCTAAATTTTTGGGATAAAAAAAAAACACATCTTCATTTATACAGTATTTACACTCCTCCCAGGAATGAACCAGATCTCTCACTTATTGAACAATTAAATAAAACAATCATAATTGGGGATTTCAATGGCCATTCCAAAAGATGGGGTTTTGAAAAAGTGGATTCTACAGGGCAGATAGTGGAAGAGTTTTTGAATACCACAATCTTTGAACTGATTTATGATAAAGAAGATCCCAAAACCTTCATACATTACTCTGAAGCAGGCAGTAACCCAGATCTCTTGTTAACTACAACAGATATTGTTTCAAAAATTAAAAAACATGTTATAGAAGACCCAAGTTCTGGTCACAGAGCAGTAATTGCTGATACAAAACTAGATAATACAAATAACAGTCAAAATCACACAAATCTGTATTGGAACTTCAAAAAAGCAGATTGGAACAAATGTAAAACTCAACTGGAACATAAATTTAAAGAACAGACAAACCCACAGCTGCATGACCAACCAGATCATATGATCAAAAATTTCTGTAAAGTCATCCAAGAAACTGCAAAAAAACATATTCTTTGTGGAAGAATAAAAAATTTCAAACCCTTTTGGAACACCCAGTTAGAAGAACTGAAATAGCAAAGGGATGTAGCTAGAAATACAGCTGAACAAACAAAAAACATATCAGATACACAAATATGGCAAAAGAAATGTGCCTCGCTAAAAAAAGAAATTAATACAGCTAAAAAGAATCACTATTATAATTTCTTATAAAAAATGGATTATAGGACAGATGGCAACAAAGCCCATAAGTTCATAAAAAATGTCAAGGACAGGAAAGAAAACAACAGCACACTTATCATACACAAGAATAAAATATTAACAAATGATGCAACCATAGCCGAAACATTTAATAAATATTATGCTAATTCACATAAAGTAACAAGAAATAATAAAAAGGAATGTAAACAATTTAAGAAAGATTTGAAACACGAAAGAGAATGTGGTCCTAACACTCAATACAAAATCTTTTTTCAAAATTTTAATATGCAAGTACTGAACATTGCAATTAATAATCTAAAAAACAAAATGTCTCCTGGACCAGATCACATACATCCAGAGTTCATAAAAAACCTTGGAAAAACAGCAAAACAACAACTACTAAAACTCTACAATCTATCCTGGAACACCACTCTACCTGCTGAATGGCAAAAAGCAATAATTGTCCCACTCTTGAAGAAAGATAAAACAGCATCAGAAATAAAAAATTATAGACCAATAGCTCTTACTAGCATAATAGCAAAAGTGATGGAAAGAATGGTGTCAAATAGGTTAAATTGGTTTCTAGAATCACAAAATTTAATTTCCCCATGTCAAACTGGATTCAGAGAGTTCCACTCTACAAATGAACAAGTCTTACTTCTCAGTCAAAAAATCAAAGACTCCTTCAATAGAAAAGATAATTTATCAGTTTTTATTGATTTCCAAAGTGCATATGATTCTATATGCAGAACAAAACTGTTAAAGAAAGTAAAAAAAATAGGGATACAAGGTTCAATGTTTTCATGGCTATGTCATTTCCTAACACAACGCTTTATTGCTACCAAATATGGAAGAAATATATCTAAATATAAACAAGTACACCGTGACTTACCACAAGGCGCAGTGCTCAGCACAACACTTTTTAATATATTTATTAACGATCTGCCACAACAGATACAAAAATCAAGTGTGAAGTGTGCACTATTTGCTGATGACTTAGTAATGTGGACTTCAAAGCCCAAAAACAGAAGTACAGAACTGGAAAAAACCATGCAACAATCCTTAAACAACCTACAAAATTGGACCAAAGAAAATTTAATGACTGTTAATACAACAAAATCAAACTACCAAATCTTTTCTGTAAGAGAAAAACCACTAAAAATAAAACTAAATTTTGAGGATCAACAATTACCAGAAACAAAGCAAGCAAAGTATTTAGGAGTTACATTTGATACCAAACTTACATGGAACAAACAAATAGAAAATGTAATACAAAGAGAGAGAGACGCCTTTCACTGTTAAAATGTCTAACAGGAATGAAGTGGGGATGTTCCAGAGCAACTCTTAACACAACATACAATGTATATATAAAGCCATTATTTACTTACTGCAGCGAAGTCCTTGTAACAGCAAATAAAAAAAAAAAAATTCAAATCTTTGAAAACCAAAGACTGAGACTGATTAAAGGTGCTATCAAAACACATCAATAGTAGCTATGGAAATACTAACCAACCAATACCCCATTGAATATGAAATAGAAAAAACGGCTCTTATCCAACATGAAAAGTTGATCGGACTCCCATTCAATACATGGCACAAGAGAAATTTTACACATACACTAAAGACTCAGGAGAGCTTTCTTTCTAAAATTCAAGACATCAAGAAGAATATATACCTTCCTAATTCAAAGGAAAACTTCATATCTAAAGTCAATCCAACACAAACATTAGACATCACACATTACTTACACCTGACAGAAGTTAAGAAAAGTGATACTCCAACTGGTGTTCTAAAATTATTGGCATTAGAGACAATCCATACTAGATTTCCAGAACAGGAATGGCTCCATATTTATACTGATGGATCATTGGTATCAAACCGAGATGGAGCAGGGGCTGGAGTCATGTGTCACCTCTTTTCCTTTTACAGATCTTTAAGTTATGGAGCCACAAACTTTGTTGGAGAAATTGAAGCAATTCGAATGGCCCTACAAAATCTTTTGTACAGAATTTCACATTTTCATCAAGCAGTTTTTCTCTCAGATTCCAGGGCAACAATTATACCAATTACTTCCAAGTTGTCACCAAAAAAACAAACAGTTAGAGAATGTTGGACAATCCTTACCAATCTAACAGCACTTCAAAAACACTTAGTCTTCCAATGGATACCAGCTCACTGTGGACTGAGTGGTAATGAGAAAGCTGATTTTCTTGCAAAAAAGGGTACCAGCAGTATACAGAAATCTATAGTTAATCTACCATTTTATGCAGCTAAAAGATTAGTCAACTCTGAATACAAAAAAATTATTGTAAAATATTACTATGAAAAATAAAAAAATAAAAGATGGGAACTACCAAACATTCAAACAGCGAAAAACAGCAGTTGCAACGTTCAGGTTGATTACAGGACATGATTGTCTGGCAAAACATTTAAACAGAATTGGGTTATATTGTTCTCCACTCTGTCCTCTATGTGATCTGCAAGAGGAAATGGAGCCAGACCACCTTCAAATATGCCTGGCCATTTCTAGCACCCCATCCATCAGTGAAAAATATTGAAGAGCAAGAGGATTAATGACTTCGTTGTCAGAAATCCAGCATTAGCTAACAACAACAACAACAATGATATCATGATTTTGTCCTAATGTTCTCACCATAATTATCAGGATAAAAAAGTAACTTGGCTGATTTAATAATGTAACCTAATTTTCACCAACTAAAGTCATCTGATTGACCTGAAAATTTGCATCCATGTCAAGGACCAATGACAATACAGTAATATTACAGTTTTGTCCTAATGTTCTCACAAGGATCATCAGAATAAAAAAGTGACTTAGGTAAATTTAACAATGTAACATAATTTTCATCAACTTGAGATGTCTGATTGACTTAAAAATTTGCACATATGTCAAGGACCGATGATTATACAATATGACTGTCGTAATGTTCTGACAAGGATCATGAAGATAAAAAATTGACTTGGCTAAATTTTACACTGTAACATAATTTTCACCAACTTGAGACGTCTGATTGACTTGAAAATTTGCATACACGTCAAGGATGGATGACAATACCATAATATCTTGAATTTGTCCTAAAGTGCTTACTAGGATCTTCAGAATAAAAAATGACTAAGCTAAGTTCATGAATACAAAGGAATCTTTAATTTTCAGCAACTTAAGAGTCATCTGATTGACTTGAACATTTGCACACGTGTCGAGGACCAATGGCTGTACAATAATAATATCAAGACGTTGTCCTAAAGTCCAGATCAGGATCATCAGGATAAAAAAATACTTAGATACATATATCAATGAAACAGAATCTTTCAACATAATTTTCACCAGCTTAGAATTGTCTATATTTAGGCTTTCACGGCCAGTGTCTTGACTATTTGAATTGTTTACTTCTTCCGCACGCCTTATTATTCGGCCATGATGTCAACCTTAAAGAAACCCGTGTCCTGTCTTCTACAGTTAACTACTATGCTCGACTACAAAGGGAAGCCATAGAAATCTACAAACACAAAGACAACTTCAATCGCAAAGCAGAAATACTACGTGTACATAAAGCATGGATACCGGTTTTAGATAAACTTTCAGATGCACACAACCGTTATAATAAAACCCCACCTATAACTGGCCAATCGCTACTGTAGCCAGCACAACAATGCCCCACCCACCCCCACCCATATAAATAACCATAACGGATGTTAACGGTCAAAACTTCCACTACTTCTCTGCTTCCACATTCAAACTCTGACCAGTGCAGATGGAGGATCATGTTACCCTGATGATGCCAAGCGTAGTACTTGGCGTAACGTTGGTATCTACTATGCCTTCTAGACAACGGCCTACAAGCCCGGAAGAACTAAACAATTTGAATAGTTAGAATTGTCTGATTGACTTGCAAATTAGCACACTTGTTGAGGACCGATGAGGATATATCATCATGACTTTGTACCAATGTCCTGACCAGGATCATCAGGATAAGGAATGACTAAGCTAAATTTGTAGAAACCTGTACAGTTATTACATCTTAGATGTCACTAAGGCACTTTTCTACATGCACCCTGAAAGTTGCTTTAATTAAGTAAATACATATTTATATTATTATTTATTTATGCCTACAAGCTTACTGCTAGTGTTTTAAAACACGCAAGCCGTGTGTGGGCAATATTTAAGAGATGGAATCAGGACTGAAAAATTCAATGGCATATCCGGGATTTGAACCACGCATCTTCCACTTATCAAGCGGCTGCTTTAACCACTAAGCTACCATGCCTAAGTTGCCAGTACAACATTAAATTCCCCAATTGATTTGTACTTTTGCCATTTATACCACAAAGGAATCTCATATCAGAGATAAATACCCCAAGGGCGACTTACAAATGTAAGTACTTTATGACCTGGGTTTAAGTAACCTTTAGATGGTAGTTATCATTTATAAAGGTTACTTAAACCCGGGACATAATGTACTTACAATAGTAAGTCGCCCTTGGGGTATTTATCTCTGATGTGAGATTCCCTTGTGGTCTAACCAGCAAAAGTACGAATCAGCTGGGGAATTTAATGTTGTACTGGCAACTTGGGCATGGTAGCTTAGTGGTTAAAGCTGCCGCTCGATAAGCGGAAGATCCATTGTTCAAATCCCAGGTACGGCATTGATTTTTCAGTCCTGATTCCACCTCTTACATGTTTATATATTGGATGACGTAGATGTCCAGAAAAAGGAATTGAAAGGAGCATAGGGGAAATATCGTGGACCGGTTCATACAAGGCCAAGATACCCACAGCAGCTGGTAGTTTAGAAATCGACACAAGTTACACTGGGCAAAGGAATTAAATCACTTGAAAATGTTGAAAGGTTGTGATGCCCGGAGAGAGGATCTGATGTGTCTGTAGTGTTTAATGCCCGCATTTACTACATACGGCACCACAGGTGGTGACACTGATGATACATGGGTCGAAGATGGAGCACCGGTTAAATGAGATGGCCGAAGAATCCGGAGAACCCGGAGGAAAGCTGCCGCAGCGCCGCTTCGTTCACCTCAAATCCCACATGTGGTTGCCTGGGATCAAACTCAGGTCGCTTTGGTGAGAAGTGATTGGTGTAACCACTCGGCTGTGGCACGGCCATAGACAGGAGCTGAGAGGGACATGAGGTTTTGGGGGAAGGATTGGGGGTTAAAGTTTACCCAGGGCCAGGAAGTCCACAACAGCTGAGTGATTTCAAAATTTTCAAAAAAATATTTGAAAGAAATTTCGAACTAAGAAATTTCTAAAAGATTTCAAATTAAAAAGTTCTGAAAAAATGAAATAAAAAGATTTGAGACTAAAAAGTTAAAAATAAACTATAGTTTTAAAAGACTAACAAAAACACGCTTTTATAACAATCCAAACTAAAAAGTAGAAAATAATTTTTAAGTATGAAGAATTTGTTCTATAAAGTCAAGTAGTTCATTATATTTCAAAATTTTGTAACAAGTTTAAAATAAAAAGATCTGATGTGTTGCACTCACATGACTTTCTCTACTCTTGTGCTAACCATTCTTACAAACTTTTATTCCTATATCTTCTTCGTGTTAAGATAAACATTTGTACAACTTATTGCTTATTTCTCTGTAGGTACAAGGGGAATATTAGAATACAGTAGGCTTTGTGCGATAGTCAAATGTTTTAAAGCTTTGGGATTGTGTTGTCTATGCACACTTAACATATAAAAAAATGAACAACGATGATCCTTTTCACGAAAGTTCCAAGTTTTCCGAAACTCATACACATAACAAGGAATATCTCCGAAATGGTTCACCCTACAAGAAAATTTATTTAGACATAAATTGTGTATTTTAGCTAGATCTACATTTTTTGTATAGTATGATTTGGGCTATCTCTTACGATTTACCAGTTATGCAAAAGTCGTCCAGAGTAAATACGACTAAAGAGGCTATAGCAGAAAATTCAAGATATACATTTCATTTTTCATAAAAATATCTCAAACATATGACATTTTAATCAAAATCATTAGAGCCATTTTCAAGAAAATCAAAATTTTTGAAAAATTTTCCATGTAAAGGGTAGTTTAGGGTGGGGCTATTTTCTTCAAAATCTTCGTGTCGCATCCTTGAAAGACATTAAACTTAAATACCAACTTTGGTTTTTAACCAACTTTTCGTTTTTGAGTTATGCTGTCCACAGACTGACACACACACACACACACACGCACACACACACACGCACGCGCGCACACACACACTTCTAAAAATGCTTTTTTTGGATTCAGGGGGCCTCAAAACATATATTTCCGGTGAAATCTCGACATCGAATTTTTGGGGTATAATACAATACTTCCCCTACTTACCAGTAGAGAAAGTAAAACTAATTTATATTGACAAAATAATAAATTTTATTGTAAAAAAGTGTGGGGTGTCTGACAACAAATGTTATAAATAGTTCATTGGTAGCTATTTACAAAAGTAAAGAGATAAAACTATCTAAAAAGCACCCCACGCCTGTTTACAATAAAATGTATTATTTTGTTAATATAAATTAGTTTTTATTTTACAATAAAATGTGTGTTGCCTGTTTACAATAAAATGTATTATTTTGTTAATATAAATTAGTTTTTATTTTAAAGTTATTACAAAATTTTGAAATATAATGAACTTTACAGAACAAATTCTTCATACTTAGAAATGATTTTCTACTTTTTAGTTCAGTTTGTTATAAAAGCAGTTTTTGTTAGTTTTTTAAAACTATAATTTATTTTAGTTTAAAAGGTGAGTCAATTAATAACACAAAACAACACAACATAATTTTCTGGAATGCATTTCGAAGGTTAACTTTCCTCCATTATCAACAGGACAATAACTGGGTTCCCATGGTGTTTCATGGTGCAGATGGCGATGTTTCTTCTGATGTTCCCTGAACCGTTACCAGAAGAAACATCGCCATCAAATTTTCAAGCCAGACAACTCTAAGTTGGTGAAAATTACGCCAAAAGATTGTTACATTAATAAATTTATGTAAGTAATTTTTTTTATCTTGATGATCCTGGTCAGGACATTACAACAAAGTCATGATATTATATTGCCATTGGTTCTCAACACTTGTGCAAATTTTGAAGTCAGACGGCTCTAAGTTGGTGAGAATTATGTCGAAAGGTTCCTTTGCATTGACAAATTTAGCTTAGTCATTTTTTTTATCATGAAGATCCTAGTCAGTACATTAGGAGAACTTCAAGATATTATGGTATTGTCATTGATCCTTGACATGTATGCAAATTTTCAGTTCAATCAGACGAATCTAAGTTGGTGAAAATTATGTTATTTTGATAAATTTAGCTGTCACATTTTTATCCTAGTGCTCTTGGTCAGAACATTAGGACAGTCATATTATTACATTGTAATCGGTCCTTGACATGTGTGCACATTTTCAAGTCAATCAGACAACTCAAATTACTTTACATTGTTAAATTTAGCCAAGTCACAGTTTATCCTGATAAAGCTGGTCAGGACATTAGGACAAAGTCATGAAGCCATTGTATTGTCTTCGGTCCTTGACATGTTTGCAAGTTTTCAAGTCAATCAGATGACTCAAGTTGGTGAAAATTATGTTACATTAATGCATTTAGCTAAGTGACATTTTTATCCTGAGGATCCTGGTCAGGACATTAGGACAAAGTTATATTATTGTGTTGTTCTCGGTCCTTGACATGTGTGCACATTTTCGAGTCAACCAGATGAGTTGGTGAAAATTACATGGAAAGATTCCGTTACATTGATAAATTTAGCTAATTCATTTTTGTTGTCCTGATGATCCTGATCAGGACCTTAGGACAAAGTCCTGATATTATTGTATTGTCATCGGTCCTTGACATGTGTGCAAATTTTCAAGTCAATCACACAATTCTAAGTACGTGAAAATTATGTCGAAAGATTCTGTTACATTGATAAATTTAGCCAATTCATTTTTTTATCCTGTTGATCCTGATCAAGACCTTAGGACAAAGTGCTGATATTATTGTATTGTCATCGGTCCTTGACATGTGTGCAAATTTTCAAGTCAATCACACACTAAGTTGGTGAAAATTATGTCGAAAGATTCCGTTACACACACACACACACACAACGCACACCACACACAACGCACACCACACACAACGCACACCACACACACACACACATGAAGCTAATATAAAGCGTGTAAAAATATTATCAATTGCCCTCCTGCCTGGCCTAAATCCTGCATGAAACTCTGATTTCTTCTTCTTCTCTATCCACTTTTGCAGCTTGTTTGCTAAAATATAAAGTAGGCTTATCCCCCTATAGTTCGTAGGGTTACTTTTACCTCCCTTTCCTTTATATAATAGTACTACCAAACTTATCCTCCACTTGGGAATCTCTCTCGTTCTCAATATTTTATTAAATAGCCTTATTACTATTTTTCTTCCAGTTCCCTCAACTGTCCATTACCTTCCAGAATTACCCTGGTATCAATCCCACTTGCTTTGTTGGCTTCTCGTAACTTCTTGATTTGTTCGCATAATTTGACATCCATTTTTCCATCTAGTTCATTGTATATTGGCTCCCCTGCAATTGCCTTTCCATTCCCTGTATATAAGCCTGTCCTAAAAAAATTTTTAAAATGCACACACCATTGGTCCGGAGTTATATCCTCTTTTCTTGCCCTCTGTAAGCCTTTTACTATTCGCCACATCTCTGCCTCATTTAACATTCTTCCTTCTTAATAGGCACTACAACTTCATTGACTGAATGCTTTGGCCTTCTCTACAATTTTCTTCCATTCAATGCGATCTTTTGTCAGTTTTATCCAATTTCTTATCTTCATATTTTTTAAATCTTGGTGTATGTCATCACTCCATCTGTTTTTAGGTCTGCCTCTTTTTGTAGATTCGAGAGCCTTCCATGTGTATATTTTTTTAACTGTTCTCTCATTTGACATTCTATACAAATGTCTGAACCATCTAAGTCTGTAATGAAATTAATAATTGTTCGTTTTTTTATTCTTTTATTTAACTCTTCATTTCTCAGAGTCCTCCATTGTCCTCTGTCTAATTGGTCCAAAAATTCTTCTTAATATCTTTCTTTCAAATATTGTTGCTTTTGTGATTCTTTCAATACCCATGTTTCAGAACCATATGTGACTATAGGTTTTATGATTGTGAGTAGGCGTAGGCTTTCACGGCCGGTGTTTGAAATTCTAAAAGAGTCTTCCGGGCTGATTTGCCATGGTCTGCTGGAGTAACTTGGTCCAGACGTTTCGTCCACTACTGCGGTGGACATCATCGGTGGCGTGGTCGAAGTCTTCTTGGTGAAGGTACAGTTGCGTCTGAGGCGTTGACTGTCTGGGATGCGGATTTTATACACGGAGGCTCTCCTGGACGTGCTGGTCAGCAGGAAAGACAACGGCAAACTTGGACACATGGTGTACCGCAAGCCTACTCACACAGACCGTTATCTCAACAAAACCTCCAACTACCATCCGAGACACAAACGGGCTATGATTCAAACTCTCCTACACCGCGCTTCCCGTATTTGCGAGCCTCATTTGCTACCACAAGAGCTGCACCATCTGGAACAAGCCTTACAAGCCAATGGCTATTCTACACAAGAAATAAAGAGAGCCTTCCGACCACCCAGACGGCAGCCAATCTCTGCTAAGCCGACCCCACCTAGGAGCAAAGGCACGGTATTCCTTCCTTATGTTCAAAATGTCACTGACAGGATTGAACGCCTCCTGGTACACCATAATATCAAGACGGTTTTCAAGCCTACAAGAGAGCTCAACAGTTTACTACTCTCAGCCAAGGACCCGAGGGACCCCCTCTCTTCAGCTGGCGTATACCGGATCCCCTGCTCGTGTGGTGCAATATATATTGGTACGACGCTACGTAGTATCAACACCAGACTAAACGAACACAAGAGATGCTGCCGTCTTGGACAATTTGAAAAGTCAGCGGTCGCTGAACATGCTATAGAAGTGGAGGGGGAGCATATCATCAAGTTTCAGGACACCAGCATTCTATCCAACATCTCACACTACCATGCTCGCCTACAGCACGAAGCCATAGAAATTTATAAACATGCCAATAACTTCAATAGGAAAGAGGAAGCCCTTAAGCTCAACAAAACTTGGTACCCCATCATCGATATAACATTAAACAACACAGACAGTCAAGCAACACAAACCAATCAGAATCTAGTAGCGCCCGAGATGCACCTCCCACCAACTGCACTGCCTCAGCGAGCCCCAAGCCAATCAGAGAAGACCCCTCCATGTACAAAATCCGCATCCCAGACAGTCAACGCCTCAGACGCAACTGTACCTTCACCAAGAAGACTTCGACCATGCCACCGATGATGTCCACCGCAGTAGTGGACGAAACGTCTGGACCAAGTTACTCCAGCAGACCACGGCAAATCAGCCCGGAAGACTCTTTTAGAATTTTATGATTGTGTTATAGATTCTTAATACCCATGTTTCAGAACCATATGTGACTATAGGTTTTATGATTGTGTTATAGATTCTTAATTTTTCACTTATAGTTATAAGTTTAGTTTTGAATAAATTATTATACATGAAATATGCTTTATTACCGTGAATCACTCGCTCTTTCACCTCTTCTTCTATAGAGTTATCATTATTTATTACACTCCCGAGGTATTTAAATGATTTTACAGCTTTTATTACGTTCTTGTTTATTTTTAAATCTTCCAACTTATTTGGTCCTTTAAAACATTTTAGAAATTTTGTTTTTTCCATGTTTATCAAGAGTCCAAACTGGGCAGATTCCTCCTGTAACCTTGAAATGTTTCTATTGCTGCCTTTTTTGTTCTAGCAATAATAAGAATATCATCTGCATAAGCTGTACATTGTTTTAACCTGTATACAATGTTACCTCTCAAATCTAGTTTACTCAAAACTGAATCCATTACAATATTAGTGTGGCAGACAAAGGATCTCCTTGTTTCACACCTGTTACAACATTGAATTGTTCACTTAGGTGATTATTTATTTTCACTCTTGCAACATTATTAGCTAAAGTTATTGCAATTAATCTTATTAGCTTTCCAGGCACGTTATACATTTTTAAACAATCTAATACTTTACTTCTGTTAACCTTGTCAAAAGCTTGTGTATAATCTACAAATATGTTAAATGTGGTGAAGTTATACTCATAACATTTTTCAATTATTTGTCTCACCATGAATATATTATCAATTGTTGACCGACCTGGTCTAAAACCTGCCTGACAGTCATTTAATTTGTTTTCAATAATTTCTGTTAATCTGTATTCAATACAATTGCAAAGATTTTATATCCTATGTTCAATAGAGTAATAGGTCTATAGTTAGAACACTAATCTATCACCTTTTTAGTATATTGGATAAATTATTCCTTCACTCCACTTGGTATTTGTTCGTTATTCCATATTTTTACCAATAGTTTGTGGAGACTCTTTTTTAAGTTTCTGCCCCTGTATTGTATTAGTTCAGGGGGTATGTTATCTGAACCAGCTGCTTTGTATGCTTTTAAGTTATTAATTATGTATGTTATTTCATGTTGATGTGGAGGTTGTAGCTCCTCATTGTCATTTACACGTGTTATTTCATTGGTAAGTTCTGTTATTCCCTTTTCCTTAAACATATCGCTAAAATTAAATAAGGAAAATTGATGCTATTAACAGTGAAGCAACAAGATTCTAAAGTAAGAAACAAATTAGAAACTAAAAACTTCACGTATCTTAGTAATGTTGCTTGTTCAAGGAGAACATGCAACATTACTAAGATAAGTGAAGTTTTTAGTTTCTAATTTGTTTCTTACTTTAGAATATCGCTAAACTATTTTTCCCATCTATCCAGAACAGCATTTTGTTGCGTAAGAATGTTTCCTTCTTTGTTCTTACACATGCTAGGAAGTATTGACATCTTATTAAAAGTTCTTAGTTCATTAAAAAATTTCCTAGAGTCATTTTTCTTAAAATTATTTTCCATTTGGTTTATTTTTTGGTTCAACCATTCTTTCTTTTTATTCCTACAGACTTGGTTCACTTCTTTCCTTATTTTTCTGTAGATTTCATAATGTGCTCTAGTTTTTATTTGAAGTGCTTGCTTACTTGCTTCATTCTTTTTCTTAATTATCTTTCTACATTCTTCATCCCACCATTCATTTCTCAGAGCTTTCTCCTGTTTGCCTATGGTTTCTGTTGCTGCGTCAGTTATTGCCTCTTCAATGTTTATCCAATCTTGATTGACATTATCACTTTGTCATATCTATTAACTTTTTGCTCAATGCTTCTTTATATTCCTTAACCTTTTGAGGATTTTCTAAATTTATTGCACTCCATTTAATGCACTTAGTCTTTCTTTTCTTATAAATTTTGGGTAGTACTTGCTGTAGGTGAGTTTTTACCAAAAATGATCCGAATCAATATTAGGTCCTCTCATTGTTCTAACATCAGTTATTAACTCTTTTTTGCTTTGTAGAACCAATACGTGGTCTATTTGATTTACTGTTAACCAATCAGGGGAGATCCATGTACCTTTGTGGATGTCTTTATGTTGGAACTGCAATCTCACAATAAATAAACTGCTGGCTATTGCAAATTGGCATAATAATTCACCATTCTTATTGGACACTTCATGTAGTGTTTTTTCCTGCTATGGTTTCATAGAGTTGTTTTGTGTTTTGTGAGTTTAAGGGCGCTCAGCTTCTAGGTCATCAGCGCCCTTATAAAATTCATGGCAATAGCCAGATATAAACTTCAGTCAAAAATAAAATTACTGGTACCAAAGAAAAACAATACACATAAACGTAAAAACAGTGGCAATAGCCGGATATAAAACAAGGTAATAAATATGTCAAAAGGCATAAACAAATAACTAAAATTTTAAATCCTCAAATTGATATTACAATCTGCTAAAAACTCAAAAACTCTATCAACTGCTGGCAGCTGCAGAGAATCTCGAAGGTGCGCTAGAGAGGGACAGTCTAGCAGCACATGATGGACAGACAAAAGATTGTCACACAGCAGACATAGAGGGGCAGGGTCCCTTTTAAATAGGTAACCATGCGAAACTTTGCAGTGCCCTATTCTTAATCGAGCCAAACTAACCTCCTTGCGGCGAGATGTGCGACAGGCAGTTAACCAGTTTATCAGAAGTTCTTTCACTTCTCTATACTTATTATCGCGGAGAGCTGACCACTCATCGTGCCAGGACGACAGCACTGCTCTCCGCACTTCAAGCCTAAAGTCTTCTGAAGTAACACGTGAGATGGTAATACTGGGTTCTGTAGTTGCCATCTTTGCTGCTAAATTTGCCATTTCATTCCCCGGCAAACCTTCATGACCAGGATCAATGCCAGAAGTGTCTAAAACATGGAGGGCATCCTGGATATGTTGTACAACTGACAAAGGCTCTGCAGTGCACTAAGAGAGTCGCTCAAAATCAGGCAGCCACCTAATTTACAACGGCACACATTCAAAACAGCTCGATAAATTTAATAAAGCTCTGCAGTAAAAATGGAAGTGCTATTTGGAAAACCGAATCCAACACCGTTGGTGCTCTTTGACCCGTTGGTATAAATACATCGACGGTCAGTGTAGCCTGACAAAAATTAAAAAAAGCACATGCGGATACTTAAAATAGGCATCGCAGACTTCTGGTGTACGGTCATTCCAAGATCTACATGGGGCATGCCAGATAGCCAAGGGGGGTAAAACCTCTCGCCCTTGGCAAATTGTTGGTTTCATAGATTTCTTCTTTGATAACCTTAGCTTTAAAATCTCCTAATAATATTACCATATCACTTTTGGGAACATTATCTAAATTCCTTTGTAGATTATCATAAAATAGTTCTTTATCTTCATCATCTTTTTTTGAGTTGGAGCGTAACAGCTTATTAATGTTGTGTTGTAATATTTACCTTTAATTCTTAACTTACATAATCTCTCATTGAATGCTGTAAAGTCCATAATGTAGTTTTTCATTTTCTTGTTTATTAAGAAGTCAGTGCCAGCCTGGCCTGTTTTGTCTTTATGACCGCTATAATAAACTGCATAGTCTTTTTTGTCGATTATGCCACTTCCTTCCCACCTTACTTCTTGTATGGCTACAATGTCAGTATTTATGTTTGCGACTTGCTCAGCTAATTCTTGCATTTTTCCTGGTTGCAAAAGTGTTTGTATATTCCATGTACTAATTGATATTTTATTCTTAATCCTTTTAACATGCTTGGGTCGTTGTCCATTAGTTGTGCCAGCTTTCCTATGTAGAGATTTTTTAGCAATTAAATTTTTACAGTAACAGGGTGCTAGCCTGATGCCCAACCCCCAACCTGGAGGATCAGGCCTCCTTATTTATGGCTCCAGGAGGCAGGGTGGTCCAGTTTTACCCCCAGACACTGGGTGCATTTAACATTCTACCTACTTTTATACCCCACTCCCTCTTCTTTTCCTCCATCAGACATCTATATGCCCATTAAAGTTTCACGGGCGATCAGCCGTGTGAGGTTTGAAACCTCACACGGCTGATCGCCCGTGAAACTTTAATAAATAACGTGCGCCGTGAAAGCTTTAAATCTTACATCTATATGCCCATCTAAGTATCAAAAAGTTTTCTCTTTCCTCCCTTTCCCCTGACTGTCTCCAATTGCTCAACTCTTGTCTTACTTTCATTTTAGCCATTTGACAATCCTTATCAACCCAATGCCTATGTTTATCTTTAAAACCTGCTGTCTTCATTCTACTTCCAGCCCTTTTCACACTATATTCTAATGACTCTACAGCTTGCTCTGTTTTATTGGTATTCACTAAACTATCCACTCTCGTGTAATACTTTCCCAATTCTGAATTTAATATCTCACAGAATATTTCACGCTTTTCTTCTCTCCATTTGTAAATTTCCACCATTCTTAAACAGTGTACCTACTTCAGTCAAACTGTTACTAACTTCTCCTAGTTTTAATCTCACTGGAAAATGACAACTCCCTGTTATTACATTCATAACCTCAAAATCTAATATCCAGTTGTCAATTCCTTGTGACCACATTAAAATATCCACCCCACTCTGGCCATTTCTATTAACAAATGTATATTCCCCATCTGTATCTGTCCCTTTCAACCTGTTACAAATCATGAGATTATGTTCCTCACAAAAGTCTAAAAGTTTTCTCCCTTCATCATTGATAACCTTATCCTTACTATGCCTCCTATCTGATACATACTCCTTATCATATTCTCCATTAGGGTTGTTCAATTTGACCTGATTATCCCCAATCCATGCATTTACATGCCCTACAACTATTATTTCCACATTTCCATATTTGTTTTTCAGGTCTTCAATTCCCCATCTTAATTTCCTGAACATATTTACATCAAAATACTCTGATGTAGTTGGTGAATTATACACCGCAGCAATACAAACAATTTCTCCTTTTTTAAATATATCTCTTATAGATAGCCATAACACTGATTTGCTCCATAGCTCTTTTTCTTCTCACACCTTGAACCCCTTATCTTCCCTTATAAAACACCCCAAACCACTTGAAGCTCTATTCCTAATGTGACTCTTCACACCCTCTATACTATAAAACATAAACCCTGGAAGCACTACATTCACTTTACTTTCTAACCACGTTTCCACTACCATTAACATGCCAAGCTTTCAACACAGTTCGAACCTCACCACTGCACACTTTCTCATACAAGCTTTCCACATTCCAGGCCACCACCGAGATCTCGAATCCCTATACTGACCCCTTCCTTTCAAATGCAAATTCACCTGCCTCCTTCAGCTCTTTCAGTTCCAAAATACTGCCCAAACCACACTCAGGTCTTCCTTATTCCAGATCCCTCCTGTTATCTGTTGATCCACTTGCCTCCTCTTGATCCACCAGCTGTTCTCTTGAGCTAGTGTATCTTCGCTTGGGCTTTGTGACGCCTGCCTTCCTGGTGATATCACTGGTGACATAACTCTACTCTGACTCCTGCGTTGCTCTGCTGTTGATGCCTCTGGTGACATAACTCATAACTCCCCTCTCCCTACTCCATTGCTCTGACGTTGCTGCCACTGCTGACATATGCACTTCTACTTCGACCCTGACAATCCTCTGTCGACACACAACGCACGTAGGATGTAATTCCCCTCCCATGCTATGCAATGCTGACTGAGTTCCTGTTTCACACCTTCGATCCACAAATCCACTCCTTTAACAAAGGCGTATTTACCAGCATCTCTCGCTTTTCTCATTTCCATTAATGCAATCGATTTTAATTCTCTCTGCTTCTTTTCCAAATCTTGTTCAATAAATATTTTTGTCCCTTTTAGTTGTTCACTGTTCAACACTTTCTATTTGAATTTCACTGTTGCAGTTTTAACTATTATAGGTCTTGGTCTTGGGCCTTTTCATCCTATCCTAAAACAGTCAACAATTTCCCATCCACCAGATTGAATTTTAGTTTCTCTTGAAATAGATCTTCTATATCCTGCCAAGCTCTTCTATCCCTTTTCTCTTCCACACCAAAGATAATCAAGTTGTTTCCTGGTTCCTTCCTCTAAGTTTTCCAGGTGTATTCTCCTTTATACTCCTTTAATTCATCCTTTATCTTGTCTTCAAATTTTCCCAATGCTAATTTAACCTCATCAGACTTTTCACTCATTCTCCCACCAATTCTGCTTTCCATGTTTTTCATTTCTTTAGTGGTTTTCCAACATCTTGCCTATCTGCTCCATTGACGGTTCAGGATTTAATTCCATTCCTCCAATAACCAATAAAATGCATATCACAAAGATGAACCACACACCTATGCCCAGTGAACCTTGTTCTTTCTTCTGGAATTTAATTCTGCCGGCATCGAAGGCACCTATACTAACTCAGTACATTTGTATGTCTCTCATCTTCTGTTGCAAGTGTGCACGCTAGTATGTCTGATCTCTTTCACATCTGGCAAGCAAGTTCAAATTTGTAGTATAAATTAAATTAATCTTTATTTTATTCTTTTTGTTTGCATGTTGCCTTTCAAAAGAATGCCTTCCACAAAATGTACACTAGAGATGTTTGTATTAGAATTTGGGAATGACTTTTAGTATAAGAAATAAAATACATTTTGTCAAATCAGTAAAGGAGAACTGAAAGTTAGAAAAAGCAGTGGTATTAACATATTGTGACTTTTTGGTGGGTTGAAAAGTAAAGTAGACAGATGTAGTCGAGATAAAGAAACGCTTTTATTTCCGTAAACAGTAACTTTGTACACTCGTTGCAACAGCAAGAAAGTCTCTTTCGATTCTCCAACAGCACGGCTCCGAACTCGTAACACAAAGAACTAACTCTTCTCCGTCGGCACAACTACTCAACGCTTCACATACGTCTGACTGCCTCTTCTCACACTTTACCGCTATTTATATCTCCCAGGCACTATTCTGGAAGCTTCAGGAACGTTCACTTATTGCGGTGAGATACAAAGTAGAAGATTCCAGTAGCCTCTATCCTTTTCTCTCTTTCGGCAAGCGCCCCAACAATGCGGTCATTCTCTATCTCTTTCCTTCGGCTCCTTTGCGGTAGTGCCGACAATAATGCGATGGGTGACACTGCTGTTGTCGGCAATTAGATGCGGCGGGCGCAGTGACAATATAGTAAAAAAATATGTGAAACGTTTGTAGTTGTTTCATGCTGCAGGAACTTGGGATGCAGAGGGTAAAGACCAGACACAATTATTTTATGATTTGTGCAAACATACCTTTTAGAAAATTAGAAATTGAATATTTAAAGAATTTCATTGAAAAATATGTTGTAGTTATCTAATGCTGGATTTCTGACAATGAAGTCATTAATCCTCTTGCTCTCCAATATTTTTTACTGATGGAAGTGGTCGGGCATATTTGAAGGTGGTCTTGGTCCATTTCTTCTTGCAGATCACATAGTAGGACAGAGTGGTGAAGAATATATCCCAATTGTGTTCAAATGTTTTGCCAGACAATCATGTCCTATAATCAACCTGAAGGTTGCAACTGCTGTTTTTCGAGGATACTCAGGAATTACTGTTTGAATGTTTGGTAGATCCCATCACTATAGTTAATCTACCATTTTATGCAGCTAAAAGATTAGTCAACTCTGAATTCAAAAAAATTATTGCAAAAATATTACTATGAAAAATCAAAAAATAAAAGATGGGAACTACCTAACATTCAAATAGTAATTCCTGAGTATCCTCGAAAAACGGCAGTTGCAACCTTCAGGTTGATTACAGGACATGATTACCTGGCAAAACATTTAAACAGAATTGGGATATATACTTGACCACTCTGTCCTCTATGTGATCTGCAAGAGGGAATGGAACGACACCACCTTCAAATATGCCCAGCCACTTCTAGCACCCCATCCATCAGTGAAAATATTGGAGAGCAAGAGGATTAATGACTTCATTGTCAGAAATCCAGCATTAGCTAACAACAACATTCTTTGATTTTTCATAGTAATATTTTGCAATAATTTTTTTGAATAGAGAGTTGACTAATCTTTTAGCTGCATAATATGGTAGATTTTTGTACACTGCTGGTACCCTTTTTTGCAAGAAAATCAGCTTTCTCATTACCATTCAGTCCACAGTGAGCTGGTATCCATTGGAAGACTAGGTGTTTTTAAAGTGCTTTTAGATGGGTAAGGATTTTTCAACATTTTATAATTGTTTGGTTTTTTGGTGACAACTTGGAAGTAATTGCTATAATTGCTGCCCTGGAATCTGAGAGAATAACTGCTTGAAAATGTGAAATTCTGTACAAAAGATTTTGTAGGACCATTCGAATTGCTTCAATTTCTCCATCAAAGTTTGTAGTTCCCTAACTTGAAGATTTGTAATATGAAGAGAGGTGACACTTGACTCTAGCCCCTGCTCCATCTTGGTTTGATATTAATAATCCATCAGTATAAATATGGATCCATTCGTGTTCTGGAAATCACGTGTAAATAATATGTGATGTCTAATGTTTGTGTCGGATTGACTTTAGATATGAAGTTTTCCTTTGAATTAGGAAGGTATATATTCTTCTTGTTGTCTTGAATTTTGGAAAGAAAGCTCTCCTGAGTCTTTAGTGTATGTGTAAAATTTCTCTTGTTCACTGTATTGAATGGTAGTTTGATCAACTTTTTGTGTTGAATAAGAGCCGCTTTTTCTATTTCATATTCAATGGGGTATTGGTTGGTTAGTATTTCCATAGTTGGTAGTGGTGTGGTTTTGATAGCACCTGTAATTAATCTCAGACTTTAGTTTTGAAAGATTTGAATTTTTTTTATATTTGCTGTTACAAGAACTTCACTGCAGCAAGTAAATAATGGCTTTATATATACATTGTATGTTGTGTTAAGAGTTGCTCTGGAACATCCCTACTTCATTCCTGTTGGACGTTTTAACAGTGAAAGGTGCCTTTCTGCTCTTTGTATTACATTTTCTATTTGGTCCATGTAAGTTTGGTATCAACATTGAAAAATATACAAACAGGAAAGTGCCACAAGAGTCATCAATATTTGGGCATTATTTGCAATGTTTTTACAAAACTTTGGATAGCATACTTAACGCTGTGGGCAACAACAACATATGAGTGTTCATAGACAAGATGAAGGATACTGTTGGAAAGTATGTTGCACATGTTGTGGTTGGAACTGTCACGTGACGGACCCTGACAAAATGCCTTTTGACATTTGAAATGTAAAAGAACTACAGCTATCTTCTTTTATAGAAGTTTGAAAACAGTGTTGTTATAATTGATTTAATTTAAAAGGTGAGTTAACACTGAACAACACTTACAAAATATTTTTCCGGGACACGTTTCGAAGGTTAACTTTCTTCCATTATCAACCAGACAATAACTGGGTTTCCATGGTGTTTCATGGTGCGGATGGTGATGCTTCTTTTGATGTTTCTTCTGGTAACGGTTCAATGAACTTACTGAAAATGTTACTCTGAGGAATGTCGAAACCCATGGAAACCCAGTTATTGTCCGGTTGATAATGGAGGAAAGTTAACCTTCGAAACGCGTCCTGGAAAAATATTTTGTAAGTTAAATAAGGAAAAATTGAAGCTATTAACAGTGAAGCAACAAGATTCTAAAGTAAGAACAAATTAGAAAAACAAAAGATCCAAAAGATCCACTCTTGTCTGCGGGTGTTTACCGAATTCCTTGCTCGTGTGGCTCTGTTTATATAGGGACCACTCAACGTACAGTAAACACACGCATTACGGAACACAAGAGGTGCTGCCGTTTGGGACAAACCGAAAAGTCTGCAGTCGCAGAACACGTATTACTAGCGCCAGGGGAACACATACAGTATTCAGACACAGCGGTCCTATCTTCCACAGTACATTATTACACCCGTTTAAGTCGAGAAGCTATAGAGATCCACAAACATAACAACAACTTCAATAGAAAGGAAGAAACCAAATGCCTAAATAAAGCCTGGCATCCAGCATTACAGGAAGCACGCAGGAAACCTGACCGTCAACAAATCCAGGACGATACGCCGCCAACAGCCTCAACATCAAGCATAGACTATAGAAGCAGCAACCCCGCCCCCGCAGCAGCCGTACCAATAAGCCAAGACCGGAGCAACCAGGAACTAGCTCTGCCCACCCGCGCCAAACGTATAAAGCCTGTGAAGCCAAAAGGCTCCGTGTCAGTCATCGCCGAGACTAAGAGAGTGTTAAGGCAACGCCACTGAGGATGTTCGACACAGCTTCGGACGAAACGTCTGGAAGGAGTTTCCTGACTAGACCACGGCCCACAAGCCCGGATAATCAGTTTCTACATTATGACACCGGCCGTGAAAGCTTACGCAGTTTGAACTTCTTGAGAGTTTTATGTCTCTTTTGTGCCCTGGCAGAATAAAATGAGACAATGTCTTCGTTTTCTTCTTTTAATGGCCTTACTTCTGAAAACTTCTTGTTCATTTGGAAAAATGAGACAATGTATTACTTTGTATTATTGATATTGCATTTTACAAGTAAAAGCTGATAAAGAGCTTGTTTAAGACATGTCTTGGACAGGGTTACAGAGAAAGTTGCAGCTAATTTCATTCCTGTTAAAAATTTGGCTAAGTAAGAGGTTGGTGCTTCTATATTACCGATAGTAGGTCTTATGTTTTTATCATTCTATGGAAGATATTGCAGCTGAGGTAAATATGGATTGCTGGGTATCAGGTTATTTATTGTTTCTGTGCTGTGGTTAAATAAGATCAAGGGTTCTTGAATGTTTCTTTACATTCTTGATTTTGTAGTTATCCATTAACTCTATTTATACAATAATCTTTACCAATATAACCATTTTGTTACCTCTGTTTGCTTTTAGATAAACCATAAGTACGTTTATTTAATTTAAAAAAATCAGTTGTTTAATTTCTGGGTCTGATTTACTATGTTTTTAAGATTAGTAATTGTTCCAACACTTTTTGACATGTTCCTTTGGCTGCCATTACGTCATCTTGCATGTCATCCTGTCATCTTACATGGTAACTTAAACATTGGCAATGTAATCTATGTTGTGGTGCAGTTTTAAAAGCTTGCTTGTATAATGTTTTGATATCTTATCCCACCCTACATTGTGGAGCCAATTGTTACAGGTTTAAAAGTGTGTTGGGCGATGAGTTATGAGAACTGTCGTCTGAACTTGGGTCGCGGTGACAAAATAAAGCATATACTGAACTTCTCCAATTAATTATTATTTATTTATGCCAACAAACTTACTGTTGGTGTTTTTAAACACACAAGCCATGTGTGGGCAATGTTTGAGAGGTAGAACTGGAACTTAAAAATTCAATGCCACAGCTGGGATTTGAACCACAGAGCCTCCGCTTACCAGGTGGGTGCTCTAACCATTAAGCTACTGTGACAACCTGCCAGAATGACATTGAATTCCCAAAACCAGTTCGTATTTCTCCTGGTAAACCACAAAGGCAGTCTCACATAGAGACAATTACCCCAATGGTGACTTACTATTGCAAGTACTTTATGTCCCAGGATTAATTAACCTTCAGATATTAATTACTGTATTTTATCGCATAAGGCCCCCCCCCCTAGCATATTTCCCTCCCCTATAGTTTTTCATCACTAAAAATCATTTACCTATTAAACATCGCATAATTCCATCTCCTGGTTCGTTCTTATTGGAACGGCCTTCAAATGACTTGCTAATGCACAACAATCGACGCAATGGTGCCTGTCACGGACAACAATGGATGCAGTGCTTGCCACAAAAATACTCGAATTGCCACTGTAACAACGTATTGTAAAATTGAAATGAGAAGTTGCAGATGTGTTTCTAAGTCAGTTTGTTACAAGTCATCATATTGTTAAGAAGAGTTTAAAAAATATGGTATTTCTTGTACCATTAATGGTTCTGACGACATATTGTGGAATAGTGAAAATGAAGATGTGTTATCTGAGCCAGATATAAATAAAAATAGTGATGATAGTGACGAAAGTGAGACTGCAGAATAGTCAGAGAAAAGAAACAATGAAACAATACATTGTAGGCCAAATGAAACCGTAGTATGTATTCAGTTCATTCTCAAATTGCTGTATACCTATATAACTTTTGCATAATACTACATGATTTCCCTTCCTTTCTGAATTCCTAGAAGCACCACTCGCATAATTCCCTCCCCACTGTTTTCAAGCAAATTTTTCGAGAAAAAAAAGGGTGGGGGAGATTACACGATAAAATACCGTATATTTATTTATGCCAACAAACTTACTGTTTGTTTAAAAACACCAACATTAAGGTTGTTGGCATAAATAAATACCTAACAATTATCTGAAGGTTAATTAGTCCTGGGACATAAAGTACTTGCAAGAGTAAGTTACCATTGGGGTAATTGTCTCTGATGTGAGACTGCCTTTGTGGTTTACCAGGAGAAATACGAAATGGTTTGAGAATTCAATGTCATTCTGGCAGGTTGTCACAGTAGCTTAATGGTTAGAGCACCCGCCTGGTAAGCGGAGGGTCTGTGGTTCAAATTCCAGCTGTGGCATTGAATTTTTAAGTTCCAGTTGTACCTCTCTTCTCCAATTAAATTTATGTAGTTATTTTATTGCACACCTTATTATTAACACAATTGAGGAGTGTTTTTCAAAAACTCGATAGATGCAAAATTTTACGAAATTGAGTTATATATAGTATCGGCATAATTTTCACCTTCTCCACTGTTCTGTGAAATCAGATTTTGCAAAATTCAATTCTTGTCCTGTGTAGAAGGTAGGGAATATTAGCAGTTTTTTCAAAACTCGATAGATGCACTTGCTCAGTTAAAGCAAAGGTCTATAGATGCAATTTTATGATTTTATTATCCAGAGTGTAGCAACCTCAGTTCTATGAAACACAGTGGTATTGACTGCCATCTCACTGTTGCGATTCTTGGAATTCTCAATCATTTCTGCAAGCTTTGTACACTGCTGCATCGTTATATCCTGTCTTTAACTGCAGAGGTCATATCAGCAGCTTTGTCTATTGACAAATGGTGTCACATGTTTAACAGTGGGTTTTTCGGTCTTTGGGGTTTTTATATGTTGAATTCACACACACATTAACATTTTCATTCATACTTCCAGACTTGGGGAAGGATGAGGAATAATCTTGGCTGGAGAAAAATTCCTACCCCCTGCCGGGAATCGAACCCGGGACCCCTTGCACAGCAGGCAAGTGCTTCTGCAAGCTCTGTTATACTTGCATGGCATTTTTATTCTTAATTGAGACAGTGGATTTCACCATCACCTTTCCATGCTCAACAAAATAGATCAAGATAAATTCCTTATGAAATATATGAGTATTACATCTCCTAATCAAAACTCCAAAAAGTTAATAAGACTGTTCATCTCCAATGGATTCCAGCACACTGTGGAGTCATGGGGAATGAAGCTGCAGATTCACTTGCAAAGAAAGGCACAACAATCAAACAAAAGTCTAAATTCAATTTCTCATATTCCTCAATAAAATGCTTGATCATTAAAAAATTTTCTCATTCATACCTACAAGAAATAGAAACAAATGCCAAAGATAAAAAATGGATTACACTACTTTCCAACCCAGATATAATCCCCCAGAGACCAAGGAAAACAGCGGTTGCAGCCTTCCGACTACTGACAAATCACGACTGCTTAGCAAGTCATCTCTACAGAATAGGTATCTCAGCCTCACCAATATGTGTCCTGTGTAACGATCCAGCAGAAATGAACGAAGACCACTTGAAGACCTGTGAAGCATTAAGATCAGAAGAAACTACAGTTCAAAAGTATTGGAAAGCACGAATGCTAATGGCTTCATTGCCAGATGCAAGGCACTAGAAAACAACAACAACAACATCTCCTAATCACAGAGTGGTGAATAAAGAGGCTGCAAATAGAAAGCGGACTGTTAGCATTAAATACAGTGTGAGAACTAATGATGCCCGAGTATTGTTAGTATGTGCTGCAAGCTTCCAAGGAATCACAGGATTGTCAAAAGGTAGATTATCTCTCCTGCCTAGAAAATTTCACTTATCTGGGAATGCACCAAAGAAAACCAGAGGAGGTGGCAGAACAGGAATATTACAGAAGTGCATTACTGCTGCTATAAAGCAAGACATGAAGAAGTGCAAATGTAGAGAAAGCCACTATGAAAGAGCAAAATTAAGAAGAGGATATTTACGTCCAGAACTTCATATCAGAAAACTGTGAACCAACTTTTGCAATGAAAGAAGATTAAGAAATCTACCAGTCTGCTCATTGTCAAAATATAAAAACATATTTTACAACTTCTTCAATCTTTCCTTCTGTACACCACACACTGACACATACTCAACCTGTACAATGGGACTGATGAAGATTAAGACAGAGGCAGGTGTGGAAAAGAGAAATGAACTAAGAACCATGTACAGACTGGTGAAAGCTTACTTATTCATATTGTTTGAAATTTGTTTGTGTGTATTCAATATGTTTGTTATTTAAATAAAACAAAATATATTGTTATTGTGAATATAGCAGTACTTAGTTTCTAAGTCTATACTTAATAAAATAGTCCTTATAAACATTAATATGTTGGTTGTATAGTACATTATGTATTATAAAAAGGTGAAAATAAATAAAAAATAATAAATACGTACATAAAAAGCAACAAAAACAATAAATGACAAAAATAACAAAACTTCATGTGTTAATTTCTCGCTCTCAGCATCTATCGGTTTTTTGAAAAAACTCGGCATTTTCAAACCCCAAATTTGCGTTAGTTAATTAATGCTATTGTTTCTTTTCGCATTCAACGAGACAGTATCAGGAAGGAGAATTGAGTGATTATTATAGGTGCTGTGCTAACCAATTAGTATTGCCAATAAATAGAAAAAACTGTTTTTCTCAGAAACGGATTTTGTGCATGTATTGAGTTTTGAAAAAACGTTTTCCTCAATTATTATGTTATTATAATACTTTCCTGTACATTTCCCGCTAACTCGCATGTCTGAAATCATATAATTCACATTTTTCGGAAGATTACTGAAAAATGGCTACTGTCTTATGCGAATGTGTTGACCAAAAAGTATTTGGACACAATTTCTATATGTAACCATGGCAATATCACTCGGTTCTTGTCTTTCTTAACAATGCCCCTTCCTACTTCAGAACCATCCCACTGACATCATACACCATGTATATCATATAATTTAATGGTTGTTTTGGTCATGCCAGGAAAATATCAATTTATATTTCAAAACTCTTAACATGGTATGGAAGAAAATAATTCTTGATTATGTAAACAACTAAAATCTTGAAATACATATCTGCTTCAATTGTATGAGTAAGTTACACATGTTTTAGGCCTTTATTTAACAACTTCTTTCTTTTTTGGCAAAAGATTGAGTCTACAAGGGTCTATATTATCCATTTCATTTGTGCTTTTTATTACATTATCCCATTTGTTTTGATCTTTTTGTTTTCATAAATGTACTGTATTTCACGTTTTATTACTTTTGATTATATTGAACTTGTCTTAGCATTTAACTTCAAAATTGCTCCACATTACGTTTCCTAGGTCATTCACTAATTTTTAAAATAGGTTATAAAACCGTCAGTCAGTCTTAGCTTGTTAAATGCTTTATCATTTTTAATTTTTTAACATCAGTTAAGTTGGCTAGTGAATTAAATGGAGTTTACTGAGTTATTTGGTAATTCCAACTACTTCAGGGTATGGAATAAAACTGTTTCTGGATCTTAGCACAGGGAACTGTAATGAGTGCAGTCTTTAAGCACTACATACTGTCAATAACCAATAACAGTAAAGTACTTCTGTAAGAAACTCCAAAAAGACAAATTTTACAGATACACTTATCAACAAAGTCCTACACATTTCATAATTTCCCATCAATTTTGCTGTTTATGTTGCCAAATCTTAAAGGGGAATGAAACACAAAAAGCATATTTCTTCCTAAATTAAACATATGGCTTTTAGAATGCAGTGGTAAGATTCTTTTTTTACTGTGCAATACCATTATCACTGTGCAAGCAAAATAATAAACACTTCATACATCATCAACTCCATCTGCGCACTGCAGGGATGTGGAATTTTGTAGTTGGGATACTGCTTCTTGTGCTCTAATACATTTACATGGATTGTTCTTGCTAGTATTTAAGTTCAAGAGTAGTGTACTTTATGGTGGTGTTTTGGTGGTGGTGTTGCTGAGTTAGTTTAATAGTATATAAACAACATAATATTGTGAAAAATAAAATACCTCAATGTTGTGCATATGGCTGCAATGTGAAGTGAAACTCGCAAGGAAACTTATTTCACTCATTTACAGAGACAAACCTCCTAAAAGACACGAGGATATTGGTAGAATTATGCTAAAGAAAATATGTTTTTGCATGGGCCCAGTACTGGTTTATGTTCCTTCCATTTGAAGGACACAGAATACAAACATATTGTTACTAAAAAGCAGCTTATGCCATATGTTAATTTCAGAGGGCCTTTATTAAAATCTGGAGGTATTCCTACTTTCCAACTTGATAAGTTCTAGTGAGACAGTTGATCCTTCACTATTTTCATCCAAGAGCAAATGACAGAGAAGAGAACTATGATACTCAAAGTTATAAACGCGTTATTTCAAAGTTATATAATAGTGTTTCTTGCAATAAGATTAACAACAAAGTCGATGATGATGATGATGATGATGATGATGATGATGATGATGATGATGATGAAAGCAGTGAAACAGAATTGTGATGAAAAACATGGAAATTCAGAGCTACAATGTGAACTGGGTACTAAAATCATAAGGAAATATGTATTGTGGGAACCTGAAAATATCTACAAAACAAGCAATGATGAAGATATTTCTACGAACCCAATACTTCAGATTTTGATATAAGTGGCATATACGAAAAGAAAAATATCTGATGTGTTGCACTCACATGACTTTCTCTACTCTTGTGCTAACCATTCTTACAAACTCTTATTCCTATATATTCGTGTTAGTTGAGATAAACATTTGTACAAATTATCTTATTGCTTATTTCCTTGTAGGTACAAACATTTGTACAAATTATCTTATTGCTTATTTCCTTGTAGGTTGTAGGCTTATTTCCTTCCGCTTGTAGGTTGACTCAGTAATGTGGACTTCAAAACCAAAAGCAAAAGTACAGAACTGGAAAAAACCATGCAACAATCCTTAACCAACTTACAGAGGTGGACCAAAGAAAATTTAATGACTGTTAACACAACAAAATCAAACTACCAAATATTTTCACTAAGAAAAAAACCACTAAAAATAAAACTAAATTTTGAGGGTCAACAATTACCAGAAACAAAGTATTTAGGAGTTACATTTGATACCAAACTTACATGGACCAAACAAATAGAAAATGTAATACAAAGAGCAGAGAGGCGCCTTTCACTGTTAAAACGTCTAACAGGAATGAAGTGGGGATGTTCCAGAGCAACTCTTAACACAACATACAATGTATATATAAAGCCATTATTTACTTACTACAGTGAAGTTCTTGTTACAGCAAACACAAAAAAAAATTCAAATCTTTCAAAACCAAAGTCTGAGATTAATTACAGGTGCTATCAAAACCACACCAATAGCAGCTATGGAAATACTAACCAACCAATACCCCATTGAATATGAAATAGAAAAAGTGGCTCTTATTCAACACGAAAAGTTGATCAGACTCCCATTCAATACATGGCACAAGAGAAATTTTACACATACACTAAAGACTCAGGAGAGCTTTCTTTCCAAAATTCAAGACATCAAGAAAAATGTACACCTTCCTAATTCAAAGGAAAACTTCATATCTAAAGTCAATCCGACACATACATTAGACATCACATATTATTTACACCTGACAGAAGAGGTTAAGAAAAGGATACTCCAACTAGTGTTCTAAAATTATTGGCATTAGAGACAATCCATACTAGATTTCCAGAACATGAGTGGCTCCATATTTATACTGATGGATCATTGATATCAAACCAAGATGGAGCAGGTGCTGGAGTCACATGTCACCTCTTTTCCTATTACAAATCTTTAAGTTATGGAACTACTAACTTTGATGGAGAAATTGAAGCAATTCGAATGGCCCTACAAAATCTTTTGTACAGAATTTCACATTTTCAGTAAGCAGTTATTCTCTCAGATTCCAGGGCAGCAATTATAGAAATTACTTCCAAGTTGTCACCAAAAAACCAAACTATTATAGAATGTTGGAAGATGCTTAGCCATCTAACAGCACTTCAAAAACACCTAGTCTTCCAATGGATACCGGCTCACTGTGGGCTGAGTGGTAATGAGAAAGCTGATTTTCTTGCAAAAAAGGGTACCAGCGGTGTACAAAAATCTATAGTTAATCTACCATTTTATGCAGCTAAAAGATTAGTCAACTCTGAATTCAAAAAAATTATTGCAAAATATTACTATGAAAAATCAAAGAGTAAAAGATGGGAACTACCAAACATTCAAACAGTGATTCCTGAGTATCCTCGAAAAACAGCAGTTGCAAACTTCAGGTTGATTACAGGACATGATTGTCTGGCAAAACATTTAAACAGAATTGGGATATATTCTTCACCTCTCTGTCCTCTATGTGATCTGCAAGAGGAAATGGATCGAGACCACCTTCAAATATGCCCGGCCACTTCTAGTGCCCCATCCATCAGTGAAAAATATTGGAGAGCAAGAGGATTAATGACTTCATTGTCAGAAATCCAGCATTAGCTAACAACAACATTTCCTTGTAGGTACAAGCGGAATATTAAAATACAGTAGGCTCTAAGCAATAGTCAAATCTTTTAAAGCTGTGAGGTCCTGTTCTCTCTGCATGCTTAACATATTGTAAAAAATCTGATGTGTTGCACTCGCATGACTTTTTCTATTCTTGTACTAACCATTCTTACAAACTCTTATTACTATAACTTCTTTGAGTTAGTTGTGATAAACATTTTTACAAATTATCTTATTGTTTATTATTTATTTATGCCAACAAACTTACTGTTGGTGTTTTTAAACACACAAACCGTGTGTGGGCAAAGTTTGAGAGGTAGAACTGGAACTTAAAAATTCAATGCCACAACTGGGATTTGAACCACAGGCCTTCCGCTTACCGGGCGGCTGCTCTACCACTGAGCTATTGTGACAAACTGCCAGAATGGCATTAAATTCTCAAACCAGTTCGTATTTCTCCTGGTAAACCACAAAGGCAGTCTCACATCAGAGACAAATTACCCCAATGGTGACTTACTATTGTAAGTACTTTATATCCCAGGATTATATAACCTTCAGATGGTAATTAACCACAAAGGCAACATATTCGTTTATTCTAGCATTAATACTGCATTGGGAGTGCCAACATAGACTGACCCGCATGAGCAAGGTATCGGTTATACTCCAGCCTACGCGAATGGGCTCTACGATCTTTAGCAGAATGAAGAAAACGGTGAATCATCTGGTTGGAATAAATACAATTTTTACTTTCTGTACTATATATAGTAAATAGAGGAAGTATTGTATTCCACCCACAAATTGAATGTCGAGATTTCACTGCAAATACAAGGGTCCTTCAGTAAATAACCGAACTAATTTTTTAATTAACACATAATGGCTTTATTTCACAAACATTCACCTATACAATTTCAAAGTATTCACCCTCTGATGAAATACAATTATTCCAACGATTTACCCATTGTTCGAAACACTCATTGAAGCCATTTTTGGGCAGTCTGTTCAGGATATCCATGACAACAATGTTCAACTCCTTATTACTTAGAAAATGGCGACCACAAAGCTCCTGTTTCACTTTACGGAAGAGGTGAAAATTGCATGGTGCAAGATCCGGAGAATAAGGTGGATGAGGCATGATCTCAATGCCCATTTCTGCTATGACATCTTGAGTTACACCAGCTCGATGAGCAGAGGCATTATCCTGATGCAAGATCCATGCTCTCCTGGCGAGATCTGGTCACTTTTCGGTGATTTTTTTCTTTAGTGGCTCCTTTAGCACGTCACAATAGTAAGCAGCAGTTACTGTGCGTTGATTAGTTACAACATGATCATACAGAATGCCCTGTTTGTCAAAGAATACGAGATGCATGACCTTTCCTGCACTTTTCTGAACTTTTGCTTTCTTAGGCCTAGGGCTCGATGAATGTTTTGTTAGTGGGTCGTAATGGTGGAACCAACTCTCGTCATAAGTGATGACCCTATTCAGAAAGTCTGGTTCCCGTCGTAACCTTCCGAGCCATTGTTGACACGTCATGACACAGTGAGCCTTCTGTTCGTCCTTCAGCACGTGCGGTACCCATTTCGCTGCAACTTTTCGATAGCCAATATATAATATCTAATACTGTTTCATTTTAAGTTTATTTTCATATTTATTATTTGTTATATGTACTATTTTCAGCTGTTTCTAATATTGTTTACTTTTATGTTCCAAGGCTCATAATAGAGGTTGCCATTCTACCCAATACGTAAGACTGTTTCATTTAAGTTTAATTTGTATTTATTTGTTATAATATCCACTGTTTTCTGCTCTTCCTAATATTTGTTTACTTTTATGTTCCAGGACTTTTCATAATGCCTTTTAAAAAAGGAAATAGCTTTAACTTTAATGTTAAGAAATCCTTTGCAGTAAAAGCAGTAAAAGTGATTGCTGGTTCTCTTAGCAAAAATCAGGCTATATTTGGTGACATCAAAAATACTCAGTGTACAAGTAATTCAGTAATGGTGTTATATTTATCAACTGTGATAAGTGTTAATGCTTGGAACTTGCAATTTTGATAAAATTCTTCATTCAAGCTCTTTGCACTTGAAATCAATTTCAAATTATGATATTGTGCCAAATCCACTTTACTTGTGTGCTGATGAAGTTTGGCTGCAGGATATTGTGATTGATGGTGTGAAAGCAACCTGCAGTGCAGTGACAAATAATTTTGAATTACAAGGGATCATATCAAGAGATGTAGGTAGTGTGCTAGTGCTGTGAGTATGGTGTGCTTACTGCACGCTTAAAGTCTATAGCTCTTATTAAGAACAAGTGCATGTGCTTGTTAGCTGTGCAAAGAGAACAGAATTTTTAAGCTTTAAAAGATTTGACTATCATTCAAAGTCTAGTGTGTTCTCTTATTCCCGTTGCACCTACAAGGAAATAGCAATAAGATAATTTCTGCAAATGTTTATCTCAACTAACATGAAAAAGATATAGGAAGAGTTTGTAAGAATGGTTAGTACAAGAGTAGAGAAAATCATGTGAGTGCAACACATCAGATTTTTACATTATGAGCCTTTATCAGTATAGAAATGTGGTTTATAGGGTGTTTCAAAAAAGGAAGATATACTGTGTCTCTCTTCTTAGAAGATGGTTCTTGTCTTTGTCTTTCAGATTTCTTTTTTGAGTGTTAGGCTCTTTATTTCCTTATCTATGTACCCATTACTATGGGGAACATGATCAAGGTATTAAGTTACTGATGGAGGTGCTGAAGTTCACGTATCTTTAAAGCCCTGCCCATTGTTTTTATCATGGTTGATTTTTGTTGCAGATGATGGTTGGAATTTTTGTGGAGATATTGTTTGGGTGGGTAGGTTTATAGTAAACTGTGTCTTCTTGTTTATTTGTTACAATATTTGTCTTTCTTTTCAATTTTATACTATTGTATATAAAATTGATCTTTTAATTTCCAATGACAAAATTATACAGCTCCATTTATACTCAGGGCATATTTATTGCTTTACCTTAAAATAGTTTGTGTAACACTGCAGCAATATTCAAACGTTGATCTTCTTCTGAATAGACCTTAAGATCATAATTTCACATATGTATTACAGATTCATCAGGGACATCTTAGCTCTTATTGATCAGTGCTCTCTAGATGGGGTGGATCTTGACTGGGAATTTCCAGCATGGCAAAGTAGTGAAGAAGAACGCACTCATTTTACATTGCTCCTTAGAGAATTAAGAGAAGAATTTGATCAACATCACAAGAAGCCACTGCTCACTGTTGCTGTAGCAGCTCCTCAGCCAATTGTAGATAAATCATACAACATAAAGGAATTGGCCAAGTAAGTATGTGTTATTAATTATTATTATTATTATTATTATTATTATTATTATTATTATTATTATTATTATTATTATTATTATTATTATTATTATTATTATTATTACTACTACTACTACTACTACTACTACTATTACTATTATTGTTGTTGGTTGTTATTATTTTTATTATTATTATTATTACTACTACTACCACCACCACCGCCACCGCCACCACTACATCATCCGAGGGACCCGCATGTGGTATTCGTGGTGGACGAAGCGGCATCAGGGCTGGTTTTCTCTGGGTGCTCCAGTTTCCCCCGCCATCTCATTCCACCGGTGCTCCATCTTCATTCCATGTATCATCAGTGTCCCCACCTGCAGTGCCGCAGTAGTAAAAGCGGGCATTAAACACTACAAACACACATATACTACTACTACTACTACTACTACTACTACTACTACTACTATTATTATTATTATTATTATTTATTATTATTATTATTATTATTATTATTATTATTATTATTATTATTATTATTATTATTATTATTATTATTATTATTATTATTATTGTTGTTGTTGTTGTTGTTGTTGTTGTTGTTGTTGTTGTTGTTGTTGTTGTTGTTGTTGTTTAAAGCTTTCACAGTGTGCGTTATTAAGGCTTCATGGGTGATCAGCTGTGTGAGGTTTAAAAACATTAAGCTTTCGGCCATTGTAGACTCCATGGCCTTCATCAGAATGAAAATGATGGTTGACTGACTGACTACCAGACGGCAGGCTGAGAACAGCCCGAGGTGTGTAATTCATGTACCTACCCTTTTAGAGTTTAACCACTTTATGACGGGACTTAGGATGTTGTAGGATGGCTGGTGAAGTATGGGGATTGTAGGTTATAAGGAGGTAGCATAGTTTTATGCTCCTCGATGGCTGTTATTTCAGTGTGCAACTACCGTTGGGCACTGCTGGTGAGTGGTCCAAATATGGATATTTGGAAAAGAAATTTAGAATTCCAAGCTTCTCTTGGAAGGACTGCAAGGAGCTCAGCTTGCGCTGTTGATGGGGTAGCTCCTGTGCTACCGGGGGTGCCCGCAAGCCATGCGGGGAACCCGGTGTTGCACAAGCATGCATTCTCTAGGGATATTGTCCCCAAGAGACCTAACCAGGGCACTCCGATGTTGTGGAAACTGGTCTTAAAATGTAGTTGCCGGCGCCTAATTTCGTCCTCCACATACGGGAGGGATTAGGCTTCGTGCAGTAGTCTCGTAGGGAATCTACAGCATACAGAATAGATTATCCGAAGTCCTCTATTCTGTATACGTTGTAGACGCAGGAGATGGGAATCTGCAGCCATGCCCCAGATTTCGCAGGCGTACAGGAGGATAGGAATGATGAGAGCCCGAAAGAGGCTTAGCTTTAAGGGAATTGGCATCCCCGACCGCAGCATGGGCTACAGTGAGGCAGTTGCCCCGCCGACCCATGCTGACAGGTCCTTGATGTGTTCACGAAAAGTAAGGCCCTTATCAAGCTTCACTCCCAGGTAGATAATGGTATCCACCCACACTATCCTTCTACGAAGGTAAGTAAATGTGGGGAGGTTGGCGGGAAATTATGGTTAGCTTTCCGCTCCCCATATATATACAATGTTAGGTGGGAGGGGGTTGCATTGCCCTGGCCAATGAGTGGGTGACGATTTGTGATTGTGCCTGCTGTTTCGGGCTATGTTTGTCACCGCCACATGTTTTCTTGAGGGTCAGTACTTGGTCCAGAATCACTGTAGTTGCTGTTGTGGATGTGTTTGATGGCTATTGTCCAAGCAGGGCTTAGTTGAAGCCCGCAGTCCCTGTTGTAGTTGTTTGATGTAGTTTGATTTGGATGGCTTCCTTAATGACCCTGTCCCAGTATTTATCAGTTTGATGTCTTCAAAGCGTATTTTATGGACATACTCTATACAGTGCTCGGCCACTGCTGACTTATCTTGTTGTAGGAGCCTGATATTGCATTGGTGTTCTTTACGTCTTTCTTCTATTGTGCTTCCTGTTTGGCGTACATACACTTTACCACATTCGCAAGGAATCCTGTACACTCCTGGGACCTTGAGCTGAAGTGGTTCTTTTACTGGCCTAAGATATTCTTGGATCTTCTTTGGAGGCGTGAAGAAAGTCTTGATGTTATACCTTGCGAGTATGCAGGAGATCTTGTTCAAGACGGAACCGTAGAAAGGTATGTAGGCTTTATTCGGCCAGCTATCCATCCTTTGTGTGAGGTGTGGGGGGTTGTTGCGATTGTGTTCAACCTTCTTGCGTGCCTTCTTGATGTCGTGATCATGTATCCGTTTTGTAGCAAGGTGTCTCGCAGGTATTTAAGTTCTTGTTTAATGTGGTCTTCATCCACAATATCAAAAGCTCGGTGAAACAAAGTGGAGATAGCTGTCTTCTTTTGAGTAGGATGGTGGTGACTGGAGGCATCCAAGTAGCAGTTGGTGTGTGTGGGTTTCCTGTATACCGTGTGACCTAGGCTGCCGTCTGGCTTCTTGTAGACCAGAACATCTAGGAAGGGAAGTGAGCCATCGTTCTCAACTTCCATGGTAAACTTGATGTTCACATGTAGGTTGTTAAGGTAGTCTAAGAAGGCAGAAAGGACAGCCCATTATTATTATTATTATTATTATTATTATTATTATTATTATTATTATTATTATTATTATTATTATTATTATTATTATTATTATTATTATTATTATTATTATTATTATTATTATTATTATTATTATTATTATTATTATTATTATTATTATTATTATTATTATTATTATTATTATTATTATTATTATTATTATTATTATTATTATTATTATTATTATTATTATTATTATTATTATTATTATTATTATTATTATTATTATTATTATTATTATTATTATTATTATTATTATTATTATTATTATTATTATTATTATTATTATTATTATTATTATTATTATTATTATTATTATTATTATTATTATTATTATTATTATTACTATTATTATTATTACTATTATTATTATTACTATTATTATTATTATTATTATTATTATTATTATTATTATTATTATTACTATTACTATTATTATTATTATTATTATTATTATTATTATTATTATTATTATTACTAGTACTACTACTATTACTATTATCACTATTATTACTATCATCTTCATGACGATGAAGAAGAAACTGCTTAACAAGCCCTAATGTCCTAGTTGTTGACGGCCCCTTAAATACACGTACTCATTCATTCAAGCTGCTTAAAAACAGGTTTAACAAATGTATTCTTACAAAAGTAAATGATGATAATATACAATGCATTACTTATATTGCTGGGCTACAAATTGCTCATTACTTAGGGGGTTTCCTTCTAAGCCTCCTGTGTTACTCATAAATAACAACATGTACTATAATGACTGCTAACCTTGAATTAATATAGTTGCGTTGGAGCTGATATTCATTTGTATTCAAACATTCCTGGTGTTCCTTGTCACAAGGTTGTAATTCATGAACAGTAGTCGCTCTGTAGGTTTCAATTTTGAAATTATAGTAACTCCATGAACAGCTCTCAGGTTTAGCGAACCTTTGTCCCAAACATGACACCACAGATCAGACCTCTAACAGTTTCTCTCCGTGGAACCAGAATAGCAGGAAATTGGCCGACATACCTATTAAATAATTCAGTTTTTCCCTATGTAGCATATATAAAAATTCTTTGTTCAAGCATGAATTTTCAGTGACATTTCACTAGACTAGTAAGAATAATCTGATACAATTCACACACAATACAAATATCTTGAATTAACTTTCACTTTTGAGAAGCACAATGAGCAAACACTAGCGGAAGGTCTGTGGTTCAAATCCCAGTTGTGGCATTGAATTTTTAAGTTCCAGTTCTACCTCTTAAACTTTGCCCACACACGGCTTGTGTGTTTAAAAACACCAACAGTAAGTTTGTTGGCATAAATAAATAATAATAAACACTAGTCTTTACAGCTTGAACAGAAGGCAACAAATGAGACAGTCTTAACAAATATAGTCTTAAACGGATCATTTCCATCAGTGTGTTAGTGGAGCATACCAAGGACACTTTAGTGCAAGTGAGCTGTGGTGGTGAGCTTAGGGTGGTCCTTATTCTTCAAACTTCGTATTTCTTCATATTTCTTGTTTTCCTTTTGTTTTAAGGAGAATTTTAATTACTATTCTGTTGAAATTGGAGAGGAATCTGTGCTGCAGTGGCTGAGAAGTTGTAACATGTTGGCTTACTCCTGCTTGTGCGTGTGTTTGCCTGCTGTCATACTGTCCACCTTCAGTTCAGCCTCGGTTACTGACACATTTATTTAGTTAGTGAAGTTATACACCAAATCAGTGGACATAAATTACCATCTAATCAACAGGTTATGTCATTCTTGTTTTATAACATATGCGAAATAAAATTATAAGTGAATGTGCTACTTTACTTGCACATGAAGGTGTAATATTGTGGGAGAAGGCTAGGATTCCTACAAGAGTTTTACCTCAGTGCACAAAGAAACTTATAGAGCTACATTCAACATGGCACAATGTGCAAAAAAGTGCTCATAGAAGTTGTGTGTGTAGTGTTTAACGCCCGCTTTTACTACTAAGGCACCACAGGCGGTGACACTGATGATACATGGAATGAAGATGGAGCACCGGTGGAATGAGATGGCGGGGGAAACCGGAGAACCCGGAGAAAACCCGCCCAGACGCCACTTTGTCCACCACGAATACCACATGCGGGTCCCTGGGATCGAACCCGGGCCGCCTAGGTGGTAAGCAAGCGCGCTAACCGCTCGGCCACGGCGCCGCCTTGTGCTCATAGAAGAACACTCACACAGACCTCTTTGTATTACATCAACGAGAGAGAGCCTGGCCATACAGGTTATCTTGGAGAACTTGACTGGAAGTTGACAGCAAAAGAGGAAAGGGTGAGGGTTAGAGTTATGAAAGAGGAGATGAGGAATATGAAGGGTTATAACAGTTCACAATTTTTGGAATTATTAATGATTAGTAGGGGTAGGAAGTTCATGCCCTAAAAAATAGTGAAATATGCATGCAAATATGCTCTTAAAAACTTCAGAATATGCCAAGAAATATGCACTATTTAATTAAAATGATTAATGTCCTTTTGCAGTAGACAAGACGAGTTAGTATAAATAAGAAATAAATTTACCTTATTCCTTAGAGATTGAAGCAGAAGTGGTCCCGCTGCTAGTATTAACTGCTAAATTGCAGTTCACAACCAACACTTTGCACAAATTTTCAACTGTAAAATATCGTCTGTTTCTCTCAAAACACTTTTGTAACATGAAAAACTTCTCTCCATGGCACAAGATGTTATCGGGGCATATTTAAAGGATGTTAACTGCTTCACAGAGTCAAGTCTCTTGATGTGAAAGATGGTTTTCTTTTGAGGATGTCTCGAATATTGCACATCTGTTTATTTTTTTTATTTATTTTTTTCAAATTACAACTAAGCAAAAACTTATCTAGTAATATGCTCAGCCACAAAGAATACCCCAAGCGTATAAAAAACAAGATAGGGCTATCCAAAAAACTATCAGAGAAACTAATAAGCCAAAAGGTATACAAAATGATTTTTTTATTCAGGATTTTAACGAAACAGAACTGGATTTAGCAATAGAACAATTACAGAACAAAAAATCTCCAGGACCTGACAAGATCCACCCAGAGTTTATTAAACACCTTGGCAGGAAAGGAAAAGAAATCCTACTTAAACTGTATAACACGTGTTGGAGAATGACTGTACCTTCCGACTGGAAAAAAGCCATTATCATCCCGATTTTAAAGAAAAACAAACCTTCAAACAGTATTAATAGTTTCAGACCAATATCTTTGACCAGTGTTATTGCAAAAGTGTTGGAAAGAATGGTGGCATCTAGACTTAACTGGTTCCTAGAATATTACAACTTAATTAATAGTTCACAGACCGGCTTCAGACAGAATCATAGTGCAAGTGAAAATGTTCTCCTACTAAGCCAAGACATCAAGGAAGCTTTCAATAGAAAGGAGGATACCTTAGCAGTATTCATTGATTTTAAATCAGCATATGACTCAGTCTGGAGAAACAAATTAATTGAGAAGTTGCAATCAATATGTGTGAAAAGTAACATGCTTAAATGGATAACTCAGTTTATTTAACAAAGATTTTGTGCCACAAAATATAATACATACATTTCCAAATATAAACAAACACACCGAGGACTTCCACAAGGTGCTGTTCTGAGCACAACACTCTTTAACATATATATAAATGACCTTCCATCAATAATAAAAACTTTAGAAACCAAAATTGCTTTATTTGCTGACGATGTAGTCATTTGGACTTCAGGCTCTCCAAAAAAAACTGAATTAATTAAAGACAGAATAGAAACAGCCCTAAACAAAGTACAGGAATGGAGCTCCAAAAACCTCATGACTATCAATGTGGAAAAAACAAATTATGAATTATTTACACTAAAATACAAACCAGTTAATATTAACATAAATTATAATGGTAAACCACTCAAAGCAGTTGATAATGCCAAATACTTAGGCATCACTTTCGACAGAAAGCTAAGTTGGAAAAAACATATAACAAACATCTCAGAAAAGGTTGAAAAGAAACTGCAAATCCTGAAAAGGTTAGCTGGTGCTAAATGGGGCTGCTCAAGGAGAGTCCTTAACACAACATACAAAATGTATGTTAAACCAAACCTCTTGTACTGTTCTGAAGCTTTAATAACAGCAGCAAATGCTAACATCAATAAACTTGAACAAATACAAAATCAGGCTCTTCGCCTAATCACTGGAGCAGTTAAATCCATACCTATTGATGCCATGCTTGCCTTAACACGGACCCCATCAATAACAACAAAAATAGAAGAACAAGCATTGCTCCAACACGAGAAAATGTTACGACTGCCAAGCTCTAAATGGACAGAAGAGAACCTCCCCCTTTCAATCCTTAAAACTCATAGTAGTTTCCTAGAAAAGGTAACACAGATTAAATCCAAATTGAACATTCCTAACACCAGAGAAAATCTACTTATAAGAGAAAATCCATTGGAATTATTGCTACCTACCTTCAATTTGGAATTAATAGAG
This sequence comes from Tenodera sinensis, assembly GCA_030765045.1. Lineage (NCBI taxonomy): Eukaryota > Metazoa > Arthropoda > Insecta > Mantodea > Mantidae > Tenodera > Tenodera sinensis. Next base: position 122,784,585 of record CM060968.1, read on the forward strand.
GAAATAAGTAAATCAGACACACCAAAAGAAATACAAAAACTTCTAGCTCTGGAAACAATCAATACTAGATATCCCACAGAAAAATGGCTGCACATATATACTGATGGATCCTCCAAGGAAAACCGTACTGGAGCTGGAGTTACATGTTCACATTTTTCCTTTTATCATTCTGTTAGCAGAGACACAACAAATTATGATGGAGAAATAGAGGCTATACACATTGCTCTCCGACAATTATTAAATCTTCCCTTAAATAAATTTAACAAGGCAGTAATTCTTTCAGATTCTAAAGCTGCAATTCAGGGAATATGTTCAAATACTACAAAGAAGTCAACAAAAATTAGAGAATGCTACAAAATGTTAACACAACTCCAAAAAGTTAATAAGACTGTTCATCTCCAATGGATTCCAGCACACTGTGGAGTCATGGGGAATGAAGCTGCAGACTCACTTGCAAAGAAAGGCACAACAATAAAACAAAAGTCTAAATTCAATTTCTCATATTCCTCAATAAAACGCTTGATCATTAAAAAATTTTCTCATTCATACCTACACGAAATAGAAACAAATGCCAAAGATAAAAAATGGATTACACTACTTTCCAACCCAGATATAATCCCCCAGAGACCAAGGAAAACAGCGATTGCAGCCTTCCGACTATTGACAAATCACGACTGCTTAGCAAGTCATCTCTACAGAATAGGTATCTCAGCCTCACCAATATGTGTCCCATGTAACGATCCAGTAGAAATGAACGAAGACCACTTGAAGACCTGTGAAGCGTTAAGATCAGAAGAAACTACAGTTCAAAAGTATTGGAAAGCACGAATGCTAATGGCTTCATTGCCAGATGCAAGGCACTAGAAAACAACAACAACAACATATTTTCTTCTTAAGTAGGTTCACATGTACAGGCGAGTCTTCCATTGAAGGCCCCCATTGTTTACACATAGTTCTTACGGTCTCACATTAAGTCATCTGGCTTTATTCTTTTCAGTCTTCGAACTTCACAGTTACTAAGAACTTTCAACATCTCTTTGTTTTCATGGTGCTGCACTTTTAAATGATGTTTCGTTGCAGTCTTTTTTATTTCTTCTATAACAGTGTCGATCTTGAGATCTCTATGTATGTCATCATTTCATACATACCATGGTGCATTAACTATTGTTCTTAAAACTTTATTTGAAAAGTCTGTATATGTTTTATGTTGATCGCAGCCCCAAAGCTGTATCCCATAGGTCCAGACTGGCTTTAACACCTGCTTGTATGTTAATAACTTATTGTATATGTCAAGTTCGGAATTTCTCCCAATGAGCCAATAAAGTTTCTTATATTTGATATTTAACTCTTTTCTTTTAGTTTCTATATGCTTTCTCCAATTTAATTTTGAGTCTAGTGTCATTCCTAGATACTTCACTGTTTGTGCTTGGGGAATAGTTTGATTATTTATTTTTATTGGTAGTATCTGAGTTTTCTTATTTGTAAAGTTGATATGTACGGATTTAGATTAATTTAATTTTATACGCCACTTCTTTGTTCACTCGTTAACCTTATTGACAGCTTTCTGTAATTTCTGTGTAGATTCCTCTACTGTATGTCCAACTGCCATAATTCCTGTATCGTCAGCAAAGGTGGCCATAGTTGTATTATCTTGGTATGGAATATCCCTAGTAAATATAAGGTATAATACTGGCCCTAAGACCAGTTCCTTGGGGTACTCCAGCAGCTATATTCTTTAATCCAGGGTATTCATTTCCATATGTAACTCGGAAATATCTCCCTTCAATATACGATAACAATATTTGATAAAAGTGGTCAGGTAGATCTCGTTGGAGCTTAAAAATTAAACCTTTGTGCCAGACTTTATCAAAAGCTTTGGCCATGTCTAGGAATACTCCAGAACATATTTTCTTTTCCTCTAACGTTCTTTCTATGACATCGACTATACGATGTACTTGATCAATTGTTGAATTTTTATTTCTAAATCCAAACTGATGTTCTGGTATTAATTTACTTTCCTCTATTCTAGGTTTTAGTTGCTTTAAGAGTAACTTTTCAAATAGTTTAGCTAATTGGGATAGGAGTGAAATCAGTCTGTATGATTCCTTTTCATTAGGATTTTTTCCAGCTTTAAGGATCATGAGTACTTCTGCTACCTTCCATTGACTTGGAATATGTTTAAGTCTTAATGCAGTATTTATCATATGTAATAGCTTGATAAGAGCTTTTTGTGGCAATTCTTTAAGAATGTGTCTATCTCTTCTGGATAGTTGGCAAATAGGTCTGCTTTATCCTTATCGCTCCTTGCCCATGATCCATCTCCTTTTTTTTATTGGTGGAATTTGATTTATAGGTCTTTTGATACCCCTTGTTGCCTTCCATAAAGAGTGATCAGTATCTTTGTCTGCTGTTAGTCCTTTCATATAGATAGTAAATGATTTGTTTTTGATACTACTGATCAAATTCTTTAACTTATTACAGATTTGATTTAATTGCTTTTTATCTTCTGGTGCCCGTGACCTCTGCCACTTTATATGCAGTTTTCGTTTTTCACTAATTAACTCCCTCACTTCCATTGGATAGGAGATATCATTTACATTATTCCTACTTTTTTCTGGAGTATGGTTCCATGCTGCTTGTTGAATATTGGTAACAAAGAGATCTATCTCTGCTTCCAGCTGCTGCGGTGTTTTTAAAGGAACATTAAGTTCAATAGTGCTCTGTAATTCTTTTTTGAACTCTTCCCAATTTGTTTTTTTATTAGTTAGTCTTGGGGGGTTATCCTTTGTTATTATATTATCACTTACTGTTAATATAATAGGGGAATGATCCGAAAAGATATAATCCTCATTTACGTGCACATAATTGTTAGATATACCCTTCGTTATGAAAAAATCAATTAAATCTGGTGCTTTATTTACATCTGTCGGCCAATATGTAGGTTTTCCAGTTGAATGGAATTGGCACTTTGTTTTAATCGCTGCCCTAAATAGCTCCCTACCTTTGGTAGTGGTTATTCTTGATCCCCAGTGACAATGTTTAGCGTTGTAATCCTCTCCTATAATAAAGTTATTACCTACAGTCTTAAAGAGATTAATATAATCCTTTTCTTTTAGGTTATACCTTGGGGGACAGTATATTGCAGAGACATTAAAAGACTTGGTTTTAACTTGAATAGTGATAGTTATCACTTGCATTTCATCGATTTCTATTTTACTTTCTTCGTAGTGTTTAATGCAGTTTTTAATTATTACTGCAGAGCCTCCTCTTGCTTTATCAGATGGATGTCTGAGCGGTAGATATCATATTCCCTTATTTTAACATATGATAGTTTAGCCAAATGCCTTTCGGATATTAAACATATATCTATTTTCTTGCTTTTCAGGAACAGTTCCAACTCCTGAATACGCTGTTGCAATCCGTTTCCATTCCATGATAATATTCTGTATGTGTGCGCCAGTTTATTTACTTTTGTTAAGACTAGTTTCAAGCTTTCTTAATCTATCATAGATCGGTTTGTATATTTCTGCTTGTCCAGTATTTCTAGGATGCGTATTATTGCTTTGTCAACGGTTGGAATTTCAGCATTACCATTACGTGCTACTGCTGCGTAGTTGTTCTGTTCTCTGTTAGGTTCATCCACTACTACTTCATTTTCTTCTAGAACCATACCTAAGTTACAATTCCCTCGAGCCCTATGAATTTGTCTTTGATTTTTCATGATTTCATTCCTCATCTTTTGTAGCTCCTTAGCTACTTCACATCCACGATAGTTTGCTGGATGTTGTCCTCCACAATTAACACATCTTGGTGGTGCGTTTTTGCTTATTTTACAATCTTTAGTGTGGTGCTTTCCTGCACATTTCACACAATGTGGTTCTCCTTGGCAATAGGTCTGGTTATGGTTAAAGCCTTGGCATTTCTTACATTGTGGTATCAAATTAGTATTCTTTCTCAACAGTTCAATTTTGACAACCACATTCAAAATTGTCTTAATATTATATATCTCTGTAATATTCTCCTTATTACCAAAGGTAAGCATAAATAGTGGCAATCCTTGTCTAACTACTTCCTGCTCTACATTCCTATTTGTGTACCTTTCTTTCTTAAGAATATTTACAGCATCTTTAATTTTAAAACCTCTTTCCTTTAACTCTTCTATTATATCTTCTTTTGGGCATGAAGCATGCAATCCTCTTGCCATGACTCTAATTGGTCTGTCATTTTTGTTTTCATAAGTTTGCCAATTGACTTTTTCTGTGTTTAATTTCTTGACCAAAGCCCTATAGCTATCAGAATTCATAGTATTGATCTTCCATACATTATTATTTAATGATGCAACCTTATATTCTTTTCCTAACACAGGTTTTAATAATGCCTGAAGTTTTAGATAGTCTGCTATATCATATATGTTAATAGGAGGAGGCTGGTGTTCCTTATAGGGAACTTTTTTTTTCCTCCTTCATGTTATTTGTTTTGCTTATAATGCTTCTGGTTTCTGACTTTTTATTTCTATAATTTTTTTCGGGTTTTTCCGTTTCTATTACTGGAGATGTTTCAGCTTTTCGTTTTTTATTTTTCCTCTGTAATATCCAATCTGTTTCTCTGACCAGATCTTCCTCATCTGTATAATAATCTATCATATCGCTTGGACCTGCTTTTTCTATAAATTCTTTCTCACTAGTTGTTTTCACTCTCGTTTGCTCTACTCTTATAGGATCCATATTCACATCCAAAGAATTCTGCTTCTCTTTATCCATATGTTTTCTAAGTTCTTGATTTTCGAGTCTAAGAGCTTTTATTTCGTTTTTTAGTTCTTCATTTTGACGCTGGATCTCATTCAGTATCCTCTTTAGTTCCTCTTCTCCTGTATGTAAGTGCATTACCCGTTTTACTGTAGGTGATCGTTGGGTCAATGCACTCTTTCTAAACACATCTCCCTCAAGCAGTTGATGACTCCCCCCAGAATCCATGGAGTCTGCCTCCAAAGAGGATGGATTGTCCAGTTTACCTGAAGTACCACCTGGGGTACTAATCCCAAAATTCGTATCCATTGCTTGGGTTGGTGTTGCGGAATGCTCTTAGCTTCCCCTCGTCTCTTGATAGTTAGTAGCTAATGCTCACATAACTACCCGTCTGACTCACTGGGTACTGAGCCCCCCTGCCACGACAATGCGACATTCCCCGGGGGGACATCTGTTTATAACCAGAATTTTTTGAAATTACATAATTTACTTCTCTTTCACTTTTTGTCCTATGCTACCAGGAACCGAACTTAGATCACATATTGTTTTTTCAAAGACAGTAAGGGATTCATACAAAGGAGATCCTACAGCTTCCAATGCCGTTATGGCTGTTGGTAAGAAAGAAAAATGGGCAGATATGAAACTAAGATCCTATTTTAACCCAGTGCCTGACAGAATATTTTGCACAGTTTCTATTGATGAAGCATGTTTTGAGTCCAATGAATTAACAATCTCTTTGACTACTTCTATGTGCTCAGCATAATATAAAACTGCATCGACCCATGTTCCCCATCGAGTTAACAATGGTGCAGCAGAAAGTCAGGTATTAGGTGCTGTTGATCTAAACAACTTAACTCTTTTAGGAGATTTAACAAAAATTCTCTTTGTACTGGACACAAATCTATCTACCAATGTGAAAGAATCACATGTTGTCTCAGAAATGCGATGAAGAGCGTGTACCAAACAAGTTATATGAATTAAGCTAGGAAAAATACCTTTCAGAGTTTGTCCTGATTTTACCATATAAGGACCTGCATATGTAACAAATAAAAGTAACCTGTCGTATTTGATTCCACATGGCCATAGTAATATCAAAGAGTCCATCACAAACTGGGTCACAGTTGCATTGTCAGTGGCCGACAATTCGCACACATTAAGAAGATAAGGTGTACTCTTTTGTTCATTACTTAAAGCACCCACGATTATATTAGCAATAGAACGGCGCTCAGAATCAGGGGTTTCATCAACAGACAACCACACAAACTGATCAGTTAATTAATTTTGTATATTTGACAATACGTTATTGTGTAATGTCCTACATAAGTCTTACGCAGTATACTTTCTTCAGGCACATGTTGTCGAGTGTACCTGGCAAGAAGGTTTTTAAATGTCGGATTATTAATTTTGAACAAGGGAATATTAGCAGCTAAAATATTGGAGAGCAAGAGGATTAATGACTTCATTGTCAGCTAACAACAACAACATATTAGCAGCTAACAATGCTTGGCACAAGTCATAGGAAAATTCAGTAACCCTACTTCCTAAACACTCTACTAGCTGTTTTTGAACTGGTTCTTTGTTTGCGAGTTTTCTGATTAAATTCTCCTTTGTTTTGCTGTATCTATGTGCTTAACTATTTTGAATCTTTTCTCACTCCCTACATTTTTCTCACATGCTCCACATAACAGTACCCTATTATCTGTAGATATTAAATCACCCAAAAACTCTTTATGTAAATTAATTAATCTAGCACTCGAAGTTGGTTTTATTTTCGGCATTTGAAGAGATTTTTAACATTTTATACACAACACTGTTACGTTTGAAGACCATGGCACAACTAATGGTGGGCAGGCAGTGCTGCTCAAAACGTTGACCTGCACTTTATCTTTGTTAATATAAGCCTCTCAGATAACGCACTGATTATTTTCTACGTACATACATATAATGAAAGGATGGAAACAGGGGATTCACTGCATGGCAACATGACTCAGCATTAGTTCTCGCCACCTCACGAGTTACATCATTATGTGCAATACTACCAATATGAAAAATATTATACAGTTGGAAAAAATAATAAGAAACCATAAAATCATTAAAATATGCAATATAGGGGCTACAATATTGAAATCTTCGTGAGCTGTATCATCATGTGCAATACTACCAGTATGAAAAATATTATCCAGATGGAAAAAATTAATAAAAAAACTATAAAAATCATTAAAATATGCAATATAGGGGCTATAACATTGAAATATTAAGCATTTATCAAAATCAAGAAAATATGCAGTTATATGTACCATAAAATCATGTCCAAATAACTGAAAATTCCATAATTCGTGCACATAATGTAAAAGCATACATTTTTAACCCCTACGAAAAAACATGCAAATGCATGAACTTCCTAGCCCTAATGATTAGTCTGAAGAAACAACGAAATGAATGACTTTGATGGTGATACCATTTTTAGAGAACCCTCCACGACATCACCTTTAATTTCTGGTAGTAATGCAACCTTGCAACCTTGGATGGAAATAAGGTAAGTTCAGAAAAGGAAAACCAATGTGAAAGAAAGTGTTTTATGACATCAAAACTGGGTGCCGTTTTAAACAAATGTCAGTTAAGTCAGAAAGTTGCTGCTTCCATCCTTTAGGCTACAGATGAGACTTAGGACATCATATTGATGAAGCAGCACTTAATCATGATTCAATTCAAAGATATCAAGAACAATTCAGAACAAAACAGGCAGAAAATGTTAAATTTTTGTTTAAAGGGAAGAATCCAACTTTTGTGACTGTTCATTGTGACGGTAAGCTGGCACTAGTGTTAAATGTCAGGAATTCAAGAATTGAAAGACTACCAATCATCTTAGGGTATAAAAATCAGGAACAATTAATAGATGTGTCTGCATTACCAATTTGTAGTGATTAAGAACAGTCACTGCCAGTTTGGAATGCCATAAAAGTTTGGGGACTGAACAAGAAAGTTAAAATTGTTTAAGATGTTCTCAGGCTTCGAGCTAGATGTAGTGATGAAGAGCCGTCGACGTTTCGGGAGTGTACATCTCTCCCATCATCAGGATGATGAATGACTGGCAAGAGTGAAGGGACTAGTATATGTACTGTCTGCTAGTATGTACCGAGTAGAAAACACCCAGTCTAATGTGGAGATGGTTTACCGCTCCATTGGAATCTGTGTTTTCTGAGTCAGTCAATTTCCAACTTTAAGGCTGGTTTCCAGGAGGGACTAAACTGCAATCCAGCATCCTGGTTCAGTGAGCTCTTCTCGGAGGAGATGGACAGAGCCTCCTTAACCCTCCGTTCCCATAAACCGCTACATTTTGCCACAATGGTCATTTCTTTGAAGTTACCTCTGTGGTCTTTTTCAAAGCAGTGCTCTGCCAGCCCTGACTTGTCAGACTGCATTAAGCGTATGGACCGTTCGTGCTCCTTGACTCTGGTGGAAATGGTCCTGCTGGTTTGCCCTATGTACAGCGTCCCACATTCACAGGGGATACGGTATACCCCTGGTACATTAAGGTCCAGTTTGTCCTTTATCGGTCTCACTAGGTGTTTGATCTTCAAAGGCGGCTTATGGATGGTTCTGATGTTGTGTTTTGCGAGAATTCTACTGATTCTGCCGGATAGATTGCCAGTATATGGGATGCAGGCAGTGGCAGTCAGCTTGTCTGGTATTTGCTGAGATTGAGGTTTTCCTCTCTTGGCCTTGGAGATTGAGGCTTCAATATCATCTACGGAGTAGCCATTTTTGCGGAAAGTGTGCCTCTCAACACTCTGGCCCACAGAGCTGTGTCTGTCTCCGATCCCAGCCACCTAAAGTAAGAACTACAGCACCTGAGTTTTCAGCATCTCATGGTGGGTGTTGAGACATAAGAGATCATTTGAAAACTGCAAAGCATAAAGTCAGTTTAACTGCAATTGCTGGTCCCTCAACAATTTCATATTTTTTAAATGTGCTGATCCAATTGACCAAGACCTTTTAATTGCTGCTGAGAAAGCTACTTTTGCATTACACACTGGTGCTCATGATTTAAATTTCAAAACAGCAGATTGTTCATTGAAATTAATATCTAAGTTCAGTGTGGCCCGAACGAAGTGTGAGACTATCATTATAAATTTAATTGCACCAATGGCAGTTAAAGAACTCAATGATGATTTAAATACATCAAATTTTGTGATTCAAACAATCGTTGCTGCGCTAACAGAAAAGGAATTAAGGTTGTCCCCTGTGTTGTGCAGTACTTTGTGCCAGAACAAGGAGTGACAGTTAAACTTTTAGAATTTCAGTCTGTTCCTGGTGAAACTTCAGATATATTGGCAAATTATTTGATGTCAGTTATAAGCAAAAATAACTTAGTACAGAAAGTTGTTAGTCTGTGTGGTGATAATTGTAACACAAATTTTGGAGGAGTAAAACACAAAGGCGTAAGTAATGTTTGCTTTTGACTAAAGAAATAATTGGCAAGAAATATTGTGGGTACTGGTTATGGTGCTCATATAGTCCACAACTGTCTGCAAACTGCAGTAGATGTGCTGCCTATTAAAATAGAAGCTCTTGTAGTAAAAGTATATAAATATTTCTGCATTTATACAGTGCAAGTTAATTAAAAGAGTTCTGTGACTTTGTGCAAATTCAGTACAAAAGCGTTCAACATCATAGCAGCACCCGATTTCTTTCTCTGCTTCCAGCTATTGAGAGATTACTTCTCATGTATGAAGGACATGAGTCCTACTTTTTATCTCAAGAGCAGTGCCCGAAGATGATAAAAGATTTCTTTTAGAGTGATAGTGGAGAAAAGTATTTGTGGTTTGTTCATGGACAGCTTATCTTGTTTAATAAATCAATTTTGGCCATGGAGAAAACTACAGCTGGGGCAACTGATATTGTGATTGAAATTGAAAATCTCAAACACAATCTTCAAGAAAGGTGCAATAATCAGTTTATATGACAAGAAGCTAAGAAACTGCTTAAGAAACTTGAAGATGAATCTGATATCAGTTCTGTTAATACATTAAGAGAGTTTACAAAATTTTATGACCAATGTCTGTCTTATATTGAGCTGTAGGACAACAGTTTTGGTGGGGGAGAATCATTTATATGGATAAAGAAAAATGGCATTACATGGCCCAAAATTGAGATATCTGCTGAAAAAGTCAAACACTTGGAAAACCAGCCATAATAATGGATAAACTGTTTGATGAACTGGTGGTTGCCAAAGCATTTTGGTCTTCAAATTGTTACAACTGAAAAACTAATAACTTGAATTCCGAAGAAAACACAGAAAACTGTTCAAAAAAGCTGTACTCAGCTGTAGTAAATTCTATGACAAACAATTTCTAAAAAATGTTCACACCAGTACCAAATACATCAACCAGCTGACAAGTAGATTTGTGAAGTGACTAACTTTATTTCTATAGTAAAATGTGTACCTATTCTGTAATTGTAACTATGTAATTGTGAGCTCACTTTAGTATTATATGATATACAACCGAGGAGGCCTAGTTGAGTAATTGAGAGTAGAAGGCTATAGCAGACTATGCCACAGTTCTTACAAAATCAAGATTGTTACACGATAATTAAGACAACTTCTTTTTCAAATGGCCCAGTTTGAGAAGAAAATATTATGGTAAGTCTATGTTACCCCCCATATAAGCACCACCCTAAGGCAATGTATGGCCCACTTTAAATGGAATGTATGGTATAATTTACATTGTAAATGAAAATCATTTAAACCCTAAATGGTGACGTGGAAAATTTATCACACAACCAGTGATGTGACATCTGAGAGACGTCTAGGAGTTGCTCCTTTATGGTAGTAAAGTTTAACATTGTTTTTTAGTTTAGGCTGTTTTATTTAATTACAGCCCCCTTGAGCATCAGTTTGACATATAAGGATTTTCTTAATTGAGGTACTTAGAATAGCAAGGGCGTAAGTGTCAAAGTACGAAATTTTTGTTTTTCTTGCAACATATAGTATGAAGACTACTCTTTAATGCCTGTTAAGTGTGAATGGTTGATACGCCCTGGATATGAACAAATTCTCCATTTGAATACAGCATGGTGTTAGACCTTACATGCTTCAGCCGAATCTTGAGAATAGCAAAGGCGTATGAGCCAACCTGCCGGCCAGAGCCAGCCGTTATGCGCAACAGCTGCTCTTTAACAGAATGTACCAATAAATCACTTAAGAGAGGGTAATGTTTATTTTCAGGTCTTTGTCCCTCATAAATGGTTATTCCTTAACCTTTCAAACATTTTTGCAGTTTTGTAAATAGTTTCTGCCTATACAGTGTATTTCTTTAGTTCAGTCTGTTGCTTTTAAAGAAAGGTGTAACATGTTTTAGTGGCTTGCAGCTCTCGGTTTAGTTTCTGTTTAGCATTATGTTTTTAGAGTTGTGTTGTTTACTAACAATACCATTGAACAAATCTTTAGTACATTTAGCATAGTGATTTACTTTTATTAAGCACTATGAGTGACACAGACAGTGATTTTATTTCTCACCACGTAAGTCGTCCCAGAAAGTGCCACATGCAGAAAAACCAATGGAAAATGTATGTGGCCAAGAAGAAGAGAAATACAGGTGAAGAACACGTAAGTTAAAAAACCAAACATGTAGTAAAGGCACACACCAGAGGTAGAAGAAGAGGCAGCAGTGGATGATGATAGTTCACATTACTAACATACTCTGGTTCCTCACAGCACAGCACAGCGGTTAAATATCTTCGGTGATCTAGCCATACTGTTTGTTAAATTACTTCTTTATATTCACTTTAGAAGTATTGTTTGTTAGTATTAGAACAAATATTTACTGATATTAATTAAAGTATTTCTTGCAAAATGCTAACTTTACAAGTAAGCGTTTTGGTTATAATGTGCATGAAAGTGAGACAGAGTATATGGTTAGACCCCGAAAGGAAAGCATTTATGTAAATATTTGTTGCAAATGTAATTTATTTTTTATGTTGGTAAGGATTAGTTGAGTAATGAAAACATATTGCTATTTTTTCAATTGTTGCTAATAAGAGTTGTTAAAAACGTCATAAATGTTAAGTTTCACGTTTAAATTTAATATGTATAAATATAAGAACCATATATATTTAATGTTAAAAGTGTAGGGAGGGTAGATAAAGATTGCTTCCCTAACATTACAGGAACTATTTAGCGTAGGAGAATTTCAAAGTGTACTTCATGGCAAAAATGAGCGCATACGCGCATGAATACAAAAACATGTAAAGAGGTGCCAATTTTTTAGTTAGTAGCGTCTCGAAGTTTGAAAAGTGAAGACACATTTTTGTAACGTGTGTAGATGTGGGTCTAAAATACCTAATAAAGTGAAAAGACTGTCAAGAAAGTATATACAGGTGCAACGAAAGATAATTCAATTGTAACGAGTGTAATATTTGACGAAAAGAGTGTAAATAAAAGTGATATAGTGAATCTAAAGTAAGAACAAATTAGAAACTTCTAATTTGTTCTTACTTTAGAATCTTGTTGCTTCACTGTTAATAGCTTCAATTTTCCTTATTTAATGTGATATAGTGAAGTTACATCCTGTGTTCGTTCATTTCACCCTGTACCACGACCTGGGACAAATAAAAGAATCTCATAGCTCTACTCAAAGTATAATCATTAAAAACTCAGCACCAAAAGCATACGTTCTCTGAATTATATTGTTGATAAAATTAACCTTCTGAAATCTTAAATATGTGCCAAATAACATTTTACATTCCTAATTAGCAGTATTAATGCATTAGATTCACATCTGAGCAATTTTTAGTCTTTCTATAGATGATTTTAATATGCACTGTATAGTAAAACTTTAATCACATTTTTCTCAAAACTAGCTTTTGGCGCATACGCCCTTGCTATTCTAAGGGCCTCAATTATGGTACAAAACATTTTTAAAAATAAAAAATGTTAATCATGCAAAAAATTAGTGAAGGAGTATTGTTTCTTATTTTCATTTCCCAGGAACTGTGTAAACCAGTTTTCATAAACACTCATTATTTGCTAATAGAGGACTAAACACAAATAACAAGAAGTGTTAGTTAATCACAGTTAACTCACTGTTGAGAAAATATGCACCCATGCGGGTTCAAATCTGACCTAGATCGATGGTTTTTAAGTGTGCTTAAAAACGACAGCTCCATGTCACTGGCATACTAAAGAACTCCTGCGGGACAGAATTCCGGCACACCGGTGATTATATTGTGACCCTAGCAATTGACAGCGTCGTTAAACAACAAAATAATTTAAATTTAAATTTTTCTCCACCATTTTCTCGCAGTGTACTGGCAAGTTATTTATGTTCATGTTTAACATAGTTTATGCAGATGTTTCTAGTGCATTCTAAGCACACAGATATCTTGCACTTGTAACATATATCAAGTTCTTCTTTTCTTGGATGCTGGACATATACAAGCTTTCCAGATTTCAAGCTTCTGATCTACAGCTGTAGTTTTCAGTCTGAAATTGAGAATCCATGATATTCTGGTTCGTATCTTTCTAGGAATCCTCTCATTCAGCGCTCTTCTCCTGCTTATATGTAGATTGATTAGCTGGGCTGCTAAGCTCTTAAAGAAATTCAGTTTTGGAATACGGGAGCTTTTGAGATCAGAATTTTGCAGGATATATGCATTATTAGCTGCAGTGTCAACCAATCTGAATAAAACAGCCATTGGCCGTCTTCTTTTTCGGCATTCTGTAGAATACGAAGAACATTTGTGATCAAGACTGTCATCTTCCCTTTGGTTATATTATATGCCTCTATTATTTCTGGTTTTCCTGATGTTGTAGCAATCCCTTTGTCATGTTGCATTGTGGAGAGTACTTGTGTTCACTTTCCATGGCATAGTTATTAGGAACATTACTTTCCTTGCCATTTATATCTTCAACCATTCGAGTACTTGTTGTTCAAAGTCAAGATTGTTAGACATCACATGACAAGATGGTCCAACACAATGTAACATTTTAAGCCATACTGCTCTTGTCAGAAATGTCACACAACTTGTGAAGTGACATCTCTCAGATGTATCCAAAACATTGGCCTTGCCTGGACAGTAAACAACAAAGCTTACATTGCAAAGATTAATATGAAGTAAACAGTAAGCAAAGGTAAGAAGGTCCTACTATAAATATCAGGACTTAGATTTCATTAGGCTATGGAGGGCATCATTTTTTAGTTTGTAGGGTGTCTGAGAGACATCACGTCACCACTCAAAGGTTAACAAAATATCGTAACAAAATGGTAAAATTCAAAATCCTATTACTTTTCTATCACTTTATTTTCCTTAGATTTTACTACAAATGCACTATTTCCTTCTCGTTGCTAACACAGTTTATAGTCTTCTCTAATATTACAATTCACAATTATTATTTTGTTACTCTTTCTCAGTCTTTCAATATCTTTCTCCAGTTTCACTGTCTTTTATACCTTTACTATTACAATACAATCACTCGATGACACATACGTACTTGCTGACAGGCTGACTGACTCACGCACATAACTAAAACGTAATTATACACGATGACTTACCCCCTAAACAACTCAACTCTAAACTAACTCTAACTGTTATTAATTACCCTTTTGGTTTAAAATAGCTCTAACTGACTCAACTCTTATCACTTACTCAACTGCTCACTGTCTGTCCTATTTATACTGAAGCTGATGTCACATGACCTTTGAGAACCCTCCATACACACTTGAAATGATGACTCAGTGGAATTACTGAGAAGCTTGTAGACCTTGCTGGTGTTATCGCTGTTTGATCACATACACGCAGTCGCTAGTTGCTTGTCTCGGATCTTTTGTGTTTTACCGCCATTATTATGGTCACATGCACACATAGCCACTCCCCTTATCCAAGGTCACACTGCCCCCCTCTCATCCGTATATTGTTGAACGACCCAAAGTCACAACATCAACAGACATAGTATTTAGAGGCAAACAGATATATGTACAATAGGATTAACCAAATAACTGTGTACCAAAGGGGTATTCATGTAGTGCATGCAAACATAGCTTTAACTTGTAAACTGGTACTATGTAATTATCCATTCATGGACATCACATAAATATAAAAATACTTAAATTATATGCAAATTTAAAACTCTACAAACCTTAAACTTTTTAAATTAATGTCCTCTGTCCAGTCAAAACAGATTGTTTAAACAGCTCTATACAGAGAAATTGACATATTTGACAAAGTTAATTTTCCTTTACCAGTGGTATCTTTGTCATAATGATAAAAACCACAAAACCAACAAAGATTATCTTCGAAAATCAATGTATAGATTTCCAAGAAATAAAATTTGAAGATCTTATTTTTATGTACATTCATGAAGTCTGTGTTATACCCCCTCATCTAGGCCTTCATTTAACTTGGCTGTTTGATCTTGCCATTCATTACTGTTTGTTTTCATTCTTATTGTGAATGGCACCATGGCATATCAATTTCATGCTAAGTTTTACATAGTTGCACTAATATTTATTTTCATTACATATGAGCCTTGTATGCAATGACATGATTGGAAGCAGAATTAGTTGAGCAAACTATCTAGGAGAACTGCTTGGGAGTATAAATTGATGTTTATTGTGGTAATGTTTCTTGAAACTTAGTCTGCTAATTGTAATAAAGAGAGCAACTTAAGATAATTTAATTTGATTTCTCTTGGAATTGCATACTTAGTTGCAACAGCATTGAAATGACTCATTGTTCTGCCTCCCAGTACATTATTGTAACTATTATGTATGTTATACATGTCTTTATGTGTACAACAAATAGATTTACATAAAATCTCACTGACCAGTACTCAATATAAATTTACATAATTATTATGCATGTTGCACATTTGCATTTTTATGGAATGTAGTGTTTTTAGAAACATTATTTGGAAAACAGAACAGCCTCAGTCATTACATAGTGATACTCCAAGGCATACATGTTCAGTTTGTTTCAATGTCCTTATTCGCTTGTGAAGCATTCATTTTGTAACTCATGCTGGGCTGACAAAAATTCTTTCATCAGAGCAAAATAACACTGTGCAACTCAGAATTTGTCCTTTAGATGGGAATATATGCATAGGTATACTGTTTCATGGTAAAAAGAAATCTGCAAATAGATTTTCTCTAATGTTTTATTTTTTTTTCACTTCTCACCTTTTATTTTTTATTTTATTTTTTTATTTCTCCAATTGTAAAAAATTTTACAAGGATCGTCAAATTCTATGTACATACAAAACAAGTATATTTACATAAATATGAGACTAGTTGAGAATATTGGGAAGTGCAATATACCATATTTTATCAATTTTTGTACTCTTCTACAGAGTAAATTACACCTACCACCTAGGTGGCCCAGGTTCGATCCCAGGGATCCAGATGTGGTATTCGTGGTGGACGAAGCAGCATCTGGGCAGGTTTTCTCCGGTTTCTCCTGCCATTCATTCCACCAATTGCTCCATTATCACCTTTCTAATCATCGATTTCGCCTTCATTTCATATCATCCTCTTCCTCACTATCATACCTGGTGCTTGGCTGACCACCTGCTTCCAGGTCTTTACTTTCCGATCCAGAGATTCCTCTGCTCCCCAACAGGTGTCTGATCCTAGGCACTAGTTAGTAAGTCCTAGAGGGTGTAATTCCTACATAAGGAGAGGGTAATCAGGAAAAGTAGTAGTAGTTTTATTTTTTCTTTCTTCTTATGAACATCACTTTAACATAAATGGCATACATAAATATCATGTTTTCTATGCTACAGTAATTCCATTTATGTTTTTATCTTGGCAAAATTGTACTAATATCTCATGAGAAATGTTAGAACTAAATATGTTGTTGTTGTTAGCTAATGCTGGATTTCTGACAATGAAGTCATTAATCCTCTTGCTCTCCAATATTTTTCACTGGTGGATGGGGTACTAGAAGTGGCCGGGCATATTTGAAGGTGGTCTTGATCCATTTCCTCTTGCAGATCACATAGAGGACAGAGTGGTGAAGAATATATCCCAATTCAGTTTAAATGTTTTGCCAGACAATCATGTCCTGTAATCAACCTGAAGGTTGCAACTGCTGTTTTTCAAGGATACTCAGGAATTACCGTTTGAATGTTTGGTAGTTCCCATCTTTTATTCTTTGATTTTTCATAGTAATATTTTGCAATAATTTTTTTGAATTCAGAGTTGACTAATCTTTTAGTTGCATAAAATGGTAGATTAACTATAGATTTTTGTGCACCGCTGGTACCCTTTTTTGCAAGAAAATCAGCTTTCTCATTACCACTCAGTCCACAGTGAGCTGGTATCCATTGGAAGACTAGGTGTTTTTGAAGTGCTGTTAGATGGGTAAGGATTTTCCAACATTCTATAATAGTTTGGTTTTTTGGTGACAACTTGGAAGTAATTTCTATAATTGCTGCCCTGGAATCTGAGAGAATAACTGCTTGCTGAAAATGTGAAATTCTGTACAAAAGATTTTGTAGGGCCATTCGAATTGCTTCAATTTCTCCATCAAAGTTAGTAGTTCCATAACTTAAAGATTTGTAATAGGAAAAGAGGTGACATGTGACTCCAGCACCTGCTCCATCTTGGTTTGATATCAATGATCCATCAGTATAAATATGGAGCCATTCGTCTTCTGGAAATCTAGTATGGATTGTCTCTAATGCCAATAATTTTAGAACACTAGTTGGAGTATCCTTTTCTTAACCTCTTCTGTCAGGTGTAAATAATATGTGATGTCTAATGTATGTGTCGGATTGACTTTAGATATGAAGTTTTCCTTTGAATTAGGAAGGTGTACATTTTTCTTGATGTCTTGAATTTTGGAAAGAAAACTCTCCTGAGTCTTTAGTGTATGTGTAAAATTTCTCTTGTGCCATGTATTGAATGGGAGTCTGATCAACTTTTCGTGTTGAATAAGAGCCACTTTTTCTATTTCATATTCAATGGGGTATTGGTTGGTTAGTATTTCCATAGCTGCTATTGGTGTGGTTTTGATAGCACCTGTAATTAATCTCAGACTTTGGTTTTGAAAGATTTGAATTTTTTTTTGTGTTTGCTGTAACAAGAACTTCACTGTAGTAAGTAAATAATGGCTTTATATATACATTGTATGTTGTGTTAAGAGTTGCTCTGGAACATCCCCACTTCATTCCTGTTAGACATTTTAACAGTGAAAGGCGCCTCTCTGCTCTTTGTATTACATTTTCTATTTGTTTGGTCCATGTAAGTTTGGTATCAAATGTAACTCCTAAATACTTTGCTTCTGGTAATTGTTGACCCTCAAAATTTAGTTTTATTTTTAGTGGTTTTTTCTTAGTGAAAATATTTGGTAGTTTGATTTTGTTGTATAAACAGTCATTAAATTTTCTTTGGTCCACCTTTGTAAGTTGGTTAAGGATTGTTGCATGGTTTTTTCTAGTTCTGTACCTTTGCTTTTTGGTTTTGAAGTCCACATTACTAAGTCATCAGCAAATAGTGCACACTTCACACCTGATTCTTGTATTTGTTTTGGCAGATCATTAATAAATATTGTAACTTTTGGTGTGTTGTTGTGAAGTAAAGTAGACAGATGTAGTCGAGATAAAGAAACACTTTTATTTCCGTAAACAGTAAGTTTGTACACTCGTTGCAACAACAAGAAAGTCTTTTCCGATTCTCCAACAGCACGGCTCCGAATTCGTAACACAAAGAACTAACTCTTCTCCGTCGGCACAACTCTCCACATCGTCTGTCCGTCTCCGTCGGCACGACTACTCAACCTTCACATACGACTGACTGACTCTTCTCACACTTTACCGCTATTTATATCTCCCAGGCACTATTCTGGAAGCTTCAGGAACGTTCACTTATTTTGCGGTGAAATACAAAGCAGACATTTCTAGAGGCCTCTATCACTTTCTCTCTTTCGGCAAGCGCCCAACAATGCGGCCATTCTCTGTCTCTTTCCTTCGGCTCCTTTGCGGTAGTGCCGACAATAATGCGATGGGTGACACTGCGGTTGTCGGCAATTAGATACGGCGGGCGCGGTGACACTGCTCCCTCCTCAGAGCTGGTCGTCCCGACCAGCACTATCACTGCGGCAACTCCCTTGCGCCCTGGTGGACTAACCCATCGAACCTCTTCTCCAGGAGGCACGGTCCTAGGTATCGCTGTTGGATAGTGTCCCTTGGTCCGGGTAGGACGATGTATGCCATCCTGCTTCGAAATTCTGCAACAATACCGCCGGTCTTGACGGTCCCTCGTCCAGTTGCCCTTCTTCCTGGTGTGTTGACGGGCCATCCTGCGCACTTGGAAACGGCTCACTGGGTACCATGTCCGCCGACCTCTCTGGCTCACCTTCGCAGCCACCTTGCTTCCGATGGGTCTGGCAACAAACCCCACCACATCCGCGCGAGTCGCGTCCACCGCTGCACTCGTGTTCACTCGTGCTCGGCACGGCCTCTCCTGTATCCTGTCGTCCACGATGATGTCCACCATTCTTCCGTTCACGGCACTATGCGTCAGGTGATTGGATGGCTCCGACGGTCCCCCCATGTCACACGCCAAGTCGGTTCTCGCGTGATGCTCGTTTGCTTGTGCGCTTCCCTGCTGATCGTCCTCCACGTCGTATCCTGGTTGGTTACGTACCCGACACACTCCTCCAGAGGATCCCCGACGACGTCCCTGAACTGCCCCTTTGTCTTCCCCGAGACGTACACTTTCGTTATCTGAAACGGGCGCAACTGTCGCCTCGGCCACTAGGTGCTCCCTCCCCGGGTCTGTGCTATTCCGTCTGCCCCTGGCTTCCAGTACTTTGACGCTCTCGTCAACTCTTACTACCAGGGCGCCAAGACGTTCCCCGTCGTCCTCCACGACGTCCACATGCTGGCAGAGGTCTTCCACCTTTTCGCCGAGTTGTTCCACGTCTTCCGTCATGCCAATCAGTTCGCCGAGTTGTTCCACGTCTTTCGTCACGCCAATCCGTTCGCCGAGTTGTTCCACGTCTTCCCTCATATCATCCGAAACGGGCGCAACTGTCGCCTCGGCCACTAGGTGCTCCCTCCCCGGCTCCGCGCTATTCCGTCTGCCCCTGGCATCCAGTACTTTGACGCTCTCGTCAACTCTTACTACCAGGGCGCCAAGACGTTCCCCGTCGTCCTCCACGACGTCCACGTGCTGGCAGAGGTCTTCCACCTTTTCGCCGAGTTCTTCCACGCCTTCCGTCACGCCAATCAGTTCGCCGTCAATTTTCGCCGATAGCTCCCTCTTCATCTCTTTCAGCTCGGCAGCGAGGTTGTTTCTCGTCTTTATTTCTTCTTTCAGCTCGGCAAAGAGGTTGTCGTTTGCCGTCTTCATTTTGGCAGCGAGGTTGTGGTTTGACGTTTCCATTTTGGCAGTGAGGTTGTCGTTTGCCGTCTTCATTTCAGCCATTTCCGTCTTCATTTCAGCCATTTCCGTCTTCATTTCGGCGAATAATTCTTTCATCATTGCTATCATCCTGGTTTCCGAATCTCCCTCCATCTTGGTTCTAACGTTGCAACTTCTGACGATGTAATGAAACTAGAAGCAATTCGACGAATCCCACTCCTGACACCAGTGTAACTTTTTGGTGTGGTTGTGAAGTACAGTAGACAGATGTAGTCGAGATAAAGAAACACTTTTATTTCCGTAAACAGTAAGTTTGTACACTCGTTGCAACAACAAGAAAGTCTTTTCCGATTCTCCAACAGCACGGCTCCGAATTCGTAACACAAAGAACTAACTCTTCTCCGTCGGCACAACTCTCCACATCGTCTGTCCGTCTCCGTCGGCACGACTACTCAACCTTCACATACGACTGACTGACTCTTCTCACACTTTACCGCTATTTATACCTCCCAGGCACTATTCTGGAAGCTTCAGGAACGTTCACTTATTTTGCGGTGAAATACAAAGCAGACATTTCTAGAGGCCTCTATCACTTTCTCTCTTTCGGCAAGCGCCCAACAATGCGGCCATTCTCTGTCTCTTTCCTTCGGCTCCTTTGCGGTAGTGCCGACAATAATGCGATGGGTGACACTGCGGTTGTCGGCAATTAGATACGGCGGGCGCGGTGACACTATATTAAAAAGTGTTGTGCTGAGCACTGCGCCTTGTGGTAAGCCACGGTGTACTTGTTTGTATTTAGATGTATTTCTTCCATATCTGGTTGTAAAAAAGCATTGTGTTAGGAAATGACATAGGCATGAAAACATTGGACCTTGTATCCCTATTTGTTTTACTTTCTTTAGTAGTTTTGTTCTGCATATAGAATCATATGCACTTTGGAAATCAATAAAAACTGATAAATTATCTTCTTTTCTATTGAAGGAGTCTTTGATTTCTTGACTGAGAAGTAAGACTTGTTCATTTGTAGAGTGGAACTCTCTGAATCCAGCTTGACATGGGAATATTAAATTTTGTGATTCTAGAAACCAATTTAACCTGTTTGACACCATTCTTTCCATCACTTTTGCTATTATGCTAGTAAGAGCTATTGGTCTATAATTTTTTATTTCTGATGCTGTTTTGTCTTTCTTCAAGAGTGGGACAATTATTGCTTTTTGCCATTCAGCATGTACAGTGATTTTCCAAGATAGATTGTAGAGTTTCAGTAGTTGTTGTTTTGCTGTTTTTCCAAGGTTTTTTATGAACTCTGGATGTATGTGATCAGGTCCAGGAGACTTTTTGTTTTTTAGATTATTTATTGCAATATTCAGTTCTTGCATATTAACATTTTGAAAAAAGATATTGCACTGAGTGTTAGGATGACATTCTCTTTCCTGTTTCAAATCTTTCTTAAATTCTTTACGTTCCTTTTTATTATTTCTTGTTACTTTAAGTGAATTAGCATAATATTTATTGAATGTTTCGGCTATGACTGCATCATTTACTAACATTTTATTGTTGTGTATGATAGGTGTGCTGTTGTTTTCTTTCCTGTCCTTGACATTTTTTATGAACTTATGAGCTTTGTTACCATCTGTCCTATAATCCATTTTTGCTAAGAAATTATTAAAGTGATTCCTTTTAGCAGTATTAATTTCTTTTTTTAGTGAGGCACATTTCTTTCTCCATATTTGTGTATCTGATATGTTTTTTGTTTGTTCAGCTGTATTTCTAGCTACATCCCTTTGCTTTTTCAGTTCTTCTAACTGGGGGTTCCAAAAGGGTTTGAAATTTTTAATTCTTCCACGAGGAATATGTTTTTTTGCAGTTTCTAGAATGACTTTACAGAAATTTTTTTCGTATGATCTGGTTGGTCATGCAGCTGTGAGTTTGTTTGTTATTTAAATTTATGTTCTAATTCAGTTTTATATTTGTTCCAATCTGCTTTTTTGAAGTTCCAATACAGATTCGTGAGACCTTATTTGTATTCTCTAGTTTTATATCAGCAATTGCTGCTCTGTGACCAGAACTTGGATCTTCTATAACTTGTTTTTTAATTTTTGAAACAATATCTGTTGTAGCTAACAAGAGGTCTGGGTTACTGCCTGTTCCAGAGTAATGTATGAAGGTTGTGGGACCTTTACTATAAATCAGTTAAAAAGTTGTGGTATTCAAAAATTCTTCCACTATCTTCCCTGTAGAATCCACTTTTTCATAACCGCATCTTTTGGAATGGGCATTGAAATCACCAATTACGATTGTTTTATTTAATTGGTCAATAAGTGAGAGATCTGGTTCCTTCCTGGGAGGATTGTAAATACTGTATAAATGTAGATTTGTTTTGTTATCCCAAAAATTTAGCTTTATTAATTCACTTTTATCTGTGTTATCCATTTCTTTAACAATTTCAAAGGAGGATTTAATATCCTTTTTGACTCCAACTAATATTCCACTACTTATCTGTCTATTTTTGGGTAGTAGGTGTAGTAGAAAACCAGTAAAATTGAAGTATTTAAGTTGGTCATTTGTTAGATTTGCTTCTTGTATGACAAATATATATATATTTTATAGTCAAATACAATTTTATTCAGTTCTACTCATTTTGTTTGTGTGAGACCACCTGCATTCCATTGTAGAAGTCTGATGTTAGATCTTCTATTAATATAATGTTTTGGTTCTCAAGAAGTAGTCCCCACCCGGAGATCCGAATGGGGGACTATTTTAACTCCGGAACATTTTACCCCTCGAGTCATATTTCATAATTTGATATTGAAGAGAACAATAGCAGTAATAGTAACAGTTTTTTAGAGAGCACCATATTTTTATGTTTTGGCAGTCACATCGCTCTCTCACAACCCCCAGAATGTCTGGAGGACCACACCTGTCGTTGGTTTACGGGTTTCACTGACCTGACCATGAGAATTATCAAAATAAATTCACCGACCATATCCTCTGATTACCAATCAGAGGACGTATTACATGCCATGACAGGTCAGCATGTTAGGGGTTAAGGTTTTATAGAGAAATAGAGAGGTTGGAAAAATAAAGACGCCCTAGCCCTCAGGAACCCTAATAGCATCGGGGTCGGAAGAGAACAAGAGATGACCAAGGTAAGGTCAGATAGAAAAGTTACAGTGAGGAGCAAAACACCAGTAAGTGGAAGTAATGCTCTGCTCAGCTTGGGTACCTTGTGGTTGTCATTCACATATCCCCTAGACGGAGACCCCTGAGTCAATATTAGAACTAAATATTGACACCCGATACTTCTGCTATCTGCATTTGGCATTACGAACTAGTGATAGATATATTTATTTTCAGGTGGTTGGTGGTGTCCTGTTGATGTTGAAGATTAGAGTTAGTATATAGTATTTCTGATTCAAAAGTATTAAGGACAGTCATTTTGTAAATAATGTCATATCATGTAAAAATCATCCAGATCTTTTTTAATAACATTGAAGACTCAAAACTGTAGATCCTCTGTAGTCATTTGAACTGTATTTTGAATATCACGTAGGAGACCAAGATAAGTGATGGGCACCTCATGCATATTATGATTCATGCTCTAGAAACTTCAGTAGACCCTAACGACCTTGCTATCGACCCCATAAACCCTACTCACTCACTATAGAAACTTCAGAAATTGGCTGCAAGGTAAATGCAATGAAATTTGCTGTGCCTGTGGTTATCATGAGCCTTGGGACCATATAGCTGATTGCTACTTTTAACTAATACAAAAGGCTTTAGTTCAAAGTCAAAGCAGAGATCCAGTATGCTAATATACTTTCAGCCTTATGATTAGTTCCTCACAACAAACATCTTCCTGTATCTATGCCTCATGAGCACTACTCCATTTCAGAAGAAGGCACACTCATTATCTCAGGCAGAGTAATCTTGGAGATCCAGGTTTTCAGCCTTAACTTTACCTTGTGATCACAAAGTGATGATCATAGGAATGTCTTGAATGACTTTGTGAGGACCTTTAACTTCTCCAAACATCAAGCATAATTGTGGGGTGTAGACTGCAAGAATATAGCTTTTTAGTTAGCAATTTTAATATAACTATTTAGTAAACAAAGTAATTTTGCTGAATATTTTTCTGAGGCTGAAGATATTGTGACTTGTACAATGGGCCAGATGGCTATCAAAATCGGACAAAAGTATTATTATGATCTTAATAATGAGTAAAATTAATATTAACAGCTATGAAATACATATCAGTGCATTAATGTAACATGGTTTGTTATTTAGTGGTCTTATCTTAACTAAATGGATGCATTTTATGAACTATTGTACTCCACCTTAGTGTCTGAATGCTGCTGTTCATCGTCCATGCTTGCCCCCTCTTCTTCTTCCCCTTGCAAATGAGTTATTTTGCTCAAATAAAGCAACTTCTGTGCTTCTTCCCAAAGAGGAGTCTTGAGTTTTTCATACAGCTTTCGTAAACTCGAAATTAAGGGATCTGATGATACCAGTAAATTGTTCAGCGGATCACTCATCGTATTATGGTGAGAACTTGTTTTTGTATGATGCTGTCGGAATCTTTTAATATCTTTGTTACGTGCCTTTGTGTCTCCTCAGACAGATGACCAATGGATACCATGCTGAATTTATGATCTGAGATTCACGAATTAGCACTTTCTGGACCTTACTGAGAGGTAAAAGCAGGGGTATTTCTTTGCAAACAGTTGTACAGGTTCAAGCGCATATACCCGTAAGCCAAATGCACTACAATTTATTTACATTCCAGAAGAAATCACTAAAATACTTGTCTCATACATGAATTTAATGTGGTTAAGCGTGCAGTATTTTGTTCATGATGGTAGCAGATTTTGTCAGTGCGCGTTGTCATCTCCTTCACCATATAGCAAAAGCGGAACAAAGGAGACCAAAACAATTTGTGCATCAGATAAGTAACATTCATCAGTATTTGTCTAATTAAATTCTTGATGACCTGTACTATCATGAAACTCCCATTTGCTGAATAACTGTTGAAAAAAATCTGATGTGTTGCACTCACGTGACCTTCTCTACTCTTGCACTAACGATTCTTACAAACTCTTACTCCTCTATCTTCTTTGTGTTAGTTGAGATAAACATTTACAGAAATTTGTTATTGCTTATTTCCTTGCAGGTCAAAGATAATATGGGAATACAGTAGGCTTAAAGCGATAGCCAAATCTTTTAAATCTTTGAGATCCCATTCTCTGTGCATGCTTAGCATATAAAAAAGTGAAAGATGTTCCATTTCACCAAAGTTTTAAGTTTTCTGAAACTGACACACATAACAAGAAATATCTCCGAAATGGTTCACTCTACAAAAAATTTATTTGGACATAAATTGTGTGTTTTAGGGAGATCTACAGTTTTTGTACAGTAAGATTTTGTCTATCTCTTATGGTTTATTTATTCAAAAGTCATCCAGACTAACCAGGACTACATAGGCTATAGCCAGAAAATTCAAAATATACATTTCATTTGTCATAAAAATATCTCAAGCATGTGGCATTGCAATCAAAATCGTTAGAGCCATTTTCAAGAATATCAAAATTTTTGAAAAATTTTCCATGTAAAGGGTAGTTTAGGGTGGGACTGTTTTCTTCAAAATCTTCGTGTCGCATCCTTGAAAGACATTAAACTTAAATACCAACTTAGGTTTTTAACTGACTTTTTGTTTTTGAGTTATGCTGACCACAGACTGACATACAGACACACACACACACACACACACACACACACACACACACACACACACACACACACACACACACACACACACACACACACACACACACACACGCACGCACGCACACACACAGAGTGCGACTTTTTCTAAAAATGCTTTTTTTTTGGATTCAGGGGGTCTCAAAACATATATTTCCGGTGAAATCTCGACATTGAACTTTTGGGTGGAATACAATACTTCCTTCTACTTACCAGTAGAGAAAGTAAAAATAGCTGGGATTGATTCCATACTTTGAATAGTCCGTCAAAGTGTATGGTCTAGCACTCCTGGTAAATTTATATCAGCACTAATTTCTGTAACATTAATGTATTCTTTGTTTGGATAACACATGAGCTTAGCCTCCCATACTTTATTATATGCTGGGTATAAGTCAACATTTCTATTCTTTGCTCCGAGCCTTAATCCTGGATTTGACATCCATTGTAAGTTCTAATGTGTCATTGCAATTGTTTTTAGGATAGTTTTTAAATGAAGACAATTTGATGGCTTTGGTGGGACTGCTTAGTGCAGTTTCAAGTACTTTCGCTGCATCAGCTTTCCCAGACCTTTTTAGACTTCACTGAGCGGCAAAAGGTTCCTCAGCACTAGTTGATTCTCAGATATTCTCTGTTTTCCATCTCTTCAATTACATGGCACTTTCTGAAAATATTTTTTTTCTTGTTCTTCAAAGGGGAGCTTTGGGAGTAGGTTTACTTGTATTTGGTCCATTGTAACATAATATGCTGTCAAAATTCTTAAACAATCACTGTACTTCAGTTCAAAATTTGTCTTACTTCTGTAGGATTTGTACCATCCTGAATTGACATTGGTGTAAAATGACTCCAAAACATAAAAATATGGTGCTCTCTAAAAAGCAGTTACATTTATTGCTAAGTCTCTTCAATATTTATTGAAAAATATTGGAGAGCAAGAGGATTAATGACTTCATTGTCAGAAATCCAGCATTAGCTAATAACAACAAAATGACTCCAAATTTTTTTCTAATTGTGGGAAAACCTCTTCACTGTGATAGCAGGAAGTATCTGTTTTAACTAAACTAAACCCCGGCACGACAGCCCATGAAGGGCTAAGGCCTACTGCCCAGCCGCTGTATCCCCCACCTCTGAAGTATCTGTTTTAGAAATTATAAAGTCGTAAACAGACTTATTACCTTGGTTATTAGTCACGAATACCTTGTACAGGTCTCGATGTGTAAAGCACTGACCACATACAACGTGAAGTCAGAGTGCATCATTAGGCAAAATATGCTCTGTATTCCAACATCAAAAAAAGACACAGATGAAACTTTGAGGATATGTTATTTAAGGTATACTTATTCGTTCAGTGCATAAAACAATGTGAAGGGTCCTGAAAGAAAAAGAGTTACATCTATTAGAGCATAAAAAATCTATTACGTTATCTCTATTATTTGTGTCACATTTAACTTAACATATCCATTATCAAGCTCTATAAAATGTAAAATACCTATCAACCAGTTGAAACTCGCTATCTGAAGTATTCATTCTTGCAGTTGTATCACTGTTTAAACATTACCACAGCTATATAAACAAGGAAATGATACACTGCAGTTCTGTGTTAACTTCGGCTGAGTAATGGACTTATCTAACCTATACAAAGCCCTTCTTCAGAGGTGTCAGAAAAAGGCTAAGAAACAATTTATTGATGATTTTCTGTGCTTTAACATCTCTACTTGCACCTTCAAGCTTCAAATTCCTAATTTTTAACACTTCATTTTTGGACTCTTGTCTCATTTTGTCTGCCATCTGGCCCACTGTACATTGCTTTGCGCTTCCATGTGGAACCATCCCAAACTGAATTCTCTTTGTCATGATATCACATTGCCAAGGAGGCAGAGAGTAACTTTGCTAGTTGGAAAAGGCCAATTCGTGAAAGTTTATGTACAAAAAGAGTTTTAGAGTGAATCTTATGATAATTTGTGTTAAGTGAGGCCATAGTTATTTGTAAATTAAAAGAAATAAATAACTGAAAATTGAAAATTGTTACAATATTTATTTTTGCAAAGATGTGATTGGTTCTGAGACATTATTATGTTAATCAGAAGACTAGCACATATTTATTGATTTCTCTAAAAACTTAGTCTAAAGCCAATACTTCCCATAAGCAACCCATCTGTTCCAAGTGCATATGCCAGTTATACAAAGAAAACTTTTGAGAGTGTAATACTAAGATGCATTAAATATACTACATACAAATAGTGTGTATGTGAGGACTTGAAACGAATAGGAATCTTTCTAGGTGTGTAGCAAGGATACTCCCCATACTGTTGTTTTTTGTATGCATGAGATAGCCACAAAAACAAACAAGTACATTCATAAACAATGGCTTGCAAGACAAGCTTGCATTCTGGAGTCAAAAATGTTTTCCATGAATCATTTGTGAATCTGCAAGTTGTCTTCCTGCCACCACTTAGACTTCTAACTCGGCCCGATGAAAATATTTGTGAAGGCACTAAACAGAGAAAGACAAGCCTTAGTGCAACTCGGGAATAAATTCCCAAACTTACGTGATTTAAAGATCAAGAAAGGAGTCTTTATTACTCCACAAATAAGAGCAATCTACAGGATAAAGACTTTGAAAATAAATTGCTAGAAGTGGGAAAAAATGGTTTAACTTGCATTTGAGTATGCACAAATTCCTTATGAATCAAAAGTCTTGACTGTGAAGTAATTGTAGGCAAAATGATACACTACTTTCATTTTATGGGTTGTAATGTGTCTTTGAAATTAACCACATTTTCTGAATTATGATCTGCACTTCTTTCCAAAAAACCTTTCCTTTAAAGTCCTTTCAAGAATTCCTTTCAAAGTGTTTATATGTGCACCATTTTCAATGTATCTTAGCACCCAGCTGCAAGTGATGAATGTTAAAGAGGTTTCATCAAGAGGTGTCATCCTTCAAAAAGCTCTTCAGTGGAATTCAAATTCAAATTTATTGTTCATAAAACTTGTAATACAAGCATGGAGCATTGTCAAATGCTAATACATGAATAAAAAGTACATCATGGCACATAATTAGACTTATGGAATACAAATATGGAATATTGAATATACAAAAATACATTAACAGTTGTCACATTGCTTAGAAGCTGTTCATAAGTGCAAAGATAAAAAAAGACGTTCTAATATTTGTACTTTGCAATTTATGTTTCTTTGTCATTATAACAAAGTATGTCAGTAAACAGTATTTGTATAATAACCTGGTACATGATAGAAAATTTTGAATTACAGAAATTAATGTACAGCAAGCATTTCATTTACTTAAAATCATATAGTTTCACTTAAGGGTTATTTTTTCTTTGTGGTTTTGGAATCTGTTTATCATTATAGCAAACGTAGTAAGATGGTACAATCAAACTGAAATGTGATAGAAAATTTTGAATTTTAAAAATGAGTTTAGCATATCTCATTTAGTTAAAATTTCATCGCTTCATCTAAAGGACATAAAAAGGTTTAAGTTTGTTTCACAGTGTTGTAATTCCATAAAACTGCTCTGTTATATTGAAAATGTGAAGTATGTCAACAGGAAAATGATTATAATATGAATTAAAACTGGAAGTAGTACACAATGAAGTGAAAAATGTGTATGTGAAACGTGTTCTATAGATAGCAACAAAGTTTAGCAAAGCAGGTTAAATATGAATTTATTGAGCACCAAAGCATATACATGTTGGGCTGCTCATGAACTTGGGCCCTAGCCCCTCTATCATGTGACAGCCCTCTGCAATTCTCTACATATAATGTTTTGATGTGTTTTTTATTCTTTGACTATAGTTACTTAACCTTGTTCAAACATGTCTTTTTAACTTTCGCCTTGTTGATTCACTGTTCACAAAATTCTCTTATTCTTTCTTTTCTCTAAGATCATTAATATTTTAGATTACCCATTACATTCTAAAATTTATTTTCCCCCTTATTTTTCTTATGTTTCCTGGTTAATAATTTCCTACACTTCACTTATTTGCTTTCTTCTTAGCTCATCACTTCACTTTCTTTCATCACTTAACTTTTCGCTTTTTTAAAGTGCTTACTTGACATTAACCCTAAACTCTTATTTTCATCCCCCCTATTACCCCTGAACACAGTTCACTTGATCACTTATCACTTGTTCTTCCTTGTCACATACGGTGAAGCATCATTTTCTTCCCTTCTTTTCTTCGGCTTCTTATATATTAATGGATGTTCATTATCTGATATCCACTTTTTTGATTTAATATTTTTCCCAATATGAGCTGGACTTTTCTGCTCACATGTCTGCGTTTCAACCTGCCCACATACATATGCCCATCTCTCTGTCCTCCCATTCTACTGTTTACCCGGTTTATTTCTACTCAACTTTGGAATTGCCCCATTGTTGTTTGAGTATCTTGTACCAGCTTAAAATAACAAATTACAAACTAAAAGCAATCCAAACAGCTAAATTGATAAATGCCAGATTTTTTGTAATTTGGAATTTTATCCTTTTCAGAAAAATGTAGTAAATTTTGTGTATTAAATTTACTTTGAGGGACCAAATTTATTCCATATTCTTTAAAACGTTTTGTAAATTTTTTATTGGCCAATGGATGGTAACTAAACTTTTTAAAAATACAATTATCTTTTATTTTTTTGAGGGTAGAAACCTCTTTAACAGCCTTTTGATACTTAAATCTTTTTATGTATAAAATTCAAAATGTAGCGGTTTCTGGGAACGAAGTCTTAAGGAGGCTCTGTCCATCTCCTCCGAGAAGAGCACACTGAACCGGGATGCCGAATTGCAGTTTAGTCCCTCCTGGAAACCAGCCTTAAAGTTGGGGATCGACCGACTCAGAAAACACAGATTCCAACAACCACCTCCAGATTAGACATGGTGTTTTCTGCTCGGTCTGTACTAGTGGACAGTACATATACTGGTCCTTTCACTCTTGTTAGTCATTCATCATCCTGATGATGGGAGAGATGCACATTCCTGAAACGTCAATGGCTCATCACTACACCTGGCTCGAAGCCCAAGAATATCTTGAATAGGTTTACTTCCATTTTGCGGTTCCTTCATTTCACTGGCACAGAAAATGTAATGATAAACTACACAAAATTAGGTCGGTTTTGGAATATATTATTTCAAAATTCAAAGAATATTACATGCCTGGTGATAACGTCATTGTTGAAAGCTAGATGCTTTGGAAGGGCCCCTTAGATTGGAAGCAATACATCAAAACAAAGAAGGCCAGATTTGGCATATAGAGTTTTGATCTTTGTGAAAGTAAAACAGGATATCTTTACAATAGCTGCATTTACACTGGTCAAGGAACTGATAATACTGGAGACAAAGATTTAGGGTTATTAATGCACCTGCTCCATAGTAATGCACCTGATGGAACCTACACTTGACCAGGGTAGGACTATATTGTTAGATAATTGGTACAGCTCCCCTAAATTATACATGGCCTTATACAAAAGGAAAACAAATGCAATTGGAACAGTACGTTCAAATCATATTGGTTTGCCGAAGAATTGAATACAAAGACTCTAAGGAGAGGAGAAATGCGGGTGTGTCAGCTCCCAACCTTGCCCTACATTACCTGGCAAGATAGGAGGGTGGTTATGGCATTGTCCAATTGCAGCCCTAAGATTTTGATGATTGACACTAGAAACATAAATGCCCACACCAAAATGTCAATTTTCAAACCTGATGTTATCCAGGAATACAATATGCATATGGGTGGTGTGGATCTGGTAGATCAGGTACTGTAATCATATCCCTCTTTACGAAAAACAGTTAAATGGTATAAAAAGGTGTTTTTGCACCAGCTGGATATCACCATATACAATTGTTTAGTAATTTGGAGAACTCTAAACCCACACGAGATGATGACCTACTTGGACTTACGCATATCAATAGCTTGTAACCTAATTGAGCACTATAACATTCAGAGGCCTCTTCATACAGGGGGTAAGAAATCTACAACCCCTGCACCCCTGAGACTTGAAAGAAAACGCTTTCCTAAAAGGATACCACTGACACCAAAATCGTTGTGTCCATTTCGAAGGTATCTGGTGTGCCGCAAAAAAGGAGCTCGTAAAGAGACTAACATGATATGCTGTGAATGTGGAGATGCGCCCTTATGTGTCTATCCATGTTTTGAGATGTACCTTTTAAAAACGAACCTTTAAAGATAAGACTATTTATTCTAGAATTTTTTTAAACTTATTATAAAGGACAAAAATTAAAATAATTAGGGTTAAATAAGCATTAAATGCATGCATGCATATGACGTCCATATCGGTTCTCCTGCATTTTAAAATTGACGTCCATATCTACAAAGAGGTTATTGGTTAGGTCATTTAAAATGGTGACTGAATTAATGAAATGGATGAAGTTATGCTCATATGAGAATGTCCATGGAGCTTAGAGCATACAAGTTTTGAGGATAAGAAAAAACGAGTAACCCTTCACAACTGAGGTTTAGACTCTGTCTTCTTGAAGATCCAGTCATAGTATAAATAAATATGGCTTATGCTGTGTGGACAGAGAGAGCACTATCAGTATTATTCATGCACACATGCACCTCAAGCAGCTATTTTAACCCATAAGTGCTCTCGTAGTTTTATTGTATGTTAAAGAATTTTAAACCCCAACCAGTATGCAACCTCAGTCTGTTAGTGGCACTTAATGACAGACTAATTTGTCCAAAATCTGCAGATGATGCAAGTTCAAGAGAACTATATTCCAGAAGTGCAAGTGTAAAAAGCTATCACACTGCAGAGAATCACTTTAATACATACAGCATGGTAATCATAGTCATATGCTTTTTGATTAATAGTCATTTGTTTTCAGTTTGAGAAACTTGGTATGATCTAATAAATTACTTCAGAACTAAGGTGAGTCATACAGTTTTGTCCAATGGCACATGCAGGTTACACTGATATGAGGCTTGTTCTGAACTGTTCTTGCAAGAAAATGGACAAACAGGCATGCTTCTGGCTGTTATTAGGATTTCAGTATCCATTCACTTTGTTCTGCAGTTGCAGTAATTTTTAACATATGTATATTACTTAAACTGCTTTTGACAGTGATTAACATGTTTACTCCTATTTACAGATTTGTGGATTTTGTGAATGTCATGTGCTACGACTATTATTTTTACATTTGGTACCTGCCAGTTACCGGCTTCAATGCTCCACTCTTCAAAGGTGCAAATGAAAGTGGTTATTTTGCAACTTTGAATACAAATTGGACAATATCGTATTGGCTTAGTAAAGGAATGCCCAAAGAAAAAATAGTGGTGGGGCTTCCAACATATGGGCACTCTTTCACGTAAGTGTTCAAACATGCTTTAACCATAGTGTTGCAACATTAAACAAATTGTTTGATAGTAATTTATACAGAATAAATTTACATAGAATTTAATTTATACAGAATGAAAAGGACATAGGCCTCCATAATTTAAGTGGTGAATACACATGATACATGGAATGAAACGTAATATTTTATTTGATGTAAAAAGTAGTTCTTATCAGACATCATGTAAGTAGATATAAAAGTGTAGTTAAGGCTATAAAAGGTTCTGAGGAAATTGAATAAATTGTTCTTTTTTCTTTGCATCTGTTTTCTAATATTAATATGTTTTGCACAATTTACTATTGAACTTTTCATTCAATTGTATTTTTGGTTGTCACATAGCCATGACATTAGTCACTCAGTTTGATCAAAGATACTAGGGTTACAAAAGTTTTGAGATGTGAGAAAATTAAGGTTGATCCACTCAAATTGAATGCAGGATGGGATAGCTCCATCCTTTGTGAGTAAACTCGTATCGGCTAGTGACTCTCCCACTCCAGGAATCCAGGCAGCGCAAGGATGATCAACCCACTGTGCACAGATAGTCAGTCCCTGTAATGGAGCTGGGAAGAGAATGTTTTCGCTCAATAATTATCTACGAACTTAGAAGTGGGTTATACCGTGCCAGTCTTGAATGTTTGTAACAGGCTTTTGGAGTCTGGCAATGGCAGTGACTTAGGAAAACATCGCAGCATTGAGCAAAATGCTTCACGAAAATAATTGTATAACATGTAAAGAAATTCTTGCAGCATTGCTGATTGGTTTGCCAGCAATTTTGAAATGCATCCGTGAATTCCTTCATGTGAGGAAGGTCATATAGGTGGGAAAATGCTGACAAGATCCAAAGGAGTGGACTCCAGAGGGGTTTTTCACATTGTCACACATGATGGAACTTGGATTTATTAGCTTGATCCATGGACCAAGTGGCAACCAGCGGTGTGGATCTTTTCTGGTGACAATCCATTGACAAAAGTGAAGTGTCACCAAAGTGTCCACAAGAAAATGGTGGCCTCATTTTTCCTAAAGAGTGGTCCTGTGGCAACCATTTCTCTGGAGGAGCAAAGCACGGTTATCGCTAATTGGTACACCACAGTTTGCTGACCAAAGCTTCAAGAATGACTGCCATGCCCAGGACTGTCGGTCTGGGTGACTCAGTTGGTTAGATGCTGGTCTACTAATCCCAAGGTCATGGGTTCAAATCCAGCTCAGATCAATGGTTTTTAAGTGTGCTTAAAATGACAGCTCCTTGTCAGTAGATTTACTGGCATGTAAAAGAACTCTTGCAGGGTGAAATTCCAGCACACCAGCGATGCTGATGTGATCCTGGCAATTGACAGTTTCGTTAAATAACAATTTTTTTTTTCCCCTTAACGCCTGGGACTGAGGAATCTTTTTCCATCGTGACAATGTGTCTGCACACATGGCCAATATCACCATTCAGTTGCTGGGGTCTATAGAGGCCTAGCTTATGATTCATCCACCATATGGTCCCAACCTGGTCCCATGTGATCTTTTTCTGTTAGCGATGATAAAAAATTGCATGCGTGGAAAGAGATTTTGTACTCTCTGAAGATGCTGTTACCACCTATTAAAAAGAGCTTGCAGCCATCGAAGAAAAAATGTGGCAGGAGTGCTTGCAAAAGTGATTTCAGGGAATGCAAAAGTGCATACAGTGTGGTGGCAAGTACTTTGAGAAAGTACAACAATCACAATAATTTTAAAAAAATTATTCTTGTTGTATCTCAAAATTGTCATAGTGACCCTCATATGGGGGAAACAATTCAATGTCACTTCCCAAAAGGTCAATGTGGCCAACTTTGGCCAACAGTACTAAAAAGTACTGCCAACCTTAAAATGGGAATTACTATACTCAATTCACTCTTAGGTTTGTCCGCGTCAAAACAAAGCCACGTGACCGCTGTACCGTGGTGAAACACGTAGCAATGCGTGCAGAGAAGTAGTCCCATATTAGTAATCTGAATTTTAGAATGGATTTATCCTTAAACGATATAATATTCTATACAAATATATATAATAATATTCTATACAAAGGTTAATTAACGCTGATGTAAACTGATAAACAGAGCTACAAGTCCCAACATGCTACGCGTGTAAGTTACCTGACGTTCAAGTATTTACCGAGTATTGTTTACAGCCAGTAGTTTCTATTTAGGAACATGGCGGACGACGGCGGTGAATTTGTTCTTGCGTCTTCACCGAGTTAATATATAAAGCATAAGGCGGGCAAACCATTGACTAGTGGTGAAAAGACAATAGTGTTGAGCGCATATTATAACTTATGTGAGAAATATCCAACTGTTCCCTTCAAAGAAGTGGTGAAATAAACTAAGTTCACCGGTGTTTCGAATACCAGTATAAACAGTGCTTGTAAAGTAAAAGCTGAAACAGGAAAAGTAGTTACACCCGGGAAAAAAGAAAGCGTGTCAATTACGCCATGCAAGAATGTGACGATTTTGTTAAAAACGCAATTCGTGTAACTGCGCAATTTCTTGTTTAAAAATGAACCACCAACAATTGACAAAGTGCTACAACAGGTTTATTTTGTTGTAACTATCAATCTTAATGCCTTTAACCTCCAGTTACACATTATTCACTCTTTAAATTGACGGAATAAGGGATTGGTCCTTTTTATTACGTACGGCATGCTCTCACCACGTGGTTGTGCTGTGACAGTATTTCTGGCGCGAATGGCGAAAGGATACATTATAACTGTGCACTGGCCACCAGGGTTCAGTTTCGCACGGATCAACCTTAGAGTGAATACAGAGTAGTTTCAAGTCAGTCATTAAGTATGTCAGTAAATCAAATCATACTTTGAAACAAACACTAGTTAAGTCCTTTCCCAGCTCGAAATATCAGGTATATTGTATTAATGGGAAATTCTTTTGTAAAAAAGAAAACGAGTCATGGAACACATTATTATTTATGTATTTATTTATTTATCTATTTATATATTTATCTATCTGTCTATTTGCCTATCTACCTATCCAGCTCTTTTTTTATTGTACATATAACAACATGCTCCATTACAAAGTAATATTACATGTTTTAGTTTTCAATTTCTCTTGTATCAGGTGAGTTTAAGAATACATAATGCTGCTATTATGAACTAGAATCTATGTGTAGTTAATTGCATTTCCTAGATAAGAAGAAGATAAGTATTGCATATCTACAAGGTTTTATGGAAGTTAAATTTACATTTCATAATTTATATTATTTTGTTAATCATCATGCTAGTTTTGTTTATCAAAGTCTATTGATTTCACAAATCTGCAGAATGCCTTGGTGCATTTCGTTATTAGTGCATTTTCGGTAGTTGGCCATCTCTCTCCAGCTCGGATTGCTTCTTGTTTGAGGATTTTGCATTCTCCTACTAGTTTGCAGTCATATATCAGGTGATCTATTGCCTGTTCTCCTAGTTTGCAGATACACGTTGAGTCTTGATTATTTTGAACCTGTAGAGGTAAGGTTTTGTTAAGCCGTGTCCACTTACTGCTGCTGTAATTTCTGATACTATAGGAATGTTGAGTTTTAATCTCTGTTCTATACTTGGGAAGAATGATCTTGTTTTAGCCCCTTTTTTTGAGCTCTCCCACTGTTCTTGCTATTTTTCTTGAGTTGTTCTCTTTAGTTCGGAGGCTATTTATGTTGTAGGTACTTTATTGTATACTATTGGTAGGTCACTGTCTTGGGCTGCTTCTTTGGCAAGGCAGTCCACTTGTTCATTTCCTTTTATCCCTACGTGTACCTTAACCCATCTGAAGTCTATCCGGCAGTTTTCCGCCGTTAGTTGGAACACTTATATAAGGACTAAAAACAGCCCACATAAATACATGCTTCTATTCAACCAAGGATTATTTACTATAAATTCAGCAGTTGACACCCAGCCTGTACTGTCAATGTTGTTGTTAGCTAATGCTGGATTTCTGACAATGAAGTCATTAATCCTCTTGCTCTCCAATATTTTTCACTGATGGATGGGGCACTAGAAGTGGCCGGGCATATTTGAAGGTGGTCTCGGTCCATTTCCTCTTGCAGATCACATAGAGGACAGAGTGGTGAAGAATATATCCCAATTCTGTTTAAATGTTTTGCCAGACAATCATGTCCTGTAATCAACCTGAAGGTTGCAACTGCTGTTTTTCGAGGATACTCAGGAATTACTATTTGAATGTTTGGTAGTTCCCATATTTTATTTTTTGATTTTTCATAGTAATATTTTGCAATAATTTTTTTTAATTCAGAGTTGACTAATCTTTTAGCTGCATAAAAAGGTAGATTAACTATAGATTGCTGCACATTGCCTGTACCCTTTTATGCAAGAAAATCAGCTTTCTCATTACCACTCAGTCCACAGTGAGCTGGTATCCATTGGAAGACTAGGTGTTTTTGAAGTGCGGTTAGATGGGTAAGGATTTTCCAACATTCTATAATTGTTTGGTTTTTTGGTGACAACTTGGAAGTAATTGCTATAATTGCTGCCCTGGAATCTGAGAGAATAACTGCTTGATGAAAATGTGAAATGTACTGTCAATGTGACATGCGATTAACACCACCTATGGACATATGTTTACAGTGCATATATTTTAGGAGCAGTTGTCTGTATTGATGTCAACTGAACAAACAGAATGTCACCAAAGTAAAGAGAGGGCACTATAATGGCACAATTGGCTATTGGTGAATTCCAATCACTTGAGTTCCCTTTTAGTTGCAGCATATAATATTTCCAGTAATTTGCACTGAAGAGAAACCAAGATGACGAAAAGCCACAAAGTTAGCTGTGGTATTTTTCACAAATTAAGACTAGTCAGAAATAATTTTAATTTTTGATCTAATATTACAAACAAACAATTTTTACTTTGCATGACTTTCTCTACACATTCAACTGACCATTCTTATGAAAGCTAACTCTTCTATCTAACATATGTTAATTGTGATAACTATTTGTGGAAATAGTTTTGTTACATATCTTCTTGTAGGTAGGTCCAAGATCTAACCATATATTCTGTCTCATATGACCCCAAAAGGAAATCGTTTATGTAAATATTTATTGCAAATGTAATTTATTTTTTCATGTTGATAAGAATTAATTGAGTAACGAAAACATGTTGCTATTTTTTCATACTTAAGAAAAATAGAATTGTTTAAAAATGTCATAAATGTTAAGTTTCATGTTTAAATTTAATATTTATAAGTATAAGCGTCATATATATTTAATGTTAAAAGTGAAGGGAGAATAGATAAAGATCGCTTCCCTAACAATACAGGAAGTATTTAATGTAGGAAAATATAAAATGAATGCATACGTGCATGTATACAAAAAAAAAGCGTCATGTAAAGAAGCGCCAATTTTGTTATTAGCGTCTCTATGTTTGAGAGGTGAAGATGTGTTTCTGTAACATGTGTGGATGTGGGTCTAAAAGACTTTATAAAAGTGGAAAGACTATCAAGAAAATACAAAAAGGTGCAACGAAAGTCAATTCAAATATAACAAGTATAATAAGAGACGAAAAAAGTGTTAATAAAGTGATATATAGTGAAGTTACAATGAGTGTTCATTCATTCCAGCAAGTATTTCGCCCGGAGATAAAGAATAGAGTCTCATAGCTCAACACGAAGCTCCCTATTATTTAAAAATTCAGCACCAATTTGTTAATATTAACTTCATAAATTACACTCAAATTTCAAGATAGTAAATACAAGAACGGATATTAAGTAAAGAAATATGTCTGGCAATGAGCCAGGGCTGAACACCGGTCATATTCACATGTATATAGCTTGCCAATAAATAAATAAAATAAATAAAAGTAAAGAAATGCACTTACAGGAATGTATTGAATGAACGCATTTTGAGGAATCTATGTATGTATATATAACCTAATTCAATGCATTTAATATTACATACAGCTTTTGTAATGGAGCATGCAATCACTAAATTCTATTAAAAAAAGGTGTACACACACAGATACGAGGTGTGCTCAAAAAGAAACCAAACTTTTGCTTTATCAGCTTTATTTTTTATTTTACAACATTTTAAGCACTTTAAAATCGGGATGATAATGGCTTTTTTCCAGTCGGAAGGTACAGTCATTCTCCAACACGTGTTATACAGTTTAAGTAGGATTTCTTTTCCTTTCCTGCCAAGGTGTTTAATAAACTCTGGATGGATCTTGTCAGGTCCAGGAGATTTTTTGTTCTGTAATTGTTCTATTGCTAAATCCAGTTCTGTTTCATTAAAATCCTGAATAAAAATATCATTTCGTATACCTTTTGGCTTACTAGTTTCTCTGATAGATATTAATAGTTTCAGACCAATATCTTTGACCAGTGTTATTGCAAAAGTGATGGAAAGAATTCTGGCATCTAGACTTAACTGGTTCCTAGAATATTACAACTTAATTAATAGTTCACAGACCGGCTTCAGACAGAATCATAGTACAAGTGAAAATGTACTCCTACTAAGCCAAGACATCAAGGAAGCTTTCAATAGAAAGGAGGATACCTTGGCAGTATTCATTGATTTTAAATCAGCATATGACTCAGTCTGGAGAAATAAATTAGTTGAGAAGTTGCAATCAATAGGTGTGAAAAGTAACATGCTTAAGTGGATAACTCAGTTTATTTCACAAAGATTTTGTGCCACAAAATATAATACATACATTTCCAAATATAAACAAACACACCGAGGACTTCCACAAGGTGCTGTTCTGAGCACAACACTCTTTAACATATATATAAATGACCTTCCATCAATAATAAAAACTTTAGAAACCAAAATTGCTCTATTTGCTGACGATGTAGTCATTTGGACTTCAGGCTCTTCAAAAAAACCTGAATTAATTAAAGACAGAATAGAAACAGCCCTAAACAAAGTACATGAATGGAGCTCCAAAAACCTCATGACTATCAATGTGGAAAAAACAAATTATGAATTATTTATACTAAAATACAAACCAGTTAATATTAGCATAAATTATAATGGTAAACCACTCAAAGCAGTTGATGATGCCAAATACTTAGGCATCACTTTCGACAGAAAGCTAAGTTGGAAAAAACATATAACAAACATCTCAGAAAAGGTTGAAAAGAAATTGCAAATCCTGAAAAGGTTAGCTGGTGCTAAATGGGGCTGCTCAAGGAGAGTCCTTAACACAACATACAAAATGTATATTAAACCAAACCTCTTGTACTGTTCTGAAGCTTTAATAACAGCAGCAAATGCTAACATCAATAAACTTGAACAAATACAAAATCAGGTTCTTCGCCTAATCACTGGAGCAGTTAAATCCACACCTATTGATGCCATGCTTGCCTTAACACGGACCCCATAAATAACAACAAAAATAGAAGAACAAGCATTGCTCCAACACAAGAAAATGTTACGACTGCCAAACTCTAAATGGACAGAAGAGAACCTCCCCCCTTCAATCCTTAAAACTCATAGTAGTTTCCTAGAAAAGGTAACACAGATTAAATCCAAATTGAACATTCCTAACACCAGAGAAAATCTACTTATTAGAGAAAATCCATTGGAATTATTGCAACCTACCTTCAATTTGGAATTAATAGAGGAAATAAGTAAATCAGACACACCAAAAGAAATACAAAAACTTCTAGCTCTGGAAACAATCAATACTAGGTATCCCACAGAAGAATGGCTGCACATATATACTGATGGATCCTCCAAGGAAAACCTTACTGGAGCTGGAGTTACATGTTCACATTTTTCCTTTTATCATTCTGTTGGCAGAGACACAACAAATTATGATGGAGAAATAGAGGCTATATACATTGCTCTCTGACAATTATTAAATCTTCCCTTAAATAAATTTAACAAGGCAGTAATTCTTTCGGATTCTAAAGCTGCAATTCAGGGAATATGTTCAAATACTACAAAGAAGTCAACAAAAATTAGAGAATGCTACAAAATGTTAACACAACTCCAAAAAGTTAATAAGACTGTTCATCTCCAATGGATTCCAGCACACTGTGGAGTCATGGGGAACGAAGCTGCAGACTCACTTGCAAAGAAAGCCACAACAATAACACAAAAGTCTAAATTCAATTTCTCATATTCCTCAATAAAACGCTTGATCATTAAAAATTTTTGTCATTCATACCTACAAGAAATAGAAACAAATGCCAAAGATAAAAAATGGATTACACTACTTTCCAATCCAGATATAATCCCCCAGAGACCAAGGAAAACAGCTGTTGCAGCGTTCCGACTATTGACAAATCATGACTGCTTGGCAAGTCATCTCTACAGAATAGGTATCTCAGCCTCACCGATATGTGTCCTGTGTAACAATCCAGCAGAAATGAATGAAGAACACTTGAAGACCTGTGAAGCATTAAGATCAGAAGAAACTACAGTTCAAAAGTATTGGAAAGCACGAATGCTAATGGCTTCATTGCCAGATGCAAGGCACTAGAAAACAACAACAACAACAACAACATTTTAAGCACTGCCCCTTCAAGATAGTCCCCTCTACTGGCAATACACCATTCCCATCGTTTCTTCCATTTTTGGAATGCCTCCTGAAACACA
Organism: Tenodera sinensis; assembly: GCA_030765045.1. Classification (NCBI taxonomy): domain Eukaryota; kingdom Metazoa; phylum Arthropoda; class Insecta; order Mantodea; family Mantidae; genus Tenodera; species Tenodera sinensis. The sequence continues at coordinate 122,826,387 of CM060968.1, forward strand.
TTTTGTGGGTTGGCATGCAGGTCCCTCGTCGCATTGTCCTGAATCCCCTCTATGGTTTGGAAACCACATCCTTTCAAGATGTTTTGCAGTTTGGGAAGCAAGAAAAAGTCCGCTGGGGCTAGCTCCAGAGAATGGATGACGCACAACAGGAATGTGGTGTTTTGCTAGATAGCTTCAGACAAGGAGTGATGCATTGTCATGCAACACCAACATCACCTTGATCTTTGACCAACTCATGCATGCTTTTTTGGACGAGGTGACCCTTTGCCTACCACTACATCTTCGTTTCAGCATCATAGCCATACACACACATCTCATCGCCTGTCTTAAGAAAGTCTTCATTGTCATTAGCAGCGGCAAGCAGTTCCTCGCACATTTCAACACAGGTCTGTTTTTTATCTTCAGTCAACAAACGCAGTACAAATTTTACATGCATCTCAAATTTTTTACTCAAAATTTGATGGCATGATCCTATGCTGATGCCCACCTTGTCAGCAACTTCCCGAACAGTTAAACTACAATTTCCATGAATCACAGCATGAACTCTACCCACATGGCCATCATCTGTTGATGTGGAATTGTCACAGACCAACATTTTGCCCTGTTGAAAATATTTAAACCACTCATAGCTTTGTTTGAGACTCATACATTCCTCCCCATATGCCTGGCTAAGCATTTGCAATGTCTCTGTGAAAGTTTTGCCAAGTTTGTACACACACTCACATTCTTCAAGCTCCTTCATTGTTACTTTGTCACTAATCCAACTAGCAGGCTGTATATGTGCTTACTTCAGCAGTTGTGGTTTGCTTGCTAATTGTCAGAGTGAAACGCAGCAAATGGCAGTTTGTTGTTTAAACCTGCCACTAGCTGCACTAATTTCAATACACCCAATAATTGACATCTCGTTCTCCGTAGATAAGGTCTAATACCATGGTTATGGTTGAGTAAGCAAAGGAATAGCACAACAGTTGTAAACATGTCAAGATTTTGTGTTTGTGTTCATCTAGATACAATATTATCCAAAAACAATATTGTGTACATAAACATTTACCTTTCTGATATGTTTGTTTACCTATTTGATGACTGAAGCCACATTTGGTGCACCTGTGTTGTTCCTTGTAGTGTTCTGATGTCCGCAGTGAACTTCAAGCATTGCTAAGATACATAACATTTGGTTCGTGCATTTCAGTTCCTTAGTGAAAGTTGAAGTGTGCACATTTGCAAGTATGGCTCCACGAGTGGAGATATCCATAGAAAAACGTGCTGCAATTGTAGCACTCAGACAAGCAGGTTTATCAATTAGCCAAATTGCAAAACAGTGTAGTGTGTCTATAGGGAGAGTGCAATACACCCTTCACCACCTGAAGACAACAGGTAGCAATAAGGATATACCACGACCAGGACAACCTCGTAGGACAACTAAAAGTGATTATAAATTTATCAGAATTACCAGGAAGAAAAATAGATTCAAAACTTCTTTCTTTCCCTGATTACCCCTCCCCTTATGTAGGACTTACAACCCAATGCCTAGGGTCAGATGCCTGTCGGGGAGCAGAGAGACCTCTGGATCGGACAGAGTGAAGACCTGGAAGCAGGTGGTCAGCCAAGTACCAGGTATGATAGTGAGGGAGAGGATGATATGATATGAAATGCAGGCAAAATGGATGATTGGAAGGGTGATAATGGAGCAATTGGTGAAATTAATGGCGGGGGAAACCAGATAACCCGGAGAAAACCTGCCCAGGCTGCTTCGTCCACCATGAATACCACATGCGGGTCTTGCCTAGGTCATAGGCAAGCAGTCAGCGCCCCATATTCATGCAGAATTGGTAGAAATGAACAAGACAAGAATATCTGTTGCAACAGTAAAAATCTGATGTGTTGCACTCACATGACTTTCTCTACCCTTGTACTAACCATTCTAACAAACTCTTATTCCTATATCTCCATGTTAGTTAAGATAAACATTTGTACAAATTATCTTATTGCTTATTTCCTTGTAGGTGCAAGGGAGATATCAGAATACAGCAGGCTTTGTGCAACAGTCAAATCTTTTTGACCTTTGAGATTCCGTTCTCTTTGCACAATTAACATATAAAAAAAAGAACAATATTGTTGCATTTCGCTGAAGCTCTAAGTTTTCCGAAACTCACACACATAACAAGGAATATCTGCGAAATGGTTCACCCTTCAAGAAAATTTATTGAGACATAAATTGTGTATTTTAGCAAGATCTACATTTTTTGTACAGCAAGATTTTGTCTATCTCTAACGGTTTACCAGTTATGCAAAATTCGTCCAGAGTAAATACGACTACATGGGCTATAGCCAGAAAATTCAAGATATACAGTTCATTTGTCATAAAAATATCTCAAACATATGACATTGTAATCAAAATCGTTAAGAGCCATTTTTAAGAAAATCAAAATTTTCGAAAAATCTTCCATGTAAAGAGTAGTTTAGGGTAGGGCTATTTTCTTCAAAATCTTCGTGTCACATCCTTGAAAGACATTAAACTTAAATACCAACTTTGGTTTTTAACCAACTTTTCGTTTTTGAGTTATGCTGCCCACAGACTGAAACACAGACACACACACATGGACCTTTTTCTAAAAATGCTTTTTTTTTTTGGATTCAGGGGGCCTCAAAACATATATTTGTGGTGAAATCTCAACATCGAATTTTTGGGTGGAATACGATACAATACTTCCCCTACTTACCAGTAGAGAAAGTAAAAAGGAGACTGATTGAAGCTGGCTTGAAAGGATGTGTCACAGCAAGAAAACCCCTTCTAAGGCCCATAAATAAGAAGAAGAGACTTGAATGGGCTAGAAAACATCGTAATTGGACATCTGAAGAGTAGACGAAGATATTATTCACCCCAATGAATCGAAGTTCGAGATTTTTTTAACCAGAAGGAGAATATTTGTTTGCCGATTTGTATAAGAAAGGGTAGCCCAGCAATGTATTCGACCTATAGTTAAACGTGGTGGAGGTTCTATTTTGGTTTGGGGATGTTTTGCTGGAGATAGAGTTGGATACATTGTGAAAATAGAAGGATGTATGGATCAGAAGCACTACCACCACATACTTCTGTATCATGCAATACCAAGTGAATTGTACGTAATAGGGAAAGGGTTCACCTTACAGCAGGATAATGACTCAAAACATCGGTCAGCATTCTGTAAGAAGTACATTGCATCAAAGGCAAAACAGAAAGTACTGAAAGATAAGGTATGGCCATTCCAAAGCCCCGATTGTAATCCCATTGAAATGGTCTGGGATGACGTGGACAGACATATCAGGGAAGTTAACACTAGAAGGACCGTACCGGTCATTTTGACTGGATAACGTTCTTTAAAATAGTATATACATTGAGGTAGTGTGATTATCGCTTTAATATTTTGTGACTTTTAACGAAATAGAGCAAGGGTGGGCTGGCCCCATAGTGCAGTTGGTAGAACACCTGCCTGCTGTGCAAGGGGTCCCAAGTTTAATTCTCGGCAGGGGGTAGGAATTTTTCTCCAGCCAGGATTATTCCTTATCCTTCACTGAGTCTGGAAGTATAATGCCGGCACTGTGGCTGAGTGATAAGACCGCTTGACTACCACCTAGGCGGGACCCGCATGTGATATTCGTGGTGGATGAAGCAGCATCTGGGCGGTTTTTCTCCAGGTTCTCTGGTTTCCCCAGCCATTCATTCCACCAATTGCTCCATTATTACCCTTCCAATCATCCATTTCGCCTGCATTTTAGATCATCCTCTTCCTCACTATCATACCTGATGCTTAGCTGACCATCTGCTTCCAGGTCTTCACTCTGTCTGTTCCAGAGGTCCCTCTGCTTGCCGGCAGACGTCTGATTCTAGGCTGGCTTGTAAGTCCTACTTAAGGGGAGGGTAATCGAGGAAAGAAGAAGAAAGAAGAGCAAGGGTGACTCCCTAAAATGTGTAAATTTTTATAGCAGATTTTTAAAAAATTATACACATTGTTTACCTTAAAGGACCGTAGCCGGTTATTTTGACTGGTGCGATTATTTTGCACGTGTAGTAACTAAATAGTAATAACTAGGGCTAGGAAGTTCATGGTTTTGCATGTCTTTTCATAGGGGTTATAAATGTATGCTTTTACATTATGTGCACGAATTATGGAATTTTCAGTTATTTGGACATGATTTTATGGTGCATATAACTGCATATTTTCTTGATTTTGATAAATGCATAATATTTCAATATTATAGCCCCTATATTGCATATTTTAATGATTTTTATGGTTTTTTATTATTTTTTCCATTTGGATAATATTTTTCATATTGGTAGTATTGTACATGATGATGCAACTCACGAAGATTTCAATATTATAGCCCCTATATTGCATATTTTAATGATTTTTATGGTTTTTATTTTTTTTTTTTCCATGTGTATAATACTTTTCATATCCTATATTGCATATTTTAATGATTTTTATGGTTTTTATTTTTTTTTTTTCCATGTGTATAATACTTTTCATATTGGTAGTATTGTGAATGTTGATGCAACTCGTGAGGTGAGTCATGTTGTTATGCAGTGAACCCCCGGTTTCCATCCCTTCATTATATGTATGTGCGTAGAGAATAATCAGTGCGTTATCTGAGAGGTTTATATTAACAAAGATAAGGTGCAGGTCAGTTGGTTTTGAGCAGCACGATTATCGCAACACTTCCCTGCTCTGCAATAGTTGTGCTATGGTCTTCAAACGTAACAGTGTTGTGAACTGGTTCCCACCAAATTAAATTAGGCGTATAAAATGTTAAAGAGCTCTTCAAATGTCGAAAATAAAACCAACTTCGAGTACTAGATTAATTAAATTACAGAAAGAGTTTTCGGGCGATTTAATATCTACACATAATAGGGTACTGTTTTGTGGAGCGTGTGAGAAAAAGGTAGGGAAGTAGGGAGTGAGAAAAGATTTCAAATAGTTCAGCTCATAAACACAGCAAAACATAAGGAGAATTTAATCAGAAAACTTGCAAACAAAGAACCTGTTCAAAAACAGCTAGTAGAGTGTTTAGGAAGTAGGGTTACTGAATTTTCCTATGACTTGTGCCAAGCATTTTTAGCTGCTGATATTCCCTTGTTCAAAATTAATAATCCCACATTTAAAAACTTTCTTGCTAAGTACACTCGGCAACATGTGCCTGAAGAAAGTACACTGTGTAAGACTTATGTAGGACATTGTTACAATAACGTATTGTCAAATATACAAAATGAATTAGCAGATCAGTTTGTGTGGTTGTCTGTTGATGAAACCCCTGATTCTGAGCGCCGTTCTATTGCTAATATAATCGTGGGTGCTTTAAATAATGAACAAAAGACGACACCTTATCTTCTTAATGTATGCGAATTGTCGGCCACTGACAGTGTAAGTGTAACCCAGTTTGTGATGGACTCTTTGAAATTATTATGGCCATGTGGAATCAAATATGACCGGGTACTTTTATTTGTTACTGATGCAGGTCCTTATATGGTAAAATCAGGGCAAACCCTGAAAGTTATTTTTCCTAACTTAATTCATATAACTTGTTTGGCACACGCTCTTCATCGCATTTCTGAGACAATACGCGATTCTTTCCCATTGGGATATAGATTTGTGTCCTGTACCAAGAGAATTTTTGTTAAATCTCCTAAAAGAGTTAAGTTGTTTAGATCAACAGCACCTAATATCAGACTTCCTCCTGCACCAGTATTAACTCGATGGGGAACATGGGTCGATGCAGTTTTATATTATGCTGAGCACATAGAAATAGTCAAAGAGGTTGTTAATTCATTGGACTCAAAAGATGCTTCATCAATAGAAACTGTGCAAAATATTCTGTCAGGCACTGGGTTAAATAGGATCTTAGTTTCATATCTGCCCATTTTTCTTTCTTACCAACAGCCATAACGGCATTGGAAGCTGTGGAATCTCCTTTGCATGAATCACTTACTGTCGTTGAAAAAACAATATGTGATCTAAGTTCGGTTCCTGGTAGCATAGGACAAAAAGTGAAAGAGAAAGTGAATTATATAATTTCAAAAAATTCTGGTTATAAACAGATGTGCGATATTCGAGACATCCTTGAAAGAAAACCATCTCCCACACCAAGAGACCTGACTCTCTCTGTGAAGCAGTTAACATAATTTAAATATGCCCCGATAACATCTTGTGACGTGGAGAGAAGTTTTTCATGTTACAAAAGTGTTTTGCGAGACAACAGACGATGTTTTACAGTTGAAAATTTGTGCAAAGTGTTGGTTGTGAACTGCAATTTAGCAGTTAATACTAGCGGTGAGACCACTTCTGCTTCAACCTCTAAGGAATAAGGTAACTTTATTTATTATTTATACTAACTCGCCTTGTATACTGCGAAGGGGCATTGTTTTAATTCAATAGTGCATATTTCTTGGCATATTTTCAAGTTTTTAAGAGCATATTTGCATGCATATTTCAGTGTTTCTTAGGGCATGAACTTCCGAGCCCTAGTAACAACAATGTATTTGAAAGTTATCCAAGGCTTTCGGTCATTGTTGTAACCCAGTTTAATAATGTTTAGCGCTAGAGTAGACGTGTCATAACTAACAATGATAACAACGTGGTCTGAAAATAATCCAAGGTTGCGATCATTGTGGAAGCTTAATATGAAAAAGTTTAGCTCCAGAGCAGACATATTTTACAAGTCGTGTCAATATAGTGAATGGTAAAATATTTTTGAGGCCATACTGTATCATTGCCATGTCACATCATAATTACCAGAAGTATCTTCAAGAAAATGAAATGTTAAATTATTTCTATAGTTTACCAGACAATGAGCCAGAAGGAGAGAACATATTTAGTGATGATGAATTATCCGATAATGATGTTGAATATATTCCTCATCAATCGGATAAAAGCGAATCATCAGAATCCACCATTGGTGATAATACAATGATTGAAGAATCTGTACAGGAACAGGCAAATGACCGCACTGTTGCAGAACCACATGACCCTGTCTCATGCAAGAGCGGCAGATTCAATCGAGGACATCGAGCTCCACAAGAAATAAACTTTCCAGCTGTGGGAAGTAACAAGTCTGCTGTTGATGGTATAATGTGTACAAGAATTGAACCAGGAAATACACCTGACAGACGTGGGCGTCACAATGTATGACGGAAAGGCCAAGTCCTAAAGATTACACAAGGAAACTGACAGTGAGTGTAAAGTATGCCAGCGCATGGATGCTAAGATTCTCCAGAATATAAAAAAGTGCACCAAGATAAGGGCCCGTCAAGACCTTCAGGACAATTCTTGGACTGTTGAACTAGACCAACTTGAAGCAGCTATAGCCATATTGTATGCCTGTGAACAATATGGAGGGAAGAGCTTCCCTTTGAAATTTCTGTGGTCAAAGGCGTGGGTACCACCATTTTTCTCTCGTGTTATGGGAAGGAACAAATTTATTGAGATCATGAGGGTCCAGAGATTTGATGATAAACCTACACACAACGAAAGACTGAAGACAGATGGCTTTGCATTGGCCACACCAATATGGGGTCCATTTGTACAAGATGGCGGATTTGACTAAATACAAAAATGAGCTGTTTTTATGAACTAATTGCCAAAATATAATGGGATGAAATAATTGACATTTCCCATGCTTGTTATGCCAGTGACACCTGTTGGATACAAAAAAGTGTGGAAGTTTAAGAATGGCAATAGATGCAAGAGGGGTAAACACCCACAGTCTGCCTAATCACTTCAGGATGGAAAGTACAGAGACATTAACAGAGATCAATAAGAGCAAATATTTTTCAAATCTAGTCCTCATTTGTCATAGGGCAGGTAGAACTGTATAAAAATCTTAGAAAATATACTAGTTTTTTACATCAAGGATTTGTGTACTAGTTTCAAAGAAAACCCTTGGGTTAAATCAAGGAAAATTGAAGCTTTTAACAGTGAAACAGTAGCTTTGAGAATGGGTTGGATGCAACTTGAAGCTAGTTAGCAATTGAAGAACTTGCAATATTACTGAGATAAGTGAAGCTTTTAGTTTCTAATTTGTTCTTATTTTAGACCCTTAGGGTTATTAACCTCACAGAGTGGGTTTCTAAAGGTATAAATCCCATATTTGGGGACACAGCAAAGGATTTGCTTATTCAATGTGTTGACAATTTTCTCATCGTAGACTGGAATTTTGAAGACCACCTAGGACGTATAGATTTTGTATTAAGTAAACTAATTGAGAACAACATGATGCTAAATATCATGAAAACTAAGTTCTTAGTAAAAGAAGTGGAATTCTTAGGATATGTCATATTGAAGAGAACAATCACCCCAAATAAAACTAGAATTGTGGCTATCGAGAAAATGCTGCCTCTAACAATAATACAATTAAAGTGTATGTCAAGGATATATCAGTTCCAATCATGGTGTATCACAAGACATGCAACAGATATTGCACAGTCACAGGAGCTATAAAGAAATGGACATGGGAGCGACAGGCAGTAGACTGCATTTGTAAAAGTTAAGAAATTTTTCTTTAATGCAATTTAACTGAACACCAATCCCTCCCTCCCCTCCCTCCCTCCCTCCCTGCCCTTCCTTCCTTCCTCCTTCCTTCCTTCCTCCCTTCCTCCTTCCTTCCATCCTTCCTTCCTTCCTTCCTTCCTTCTCCTTCCTTCCTTCTTTCCTTCCTTCCTTCCTTCCTTCCTTCCTTCCTTCCTTCCTTCCCTTCCTTCCTTCCTTCCTTCCTTCCTTCCTTCCTTCCTTCCTTCTTCCTTCCTTCTTCCTTCCTTCCTTCCTTCCTCCTTCCTTCCTTCCTTCTTCCTTCCTTCCTTCCTTCCTTCCTTCCTTCCTTCCTTCCTTCCTTCCTTCCTTCCTTCCTTCCTTTCCTTCCTTCCTTCCTTCCTTCCTTCCTTCCTTCGTCCTTCCTTCCTTCCTTCCTTCCTTCCTTCCTTCCTTCCTTCCTTCCTTCCTTCGCTTCCTTCCCTTCCTTCCTTCCTTCCTTCCTTCCTTCCTTCCTTCCTCCTTCCTTCCGTCTTCCTTCCTTCCTTCCTTCCTTCTTCCTTCCTTCCTTCCTTCCTTCCTTCCTTCCTTCCTTCCTCCTTCCTTCCTTCCTTCCTTCCTTCCTTCCTTCCGCCTTCCTTCCTTCCTTCCTTCTTCCTTCCTTCCATCCTTCCTTCCGTTCCTAGCCTTCCTACCTTCCTTCCTTCCTTCCTTCCTTCCTTCCTCTCCTTCCTTCCTCTTCCTTCTCCTTCCTTCCTTCCTTCCTTCCCTTCCTTCCTTCCTTCCTCTTCCTTCCTTCCTTCCTTCCTTCCTTCCTTCCTTCCTTCCTTCCTTCCTTCCTTCCTTCCTACCTACTTCCTTCCTTCCTTCCTTCCTTCCTTCCTTCCTTCCTTCCTTCCTTCCTTCCTTCCTTCATTCCTTCCTTCCTTCCTTCCTTCCTTCCTTCCTTCCTTCCTTCCTTCCTTCCTTCCTTCCTTCCTTCCTTCCTTCCTTCCTTCCTTCCTTCCTTCCTTCCTTCCTTCCTTCCTTCCTTCCTTTCCTTCCTTCCTTCCTTCCTTCCTTCCTTCCTTCCTTCCTTCCTTCCTTCCTTCCTTCCTTCCTTCCTTCTACTTCCTTCCTTCCTTCCTTCCTTCTTCCTTCCTTCCTTCCTTCCTTCCTTCCTTCCTTCCTTCCTTCCTTCCTTCCTTCTCTTCCTTCCTTCCTTCCTTCCTTCCTTCCTTCCCTTCCTTCCTTCCTTCCTTCCTTCCTTCCTTCCTTCCTTCCTTCCTTCCTTCCTTCCTTCCTTCCTTCTTCCTTCTTCCTTCCTTCTCCTTCCTTCCTTCCTTCCTTCCTTCCTTCCTCTCTTCCTTCCTTCCTTCCTTCCTTCCTTCCTTCCTTCCTTCCTTCCTTCCTTCCTTCCTTCTTCCTCCTTCCTTCCTTCCTTCCTTCCTTCCTTCCTTCCTTCCTTCATCCTTCCTTCCTTCCTTCCTTCCTTCCATCCTTCCTTCCTTCCTTCTTCCTTCCTTCCTTCCTTCCTTCCTTCCTTCCTTCCTTCCTTCTTCTTCCTTCCTTCCTTCCTTCTTCCTGTCCATTCCTTCCTTCCTTCTTCCTTCCTTCCTTCCCTTCCTTCCTTCCTTCCTTCCTTCCTTCCTTCTTCCTTCCTTCTTCCTTCCTTCCTTCCTTCCTTCCTTCCTTCCTTCCTTCCTTCTTCTTCCTTCCTTCCTTCCTTCCTTCCTTCCTTCCTTCCTTCCTTCCTTCCTTTCCTTCCTTCATTCCTTCCTTCCTTCCTTCTTCCTTCCTTCCTTCCTTCCTTCCTTCCTTCCTTCCTTCCTTCCTTCCTTCCTTTCCTTCCTTCTTCCTTCTTCTTCCTTCCTTCCTTCCTTCCTTCATCTCTTCCTTCCTTACTTCCTTCTTCCTTCCTTCCTTCCTTCCTTCCTCTCCCTTCCCTCACCCTCCCTCCCTCCCTCTCCCTCCCTCCTCCCTCCCTCCCTCCCTCCCTCCCTCCTCCCTCCCTCCCTCCCTCTCCCTCCTCCCTCCCTCCCTCCCCTCCCTCCCTCCCTCCCTCCTCCCTCCTCCCTCCCTCCCTCCCTCCCTCCCTCCCTCCTCCCTCCCTCCTCCCTCTCCCTCCCTCCCTCCCTCCTTCCCTCCCTTCCCTCCCTTCCCTCCCTTCCTACTTCCTTCCTTCCTTCCTTCCTTCCTCCTTCCTCCCCTTCTCCCTTCCTCCTCCCCCTAAACCTACTCAAAAGTTGCATAACTAAAAATGTTTTCATTGCTGATTCATTATAGGTCCAGATTGTTGGTGTATTGAACAGCTACCATAAGCAGTTACATGGCTGTCATTAGTCATTCTAATGGCCAAATCTTTGCTGAACTCTGTGTCTCAGCTTTTTTTCTGTACTAATTCTAACTATTTAACCCAACTTTTGCAAGTATTCTCCCATTTCCTTTAATTCCTTAACATTTCTTATTAGAATTTCTCTCTCATTTTTATTCTATTTTTCTTGCCATATCTGCTTTTGTACAATACTATGGTACTCATTCTCAGGTTCACCATACATTGAACATTCCTCCTAAGTATTTCTGAATCTCTTAGATTTCTTATAGCTATTCTGGCCCAAGGAATTCCTTCCCACCCCGGTTTATTACAAATTGTATCAGTAATTTTTCCTCAAGCCCTGTTTATTACTTGAGAGCTGTTTTTTTTATAGCTAGCAAGCGTTTCTCAATATCCACAATTGTATCTTGTACTTGTTTCCCTGTTTTGTATATTGCTTATTTTCCCAAGAATTCCCCATACCAATTTTCTTAACAATATCCTGGGTTTTGAGCACCCATGACCAGGCCAGGACAGGAAGTGGCTGTGTGACGTCAGACCTCCGTGCTCTCCCTTCATGTGGTGAACAGCTGAGAGCGGTGTGTAAAATGTAGGCACCAGGTAACAGGGGAGAGGAGAGGGGTTTAGCACTGTGGAAACTGGAGATTTCGAACGTACATTAGATGTTATGAAAGTAATAACACAATTGATTTTCGTCTTAGGTTATCCATCATTGGTGTTAGTACAGTTTTTGCATAAATTATTCATAATTATTTTCTTTCTCTGTATTGTGAGAAAACTTACCTTAAATGTTCGACACATTGAAATAAAACATACACTACTCATATGGCGGAAATTATTATATTTAATTCAGCACAATAAAAATAAGAAATACTAAATAAAATAACTACTATGCACGTTCATATGTAACAAATATTACAGCGACAATTTTCTTACTTTTCTGTTTCTTTTCTCTGCCACAAGTTTATCAATATGGGGTTGTAATGTCTGAGTAATATTTAATGTAAGACTACATGTGAGGTTGTTATCTGACAGTGTACTTCTTGATTTTGCCTTTGCAACTTTCATTAGTGAAAAAAATTGTTCTGCTAGTCATCGTTACAGTTGAATGCAAACTGATCCGGTTGTGTTTTGTTATCAGGTGCACCATACTCTCTACTCTACAGACGCATGTGCATGACGTCACACAACTTCAATCGCTTGCACTTCCTGCACAAACATCATCATGTGACTAATGTGTCTTCCACTGATTTAAACTTCTCTTATACACCAAGAGATTCCTTAACAATCTTCTCATCATCCAACATATTTGTTCTACATAGATATTTCATAAGTCCTTGGACTAATCACCTTTGCCAACCTATTTTGCTTGCTATGTTATTAGGTGACTTCCACAGTAGTCCCTGAATTAATTTACAAAATGGCCATAAATTAAATCTAATCTTTCAAGCTATCATATTCCTAAATTTTTATTCCATACATCATGTTTCCCTCATCATCTACTCTATCCATTTGACACTTATTTATAGTAGTTCTCCTTATAGATGTCCTTATAACCTCCATAGACATCTTTCCTTTAGGTAAAGATATCTTTTTCTGATTATTCCAACCACCATTTACACTTAATCTCACTCTTAGGCAATCAAAGTTCTTAACCACTTATATTTTATGCCCATTTAACTGCCATTTCTCAGTTTAAGACCTTTCAAAAATATAATTATTTTGGATTTCTTATGTTCACTTTTGTATACCATTCTTTACTGTAATTGTGAATAGCTTCGTTTGCTGCTTTAAGACCTCCACTTGAGATAGAACCAATAACCATCATTTGCAAACTAAAGTGCTGGTATATCCTTATTGGTGAATGAAAATTTTCTGCCATGGCCAACTTGTCAGTATGACATTAAATTCTCCAAACATTGCCCACACACGGCTTGTGTGTTTAAAAATGCCAGCAAGTTGGTTGCCAAAAAAAAATAACAATTACCGTGGTTAATATTTATTTGTATTGTATTAATTGAGAAACATTACATACGTTAATTTTGCCATCATATTTAAAATCTTTAGATTTCCGAAGCTATAATCTTAAATAAATGGAATAATAAAGCATGAAATGTTATCAAATGCAAGGAAGCATGACCTGCATTGGTATGATTATATAACATGCCAAAAAACTATAAAAAATGCTTGTCACTAAGTAGGTCGTATGTATGCATGAGACAAATCAACAATCTCTCAAAAGTTCTCCATATAAGCCTATGAGCTTGTCACCTTGAATTATTCTGTGTATTATTTCTGCAAATATGCTGAGTAAAATACTTTTGGACAGTCTTAAAATAAATTGTAAGTAGCAGCAAGTTTTTCATATTTATTTTATAAAATAAGTTCATGCTGGTAATTATTATTTATTTATGCCAACAAACTTACTGTTGGTGTTTTTAAACACACAAGCCGTGTGTGGGCAAAGTTAGAGAATTTAATGTCATTCTGGTAGTTTGTCACAATAGCTCAGTGGTTAGAGCGTCCGCCCGGTAAGCGGAAGGTCTGTGGTTCAAATCCCAGTTGTGGCATTGAATTTTTAAGTTCCAGTTCTACCTCTCATAAGTTCATGCTGTTTTAAAATCAAATAAGTATTGGAATCTTACCCTCATTATTTTATTTAAACCCAATATCTTCTGAAGATAACATCTTTAGAAGAATGACTATAAAATAAACTATATAGAAAACTGGTTGGTAGTGAATCCATGATAATCAAATTGGAGGAAGGAGTTGCAGGAGAAAACTTCTGTTGGAGAGAGCAGAGCAAATCCTGGCTATAGCATCGAATCATTGCACTCCTTTCCTTCACTTAATCTATCAGTTTTGAAAGGTAGTCATTTTCCACTTGTTTAAGGTTGTTTTATTTCCTTTATGGATTAAAATATTTTGACAACTTCATCTATTTCCAGTTCAACAGTAAGCTCAATGCCTCCTATTATGAGTATGATGGCTATAACTATACTGCTCGCAAAAGTTAAAGGCATGTGAACGCTGGCCAGTGCTCAAGCAGAGCGGTGTTGCCAAGCGTAGTGCGTGCACCGGCAGAGGTTCTGTACATAAAAGTGTGTGAGATGCATGCACCACATTCGGCAGTGCTGGTAGGAGGGGCAAGCTTAGGATTCGCTGGAGTCCGCATTACGCCCCGCCTCCATATGCCTTTAACTTTTGCAAAGATTATAATGGCTCCAACAAGAAGTCTATTGCATTACTTGGTTCTTCTTCTTCCCCATTGTTAGCTGATTTTTTTCTTACTTTAAGCAGGCCATTTCTAGCTCTTTGAGATACAGTTTTAAATTCCATCACTTTTTCATACATGTTCTCCCAACACATTTGTTCAATCTTGTGTCAACTCCGGATATTTTAATTAAACATGTATGCAGGTGTATATGCAATTGTCAACTCTTTTTGGAAAACCTTCTGTTAGAAAGGTGAACTGTCTGCCCTGGAATTGAGCCTACCACTTGTAATAATTGTTTTGCATTAAATAAATACAAAGGAAAAAAAATTAGCTTAAGTTTGAAAGGTAGAATTGAAACTGAAAAATTCAGTGCCACAGCTGGAATTTGAACCACAGACCCTCCGCTTACCAAGCGGGTGCTCTAACCACTAAGCTTCTGCCAGAATGAACCTGTGGTTCAAATCCCAGTTGTAGTATTGAATTTTTCAGTTCCAATTCTACCTCTCAAACATTGCCCACACATGGCTTTGTGTATTTAAAAAAACCAACAGTAAGTTTGTTGGCATAAATAAATAGTAATAGCATAAGTTCTCATAAATGTCATGTATCATATCAACTTCCCTTGTATACAATAAGAAACTAAGATAATATTTTTGTGTTTCAGACTTGTAGATGAGGATAATCATGATGTTAAGGCACCAGCCTCAGGAAATGGCAAGTTGGGAGATGGAGGATTTACTAGTTATCCTCAGGTGTGTGAGTTCCTAGCAGATGGAGCTACATCTGCATTTGATCGAGACTGCAGAGTTCCTTATGCATTTAAAAGGAAAGAATGGGTGTCATATGATGATGAGAGAAGCTTAGCTTACAAGGTATGTGAGAATCAAGATCATTTGACCAGTCCATTACTGGAGCTTATGTATAGATAGGTCCATTCCACTTGGAAAAAAAAGTCTTATTTGAAGATTATGAATACTATATAGCTCAAGTTTCCCACATTGTTCTATTCTGGTTAACGTGGAAGGTAGAACCCAGCAAATCTGAAATTCTGGATAATCTGAACACAAAATCCATACTTTAAAAAGTCAATAAAAAGCTTATTTGTGGTTTAGAGAAAGCATTTTTATTATAGAACTGACAAACTCATTATTGAAACTACAAATAAATGAAATGTTTTGTTAAACTTTGCTATAGACAATGTGCCTGTATGTAATGCATTTAGTCACTTAAACATTTTCACATTTACCTAGGTACCATACCAGTAACTATCACATGTTTATCAAGCAGTATTTTTCACTTAACTTGTAAAATCTTCTGTTATAAAGAACTAAACCTACTTGAAGATGTGATGTTATGCCAGCATCGCATGAGCATCATGTCGATGATGTGGCGGCAGCATGCTGTTCTATGAGTGTAATGTAAATTCAGGAACATCTGCAGCATCGAAATTGACACAGTATCCTTAAGAGTCTTCTCCTTCAGTGTCTCTATCTTCAGAGTTATCGCATTGATTCTGAGCCATAGAGACAATGCGTTCATCACTGATGTCTTGATGACCACTATCGTCAGCTGTTATCCATTAAAGAAGTCAATTTTCCCCTGCATTTTTGCACCCGGGGATCACTTCCTCACATCGCTATGCTACGTTTCCTTGTAGCTGCTAATCCTATAGCTGAATGGTATTTTTCATATTTTGGATAATCTGAACATTTCTTATTCAGAACAGACCACACCACCGATTAATTCAGAGTAGGAGGCTCCTACTGTATTGAAGCTTCTAATGTGATAGATTTTGAAAATATTCACATATTTTCCAAAGAGCTTAAATATCCACATTTGATAACATCTTGCAGTTCATATCTTAGCAGAAAAAGCTCCAATGTCTTTGAGAACACCGTACTGAAAAGAGAAATAACCATACGTAGTGCTCAGAGTAGCCCCTCAGGAAATTGTCACTTATAACAGGAGTGAAATGTACATGTGCTTGACTATGGAGGAATATGTATTCATGCAAACAGTACACAAAATGTATTCCTCCACCTTTCTATCTGAGTGAAGCAATACAAGTACTATTTTTGTAGTCACATGGCACTGAGAACTGTACAGCAGTTTTTTGAATATGCAATTTATTGTGCTGGGTTCAACTCTCAGTTGCTGCATCATAGATTCTGAAGATGCTTTGTATTTCTTGGAGTGATAAAATCGCTTTATTTTTCTCAGACTCGTGGTACAGGGAAGATAATTCAAAATAAGGTTATTTCATTTTTAATGTTGATGTTTTTTATTTTGAAATTGAGATGTTATTTTTTTTATAGTGATAACACTAAAGTTAAATTTGTTTAATGCTTTATATATGCTGAGTAGTTATACATTATATTAAGCCATTGTGATATATCTGCTGAATACTAATGACTAAGTCTGGATTTCTAAGCAAATGCTTAACTTTTTCCATATCTGAAGTTTAGAATATATAAAGATAATTTTATATTTTAAAATTGTTTCAGGCACAGTATGTTGTGAATGGTGGTTTTGGAGGAGCAATGGTTTTTTCACTAAACATGGATGATTTCAAAGGAGAATGCTCAGTGTCTATGTCAGAGCAGCGATGGTTTCCTCTGACCACGAAGGTGAAGAATGTTCTAGAAGATGATGGGTTGTGACAGATGGAAGTGGGCTTGACCAAAGCTCTGGGTATATAAAGTTGCCATTTGCACAGCTGGAATAATCACACATTCCCCAAAGTTTTTTTCTTCCTAAGGAATGGTCCATGTAAGGCATTTATTTTTACTGTCTAGGAGACTTAATTTGAAGATATCTTTGTTTTTTTTTAAGTATCTGTTCTAAACATGTTGAGACTGAGAATGAACAGTGGTTGCAATCAAAATTGAAGTGGTTCAGAAGCTACTAAAACTGGCTTTAAAATTTTTTTTTTTTTTTGCAGAATGTATTTAAGAGTTATTTATATTGCTTATTCACTGCTCAATCTAAATATATGCATATTATACTTCATTATCTACGTATCTGGTAAGTTATGTGATATACTTAAAATTAAGTTGATAGTGAAAGCTAGTTTTTCAGCTGAGGAATGTTTTTGTTGCCTCACTATCACCTTGTAAAATAACACAACTGTTCAAAAGCTTTAGAATTCAGCTTGAAAATATCTAAACTAGAAATTTGTTCTTAACAGAAATTGAGAAAAGAGTTAAAATAGAACACCAACATTGATATTTTCAGAGCCCATCAGTTTCCTAGTAGACTAGTAATGGCAAAATAATGAAAAAAAAGCTTGTTTTTTTATTATACTATGTTGCGTTTGTTATAGATTACCTTTGCTATAAATAATGGTGCAACACAGATGTAATCAGTAGTTGTGTAGTAATACAGCTTTCTGACCTAGTCCACATTCTTTTTAAGCTGATAGAATTGAAAAACAAGGAAGTAATATCCAGGGAAAATTTTAAAAACTTAGGCAAATTTTCAATTTTAACAATTCTATCAAATTGGTTTTGAATATGCTCTCTCTCACAAAGCTAATAATATCCTATGTTAAATATGTTAAAAAAATAGATAAAGGGGTTAACAGTTGTATGTAAATGATTAGGGCATTACACTCTTCAGTATTTCATAGAGATGTTGTTTACAAACCTTTTTTAAGTTTGCATTTTGAAAGGGATTCTTTCTATCTTTAAATATGATACAAAAGTGTTAGCCAGCACCAAGAGTCTAAAAACTAGTAGGTAGATAAAGTGCTCTTCTATCCATGCTTTAGCATAATATGTCATCATAGCTAGTTGGTGAGCACTGTTAGATATGGCATCGGTAGGATCCAAAGAAGCTTTCTACGTATATAAGTTTGTTGATTGAGGTGCTTCTCAAAAAAATATTAGAGATGTTTACTGAAATGTTACCGTCTTGTAAACACATCACTCCACAATCAGAACAGTCCGTCATGCAAGAGATGATTACCATCATTCTAGCAAACTTCAGAAAATGCTGATTATATCATAAAAGAATATGAAAATATTCTTTGTGGTTGCTTAATTTTGAATGTTGTTTGACTGAAATTTTCTAGTAATAAATTCCCACTAACAAGAAAGAATTAAACTGGGGTGGGGGTCCCTTCGTTCTTTTTCCCTCTCTTTCTCTGACTGTTAGGTCTGAAATGAGTAGAATTGAGGTAATGGGAACATTGGTGAATGTGAGAACCTGGAACAGAAGCCCAACACATTATTGATAGTTTCAGATATCATAGCATCTTTAGTACCACACAGAAATTATAAAACTCATTTTCAAGCTAAGACGTCATTGTATTTAAGTGTTTATCCATAAAAGTCCAAACATAAATGAACTTTAATTATGATGCACTTGTAACCAGAATAATCATATTTATTAATAGTTTATACCATTATCAAAATCTAAGTAGTTTATTGTGTTCAGTCAGATAAGAATTTACTGCTGAGTGTGAGTATCGTAGCTTTAAAACAATCTGGTTCATATGAATGTGTTCAAAATGTAATAGAATGCCATACTGGTTGCACTTGGAAGAAAAAACATAGTTAACACCTCTTTTTAGCATTTTATTTTAATGTTAATTATTATATAGTACTGTGCTTCATATGTAATTTGATGGTGCTGCAAATCCCCTTACATTTCAGTTAATGGGGTATGTTAGTCTGTGATGAGAAAGTTTGAATCAAAGATTCAAAGCTCTGTTTTTAGTAACAAATCATTCCATGGGAATGGCAATGTCATGTCAGAACCAAACTTAACTGGCTGCTTAAAGAACTTGTGACTGTTGATTTTTAAATTATTGTTATTAATTACTTTCAACATTTCATTGACTTGTCTGTGACTCACTTTTTAGTAATAAAGAGAAGTACTTGAGTATTGCTTATAAGCAGGTCTGAGTAAACGGCTTCCCTTACACATTTGTGTATGTGTTAGTGTGCTTAAATGGAAGACCGATAACTTCAAATTGCTTGTAAACATAACATTAAATACCCGTCCTTGCAAGTGTGTTATGATTGGTAATTCAAATACCAACCTTTTCTTCTGCTACAGTTGTTTAACTTTGAAGCACCATGCTTTATGTGCTGATAACCTTAACATAATTATGAAAAGAAAAGTATGCCCTCTAAATCTTTTTCAAAGAATAATTTATAAAATGTTGACTTCACTAAGTTTGCAAATCTGAATCCTTATTGACTGTATCAAAAATGTTTTTTATTATTGGTGGTTCATTGTCAAAAAGAAAGTGTAAACTTTGGAATAGATAACACATTTTACAAAATAGTCCACTTAGTCCAATGCAGTTATCAGCTTATTTCAGCATATCTATTTCTTTAAATTCTTTGTATCTTATCACAGACCACAGAGAAAACACATGTAAACTCGGCCATGATTTGCACAGTATCATTCATTGACACTGGGATTTCTGTGCACTAAAAAGGTTTAATATTTTGATTTTTGAAATTCTTTAATGGATCTTTTTCACATCAAGCATGTTCACATTATTTGCCGTGCTTACCACTAGCTCTTAACTACACTTGCGTTAGACTGAACTAAACCAGCTGGAGAACTAAAAATAGCACATAAAAACTAAGTTGAACCGAGTAAATTAACTGTGTGAGTTGTTTACATTCTTGCTGTTAAATATGTGCAAAATAATGTAAATGCTCTTTAATAATACTTGTTTCATTTGTTAATTTTAATAATTTTATAATTACATGATAATTGTGAAATAATATGGGGACACTTCCATGCTTATTATTCATAAGGAGACGATTGTAGTAGTGCTGTGTTTCAGTCAACAGCCAATCACATTCTTTCTTTGCCACAAGGATTTATTTACCTCCAGTAGGTAATTATAATGAATATAAAATAATTATTTCTTGTCTGTTACCATCCACTAAATGCCTGCTTGTCCACTTCTTTAAGCTCTAAATAAGGATAACACAGTCTGGCACTGTAGCATTCCAACAAACTCTTAATACTGCACAGTTCTTGCTGGCTCACGCATTCCACATCACACAGAGCTTATGTTAGTGCTTATTTCATCTTAATAGATGCTCAGGTTACATCTGCTCCCTTTTCTAGAAGTTTTCAGTCACTTCCTTCCAGTTTAAGAATGTTTGAATATTTGCCTCAGGCTGCTATATTGGCTGCTTGCAGCGGTGAGCCAGACAGTATGGCCATCTCCTTGTACAGTTTCTAAGCTCTCACTTGCTTCTTACCTTGAAAGTTCTAAGTTTCATATTAAATGAGCTGTTTATTTTTATGGCAATTAATTGTATAGCATAATATTCAGGAAATAAGAATAAGTTAACGTAGGTTGCTATTCATCAAGCATATATCCTGATTCAGGTTTTACTTCAACATTATGTATGGTTTTAAACAATGTCAGCATTAAGAACACTAATACCATTTTGTTTTTTTCTGCATTGATAAAAGTGCAATTGAAAGGTAACATATGCAAAACTTTGCCTGAACCATCTGTAGAACACCATGCTTTTTAAAAGGAAAAATCTGTGTTATAATAAAAAAATTAAAGGGACTTAAACATGTAGCGTAAAAAAATGGCATTTATAGAAAAAATACTTAGAAATATGCATTTATGTGAAGTATAATTAACTTTATTGGAATGTAATCACGTTTGGCAAAAATACAAGAATACCTCGGATATACGCAGTTTAAAATGTTTACAAATGTATGAAATTTTGTGATCTGTCTACAGCTCTTGATATATTAGTACACGTGAGACCTCTATACTAGAAAAGGAAAGTATCAAATTTTGCATTTTTGTAATCAGTATACATTTTTTATAGTATTTCACACTATAGAATTGCTATGCATTCATATATATTCCCTTCCTATAAAATCATGAGCAATTGAGGGACTGAGATATGGAAAGACTGTGTATGATTTCATTCAGTGAAGTAATTTCTGATAGCAGCCATATTGAAGCATCAGTAATTGTGTAAAAAATATTTAAAGCAATACCAAATTAATGCCGGTTATGTTTGTTGCTTCCTGAAACACATTTTGCCATTCCTGCTTTCTGTCTCAATCAAGTATAGCTGTAATTGACATTTTTGTGTGTATTAATGTTTCATATATAAGAGAATTCCTATAAAATATTAATATGCAATATTATACCATTGTGCATGTCCGTCCTTTAAAAATAATTTTGAAAACAAATTATGTGCAGCTGAACTAATGTGATTATTTTCATTCCTAACCATTCTGTATGTATTTGAAGCCTTATTACAATTTTGTCATCCATTAATATTTCAACAGAAATTATGATTACTGAGGAGAGGGACCTTAGGATGGAATCTATCATGGCATCTATCATGTTGAAGCAGTGAATTAGCTGTAATGTTATGAACATATGAGCTATACATGCCTCTCTACAACAGTATCTGCAAACATTTTGTTCCATATCTGCCTAAAACTAGTAAAATTCATTCAACTGTATACCTGATTTCTTATGTGGAAATAATACCATATGTTGCAGTTAACAAACTATATCAAGTAGAAAGGAAGGCAGGCTTAAGATACAGTATTAAAGAAAGGAAGAAAAAGAACAAACTATTGAACATTACAGTGCTAGAAGGAAATAAAATGATAAAGTACATCGTCAACATTACAACTGTGAAGCTACAGTAGTTATATGAAAACTATGTAGTCTAATTACACTGCAACAATGGAACACATTTTATGAATCTGAAGCCCACTGGAATTGAATGCTACCACTTAAATGCATCAAGCTGTATCTGTGCTCAAGTGGTTAGCATTATGGCTTCTCAACCCAGAGGTCCCAGGTTAAATTCCAATATAGGTCAAGAAGTTTTTCTTGAACTGAACCATTCCCTATCCTCCGTTGAATCAATATTAGTGTGTTTGATGATAAGAACTAATAATAATCAATACCAAAAAACCTACAGTTCAATGACTGAAAAAATACCACCCGTTGTTCAAGTCAAAGCATCCAATCTGATCATAGAAGTTAAAGCAGACGACACAAATGAAGTCATCTAAAGAAAGTCAACACAGAGACATTATTAGTGCTGTACAAAATACTGCTACAGATTTTCCATGCATACTTGCCAGTAGTGGAAAATATACTGAATATCATTGACACTTTATTCTTTAATGTGATTTGTGATTTGGAAAGCCATCCCATGCAAACACTTCCTTAGTTTTAGAATGAGATGCAAGATTGGAGAGTATGCTAAGATTTTCTATGCCAGTGCTATAAAATAATCCCTGACAGAAGTTGCACTGTAGCCTGGAGTATGTACATTTGAAGCCTTCAGTCCAATATACAGAAGTATCTTTATCAGTGTCATATATTTCACAGATATTCTCCCAACTCAAAAGATTAAAAGAAGCTTGTATACACATAATCTGAAAATCATTTACTTCAAGTTACAAGACAAAATTGAAGGTTACGAAAATTCCTCCTGCTTTGATGCATGTCCTAAGCCAACATTCCATGCTATCACATATTCTGTTGCAAATTACTTTGGGTGTCTTGTATTTGATCAAATCTTGCATGGATACACTCTCAAAATGTCAATATCCAGTATGAGAATTGCATAAACCAGGGGTTTTAAATATTCCCAGATTAAGAAATCAATTCAAATCAGGACATTGAGTAGGCCATGGAATGAGTCCCCTTTAATACATCTAGAGAAATGTATCATTCAAGAAATTACATCGCGGCGGTAGAATTTTTATACATCGGAGCAGTAGGCTGTTGATGTGGTGGTTGTATTTGGTCATCTCAAGTGAAGGAGCTAATACATTTTAACTCATGTTGGCCCTGCATTCGGAAATCTAAAATATGTAGAAATACAAACTTTGCTGTTAATTTGCCGGTAAGCTAGTCAGCCGAGTCTCATCCCAGGGTTGTACAGATGCAGAGGAATTACTCGGAATACTTAAATAAAAATCCAATTAAAACTAATTTTTTAATAACGTCATCCACTAGTAATACACTCCTTGTATATAGAAAAATTTTATAAGCAGTTATTATTGTAACCATGGCAAACAAGTGAGGAACAATCTCTGTTTCAGTGATTTTTAAGGTAAATATTAGAGGGCTTGGACAAGAGACAGCTTCAAATGCCCCTCATTGTTATCCACGTATTGCACTTTATTACTGTTAATATCTTTAAAATTCTTAAATTGAAATACTTGGAGGACAATGACCAATGACACATTTTGTGTAATACAATATATTAGTTTTTTTTTCTTCTTTTTTTAGATGCAATAATTAATAGTTCACTTGATTTCTGGCATAACCTGTTCACATATTTTCTCTATTTGAAATGAATAGCGTGAAAGTTAACAATTACTTATAACTTGTAGGAATACAATAAAATTTTAAAATTTGCACAATAACTATAAGATGATATATTGTTGTTGGTGTCACAAGCATCATTTGAAATTTTTGTTTACTCTCATCATACAGTGTTTATCAAATTATCACTCTAGACGTAATCCAAGATTACCTCTGGTTACTCATTTGTTTACGTTCTTCATCTTTTCTTTTTCTTTATAGCTTGCATGAATACACAAGTCTTTTCAATACCTAATATATCTTCTTTCCATATTATACACACACTGAGCACACCAAAATATGTGTCCCAGCACTTGTACACATGCACTAAAAGCAAAGTCTATTAATATCAAGAGATCTTACATACTCTACATATTGTATTAACAGGTTATACAATCAAGTTACAATTGTTTAATCCTTAACATTTTACAACTATAGAGTATATCATTTTTTCCTTTTACTCACTTGATACACTTTTTTTTTAACTTTACGGAGCATGCCTTTCCATCCATGCTTAAACAAGTTTCTAAAGGTATCATATGTCTCAAGGGTAGCCGCATTCAATCTTAACCACTCAAGAGCATTTTTCTTCAAACATTTTTTTACTATCATCATTTGCAATTCGCTAGGAATTCCCTTTATTTGAAAGTAATCTTCTAATTCTTTAAGGAAAGCTTGGGTTATCACCCATAGTCTCATCAAATTGGGAAGGGGTAAGGTCACTAAGCAAATTATTAGTGTAACATGAATTACTATGACCGTGACAATTGGCCTAGTGTATGCAAATGCATGCTTGTGTACACAGATTTACTGGAATATAAAATTTGATATCCTACTTTTATTTTGTTGTTTCTTCTGTTCTAGATGTCCATATAACGTTCATTCTAGGAAACTCTACATAGATAGTTGTGTTCAATAGTTCAAAGTTTCGTATTGGTCTCACCTCAACTGCATCCTTAAAATGTGTGTATTATCGTGAGCTTTTTGCACCTCCATGTTGAGTAGCCATTTGTAGCGGTAGAAGTTTTATACATCGGAGCAGTAGGCTCTTGTTGCAGCGGTTGTATTTGGTTGTCTCAAGTGAAGGAGCCAATATATTTTAACCCATGTTGGCCCTGCATTCAGAAGTCTAAAATTTGTAGCAATCCAAACTTTACCGTTAATGTGCCTGTCAGCTAGTCAGCTGGGTCTCATCCCAGGGTTGTACAGGTGCAGAGGAATTTATCGGAATACTCAAATGAAATATCCAATTTTAACAGATATTTTTAATAACATCACCTACTAGTAATACACTCCTTGTATATAGAACAAAATTTTAAGCAGTTATTATTGTAACCATGGCAAACAAGTGAAGTATGATCTCTTGTTGCCTCTGTTTCAGTGATTTTTAAGGTAAACATTTTAGAGGGCTTGGACAAGAGACAGCTTCAACATACTGTCCAACAAATAAATAGCGCACCATTGCGTAAAAAACACATTGTTGGATGCTGTCCAGAGGCACATCATCAATTAAATGATGCAACTCATTTCTGAGAAACTGTAGACACACCTCACATTCAGGCACAGAAGGAAAAAATAGGGACCAATAAGGTGATCATGAATGATTCCACCCCAAATGTTAGGCAGAACCTCTGTTGATGTTTGTCCTGTCTTACTTAACAGGGTTTTCATAGGTCCAGTTATGCGTATTATGAAAATTGAAGATACTGTCATGAGTAAACCCGACCTCATCAGTGAACAAGGAGCACACTAAGAAATTCATGAACACAGCACAATTCTGTTACATACAATGGTAAAAGGCTCTTCACCCAAAGTCCACCACATTGTTCCACCCATTGAAGATGATACAGGCATAAAATATTTTCTGTAAAATTCTGACGGTCATGCGACAAAAAACCACCTGACCATTACTGCAATGTGTCTTGCACTACCTAATGGGTTTGTGTCTGCAGCATGATGATCTCATTCTTTACGTTCAATGCTTCATACCTCTCTTGGTCTCCCAACACCTGAAACACTCCTCTCATATGAACCCCTTTCTTTCAAGTATTTTGAATTTGTGAGACTATTTGTGAACAGGGGAAGTGTGTGTTGTGATACCTCTCTGCATAAAGCTCACGTGCTCAGGATGCATTCCCATCTGCAAAACTATATATGTAGGCATATAGGTTTGTTCACTCACAGAGTACATTTTCTTCTGTCCTCTGTGTTCTATAAAAATCAATCAATCAGAGGACAATGGTTTATTTCAATTAATTATTAATTCTTTGCTCTACAACAAATGATCAGAAAAAAGAATCAGTCAGTAGATAATTTAATTCAGTTAATTATTATTGGTGTTAGTGAAGGGGCAAATCCTTTAATAACTTTCTAACTAAAGATTCTGAGAGTGATTTTTACTATTTTGATGTTGGAGGGACATTCCCAAAATATTTCATGCCAATAAGTTATACTGTAAATAACTGTTTAATATAGCAAAGTACTATCACATAAAACTTCTATTTCTGTTTGACATTGACGTGCTGACCATAAAGAACTGAATCTTCACTGTCATCTAATGCATGATGCCCTACCAGTGTGGTGGTGTAAGTGCCTTCCCAGTTCTACTGCAAGCCATGAACAAGCACAGATATGTTGGAGTTGCCTTTATGGCCATGGTGACACTTATAGCTAGGGCTCAGAAGTTCATGCCCTAAAAAACACTGAAATATGTATGCAAATATGCTCTTAAAAACTTGAAAATATGCCAAGAAATATGCACTATTTAATTAAAACAATTAATGTTCCTTTGCAGTAGACAACATGAGTTAGTATAAATAATAAATAATGTTACCTTATTCCTTAGGGGTGAAGCAGAAGTGGTCCTGCCGCTAGTAAGTATTAACTGCTAAATTGCAGTTCACAACCAACACTTTACACAAATTTGCAACTGTAAAACATCGTCTGTTGTCTCGAAAAACGCTTTTGTAGCGTGAAAAACCTCTCTCCACGTCACAAGATGTTATCAGGGCATATTTAAATAATGTTAACTGCATCACAGAGAGTCAAGCCTCTTGGTGTGACAGATGGTTTTCTTTCGAGGATGTCTCGAATATTGCACATCTGTTTATAATCAAAATTTTTTGAAATTACATAATTCACTTTCTCTCTCACTTTTTGTCCTGTGCTAGCAGGAACCCAACTTAGATCACATATTGTTTTTTCAAAGACAGTAAGTGATTCATGCAAAGGAGATCCTACAGCTTACAATGCCATTATGGCTGTTGGTAAGAAAGAAAAATGGGTAGATATGAAACTAAGATCCTATTTTAACCCAGTGCCTGATAGAATATTTTGCACTGTTTCTATTGAAGCATCTTTCGAGTCCAATGAATTAACAACCTCTTCGACTATTTATGTGCTCAGCATAATATAAAACTGCATTGACCCATGTTCCCCATCGAGTTAACACTGGTGCAGGAGGAAGTCGGATATTAGGTGCTGTTAATCTAAACAACTTAACTCTTTTAGGAGATTTAACAAAACTTCTCTTTGTACTGGACACAAATCTATCTACCAATGGCAAAGAATCACGTATTGTCTCAGAAATGCGATGAGGAGCGTGTGCCGAACAAGTTATATGAATTAAGTTAGGAAAAATACCTTTCAGAGTTTGTCCTGATTTTACCATATAAGGACCTGCATCAGTAACAAATAAAAGTAACCGGTCGTATTAGATCCCACATGGCCATAGTAATTTCAAAGAGTCCATCACAAACTGGGTCACAGTTACATTGTCAGTGGCCGACAACTCGCACACATTAAGAAGATAAGGTGTAGTCTTTTGTTCATTATTTAAAGCACCCACGATTATATTAGCAATAGAACGGCGCTCAGAATCAGGGATTTCATCAACAAACAACCACACAAACTGATCCGCTAATTCATTTTGTATATTTGACAATACGTTATTTTAGCAATGTCCTACATAAGTCTTACACAGTGTACTTTCTTCAGGCAGATGTTGTCGAGTGTACTTGGCAAGAAAGTTTTTAAATCTCGGATTGTTAATTTTGGACAAGGGAATATCAGCAGCTAAAAATGCTTGGCACAAGTCATAGGAAAATTCAGTAACCCTACTTCCTAAACACTCTGCTAGCTGTTTTTGAACAGGTTCTTTGTTTGCGAGTTCTCTGATTAAATTCTTCTTATGCTTTGCTGTGTTTATGTGCTGAACTATTTGAAAACTTTTCTCACTCACTACATTTTTCTCACGTGCTCCACAAAACAGTACCCTATTATCCGTGGATATTAAATCGCCCGAAAACTCTTTCTGTAAATTAATCTAGCACTCGAAGCTGGTTTTTTTTTTTTTTTTTTTGGCATTTGAAGACCTTTTTAACGTTGTATACGCCTAATTTAATTTGGTGGAAACCAGTTCACAACACTGTTATGTTTGAAGAACACAACATAACTACTGGTGGGCAGGCAAGCGTTGCTATAATCATGCTGCTCAAAATGTTGACCTGTACTTTATCTTTGTTAATGATTATTCTCTATGCACATACATATAATGAAAGGATGGAAACAGAGGATTCACTGCATGACAACATGACTCAGCATTAGTTCTCACCACCTCACAAGTTGAATCATCATGTGCAATATTACCAATATGAAAAATATTATACAGATGGAAACAATAATAAAAAGGCATAAAAATCATTAAAATATGCAATATAGGAGCTATAATATTGAAATAGTATGCATTTATAAAAATCAAGAAAATATGCAGTTATATGCATCATAAAATCATGTCCAAATAACTGAAAATTCCATAATTCGTACACATAATGTAAAAGCATACATATTTAACCCCTATGAAAAAACATGCAAATGCATGAACTTCCTAGCCCTACCTATACTTCCTATCCTAGTGTAGCATATGAAGTTTTAGCCAGCAAAGGTGCATATTTATTATTTATTTATCCCAACAAACTTATTGCTGGTGTTTTTAAACACACAAGCTGTGTAGGCAATGTTTAAGAGGTGGAATCAGGACTGAAAAATTCAATATCATAGCCGGGATTTGAATTTTTCAGTCCTGATTCCACCTCTTAAGCTTATGCATATTTGTGTTTGTGGTGTTAATTGCTCCTCCAGTTTACTAATGAATTATTGAGAAGCACTATTAGCATACAAGGTAAACATAATATGTATCAATTAACTCAATAAAGAATGAATATTTATTTTTATGAGAATATTAGATGTGGGATATGAGGAAAGTAAATGATAACATCAATTGAATTTCTTTGCCACATCAATAAACATCTGAGGAATTTCTCTACAGTTAAATGCTATTTCCAGCATAAAAATAAAATCTATATTCTATCTTTCAACCTGAATCAAATTTTGCTTCAACATAACATTGTACCTTCCATTTACACCATACTGCATGTGAAATACCTGTTTTGTTTGGCTGATGGTCCAGGGTGCATTGAGGTGAGTGTATCTATCAGTAACTACTCCATGCATTTTAAAGATACTCTTCCTGCAAAAACCAATGAATTTCAATAAACTTGTTGGCTAGTAAGAATGTCAGCCCCACCCCTTACTTACTTTTCAGTATGTAATCCTAAATTAATGCATTTTATATATTTTGACTCATGTTGCTCCCTTTGTATCCACATCTATCTTTAATTCTCATAAGAGCTTTCACATAAACATACACAGTTTTAACATTGTTGTCATTGTAACCAATGACAAAAAATGTTATATATTCCATTCACACGACTGCCCCCTCTTTTACAAATTATTCTTGCAAAAATTTGTTCTTCTACCTACTTCATGTTAATCGAGGTAAACTTGCATTACACATTTCATTAAAGCTACAAGCAAGAAAGATACAGTAAGTGATAACTGAATGTTTTAAAAGTGAGTGGCTATATCATGGCTTTGAAATTTCATGGTTCTTATAATAACCATGGGAAAAAATGAATAGTAGCTTATTCCTAAAGTATTTGAAAATTCAAATCAAATACAATAAGTATCTTGGAAATGAGTAATGCCACAAAAAAATTACTTTGCATAAATTCTGTGTTTTAACAAGATACTCACTTTCTTGTTGTATATAATAAACTTTTGCTTATTTCTTCTGGTGTACCAGGAATATAAAATTAATGCAAAATTCACTCAGAATGAAGAGCTCTTCACAGAAAGTTCAATACATACATTTTCTTTTTCGTGCCAATATCTTAATCATGTGATATTTTAATCAAAATCATTTAAGCCAATTTTGAGGAAATAAAAAGTAACTGAAAATGTTCCATTTAGCAATTAAAGGACAGTTTGTAAGTTTGGTATTTAATTGACTTGTATTTAACTAATACTGTTTGTAAATGCAGTACACATGTACAGACCTTTTGCCCACCTTTGTAATGTGGTGGCAGCATATCTGCCTCACGTCCAAGAGGTCATGAGTTCAAATCTCACTTAGGCTGAGTTATCCGGATAAGGTTTCTTCCTAGGTTTTCCCTTATTCTGATAAGACGAATATTGGGTAACTTAAAGCTTTATGGTTCTCGGACTCATTTGAGCATCATTTCGCCTATTTCATTCATTCACCGTCCAATATAACACTACATTGGGAGGACATTAACAAAAACAAAAAAAGACCTTTTCCTAAAAAGAATTTCCATCTTTCTTTCTTTCTTTCTTTCTTTCTTTCTTTCTTTCTTTCTTTCTTTCTTTCTTTCTCTCTCTTTCTTTATTTCTTTCTTTCTTTCCTTTCCTTCTCTCTCTCTCCCTCCCTCTTGCTCCCTCTCACTCCCTCTTGCTCCCTCTCACTCCCCCTCTCTTATTCAGGGGACCAAAAATATGTATTACCAATGAAATCCCCATATGGGACTTCTGGGTGGAGTACAATACTCTGTTTACTATAGGAAAGTAGCAGAGAAAAAAGTAGCTGCAGTAAAAATCTGGTGCATTACATTCACATGAATTTCTCTACCAATGGTAAGTTCACGATATCCATTATATTATGTTTTGATTTTCTCGAAATTGGCTCAGTCTATCTTTACTCAGATATCAAAAATATTTGAATGACAAACGAAATGAATATCTTAAATTTTCTACAGATAGTATGTGAAGTCGTGTTCATTCTGAATTATTTGTATAACGATAAACCATAAAGATACACAAAATTGTACTACACCAAAAATATAGATTTCATTAAAGCATGCAATTTATATCAAATAAAACCTTTTGTGGCATTAACCATTTCTAAAATATTCTTTGTTATTGGTTTTAAATTTCAAATACCTATACCTTTTTCAGGTAGTAAGTCACTATGCCATTTTTCTTACTGTCATGCAAAGAGCATGGAATTTCAAAGTCATCACTTAGTTGTCCCTTTTTAAAATTCTTATCACTTTAGTCTACCCTATGTCTTATTCCTATGCAAAATATATAAATGTGTAGTGAAGGATTATGTCAATTAACAATAAGCAGATAGAGGAATGAGATTTTCTTACTAGGAATAGTTTGTAGAAGAGTAAGTAGTGAAAGTCATGTGAAAGAAGTATATCAGATTTATTTTGCTTAGGAATGATTTCATATTAAACAAGAAGTGCATACTTACAACATGGGGAAACATAATTGAAATGTTTATTCGTGGTAACACTGTATTGCGATAGAAAGAAAAGAAAGAGGAAAAAAAGCAAGAATTGCTAACCTTAAAGCATGTCTATTAGATGCTCAGAATGGGATATTTCAACATAAAATATTTTGAAAATGGCTTACACAAGTGTATAATTGTGTATTTTAATTATCTTTACATTTATCCTGCAGTAAGTGCTTGTTTTTGTTTTAAGGTTATGTAATTAAAATTTGAACAAAATTTAATTAAATTAAAGGGCTCCACAAGAATTTGTTTGCCATGTAAATATCTTAAATGTATGGTAGTACATCTTGAATGTGTTATTTTAGTTAATTTTGAGGGGGGGGGGGGACATTTTGCCATGTAAGGGATAGTTTGGTGGCATAGAAGGATCTTCCTGATGATTTTGTGTTACGTATTTGGAAAATTTGGGTATT
The DNA here is from genome assembly GCA_030765045.1 of Tenodera sinensis. Lineage (NCBI taxonomy): Eukaryota > Metazoa > Arthropoda > Insecta > Mantodea > Mantidae > Tenodera > Tenodera sinensis. Next base: position 122,857,832 of record CM060968.1, read on the forward strand.
AAACTGATTTTTCAGTTTTTGAGTAACGCTGTTCACAGACGGACTGTATCTTTTTGTTTTTTTTTTCTCTCTTTCTTCTTTTATATTTTTGTATTTTTTATTTTTTTATTCAGTAACCTCAAAAAATGTCGATTTGCAATAGAATCTCTATGTTGAATTTTTAGGTGGAGTACAATACTTCCTCCACTGCACATAATTAAACATTTGTGATGTGCTTAATGCAGTGAAATTCATGCCCTCTCAGTGTGTTAAAAGAATCATAAATCTGGAGCAGGTGAAAATATACAATACAATGCACCTCCTGTCAACAAGACATTGTGTTAATTACCAGAATAGTTTTTATTGCTTTCAGTTATCTCTGCTGCTAAATTGAGAAAAAGATGTGAGATAATTTTTGTGTGAATCTGGCTTCATTGCATCAGGCACTGCAACTGCAATTTGTGCTTAATATCATTTGTAAGTTTGATGTCGTGATGTTTTGCAGTATTTGAAATATAGGTAATGTAATGCATTATTTGCATTACCCATATTTGAAATAATGCAAAGCATCACATCAAACTTACAAACTATATTATTTAGGACAAATTGCAGTTGTAATGCACCAAAGCCAGATTCACATAGAAATTATCTTGCATCCAGTTGTCTCCTTAGCACGATGGTAGTGCTGCTGCTTACCAAGTGGGGGACCAGGGTTTGATTCCCAGTACCAGCATGGGGATTTTCTCCTGCTGAGAGACCTGGTCCAGGGTGCACTCAGTCTTATAAGGTCCCTGAGGGGCCAATTGAGGAGCTACTTGATTGAAAAGTAGTGTTCCCTGGTCAAGAAGACTGCATAACTGGCCGGAAGGGACCAGGTCACTGGCCATGTCCCATCTCCAGTGCTGCATCCCATTCATGATGCCTGTGGTGTGCAGAGGTGGGAAACATAGCGGGCGTTGGGCCTTGGCCTGGATGGGCTGTTGTGCCACAGGATTAAAAATACATTATTTCCATTGTCAAAGAAAAGATGATTAATTTTTAGTAAAAACAACAGTTCTCAAAGTTAATTTCATTTGATGACAAACCTTCTGTGGAACAAAATTCCTACACTCTAGTGGCACTTATATGATCCAGTTTGCATTGTTAACAACACAAAAAGAAGAAGAAAAAACAAGAAAGAAAATGGGTAACCCATCCACATAATTGTGAAGGAGAAAAAATTACAAAGGCTCCCTTGTAATACTTACTGACGTAGATGTAATAAACCAAAAATCTCAAAACACAAGAAAATTACTTACAAAAAGTAAAGAATATACAGAAGAAACATACATACAAATATTAAAGTTGAAAAAATGCTGCTTCTAAAATGCCTCCTCTCTCAAATAGAAATTAATCTAGACAATCAGTTAATTCAAAATATCATAACATGATGCAGCACAGCTAAAATTGTTAACTGTTGAAGCATACATGCCACCCAAAACATTAATGGTTACATATTTACACAGATCTCTTGTGCAGAAAAATAGAAATAGCTGTAATACACTACAAACTCTTCAATTTATATAAATCAGTAGGTTCAAATATAAAAAATCTGATGTGTTGCAGTCACATGACTTTTTCTACTCTTGTACTAAGCATTCTTATAAACTTTTATTCCTTTATCTTCTTTGTATTAGTTGAGATAAACATTTGCAGAAATTATCTTGTTTGCTTATTTCCTTCTAGGTGCAACAGGAATGTAAGAATATAGTAGGCCTTGAGCGATAGCCAAATCTTTTAAAGCTTTAAAATTCCGTTCTCTTTGCATGCTTAACATATAAAAAAATGAACAACGGTGTTTCATTTCACGAAACCTGACAGTTATCTGAAACTGTCACACATAACAAGGAATATCTCCGAAATGGTTCAACCTACAAGAAAATTTATTGAGACATAAATTGTGTATTTTAGCAAGATCTACATTTTTTGTATAGTATGATTTGGTCCATCTCTAACGGTTTACGAGTTATGCAAAAGTCGTCCAGAGTAAATACGACTACAGGGGCTATAGCCAGAAAATTCAAGATATACATTTCATTTGTCATAAAAATATCTGAAACATATGACATTTTAATCAAAATCATTAGAGCCATTTTCAAGAAAGTCAAAATGTTCGAAAAATCTTCCATGTAAAGGGTAATTTAGGGTAGGTCTATTTTCTTCAAAATCTTCGTGTCGCATCCTTGAAAGACATTAAACTTAAATACCAACTTTGGTTTTTAACCGACTTTTCATTTTTGAGTTATGCTGTCCACAGACTGACACACAGACACACACACGGACCTTTTTCTAAAAATGCTTTTTTTTGGGTTCAGGGGGCCTCAAAACATATATTTCCGGTGAAATCTCGACATCGAATTTTTGGGTGGAATACAATACTTCCCCTACTTACCAGTAGAGAAAGTAAAAATTTGAAGGAGAGATAGCAGCCATTAATACCAACAACTTTGTAACTGTATTAATAAATTCAGCAAGTCAGCCATATTCTGTGATTCAAAATTTACCTTATGAGCAATAACAAATTAGTGCTGAAGTGATAGTACAATAAGTTAAATAATAATCCATTAGTGAAAGCTGCTTCATTTAGGAAAACAATTAGTCATACAGTGGTTTCCAGCTCACATGGAATTAGCAGGAGATGAACAGGCTAATATTTAGCAAAAAGGGGCAAAGCTTAAGCAGCCAAAAATTAATTTATCTTTACACTCTAGCAAATTACAAATTAATAATAAAATAAATTCATTTCAACAAGAAGAATTTAAAACTGCAAGTGCAGATAAAAAGGGTAATATCATCCCTGTACACAAAAAATACATTGCTGATTGCCCATGAAGAAACTCGGTGGCAATACTCCACTTAACTAGCTGTCATGGCTGACTAGCTGCGGAACTTCATAGAATAAATATATACAATTCACCTCAGTGCAGCCTTTGCAAGCAACCAGACACTATTATGGATAAATACTGTTTACTATAACCTCATAAGAATAATTCCAGCAATTGTGAACATCTACGTTTATGCATACAGTGATTTTCTTACTTTTACTATCTCTCATACTACATTTAACAGAATTAAACTGTAATCTTAAAGTATCAAACAATTTTGTTCACCTTAATTGGCAGTGACATCCACCAGGCATAAAGACTTACAGTGAGCCTTCAACTGAGTTTGTTTGTAGTGTTTAATGCCTGCTTTTACTACAAATGGCACTGCAGGCGGTGACACTGATACATGGAATGAAGATAGAGCACCAGTGGAATGAGATAGTGGGGGAAACCGAAGAACCCAGAGGAAACCTGCCCCAGCGCCTCTTCGTCCACCACAAATTCCACATGTGGTTGCCTGGGATCGAACCCAGGCCACTTCAACTGAGTGTTGAACCTTCTGTCCAGAGTGGCAAACTGGGTGGAAAGAAATAACCTAACTGTTAATGAGGAAAAGATGGTCGTGATGACCTTTAGGAAAGAAGAAAAAGAGGCACAAGGGAAAAAAAAGGGTATACAAAGGAGAAAAATCTTACCTCAGTAAAGTAGTTCAAACAGCAGTAACACTGCAGACAACAGGGGCAAGATTTACAATGCACATCAACAATAGAGTAAACGCTGCACTGAGAGCAATGAGCGACATAAAGCATCTCAGGAGATGTCACTGCAGACAGCTTTTCCAGGCAAAGGCTGCCCTGGTAGTGACTTATGGACTGGAGAATATATGGTTCTTTCTGAGATAAAAGAATCTGGCAGACCTAAAGAAGATTAAGGGTAGTGACCTAGAAAAGATTAAAGAGTACACACCCGATATGAGCTCTAGGTATCTCAAAGCTCACCCCCTCCTGGCTCACATATATAATGATTGGAGAGTTGCTGCTGGTAGAGACCTGAGACTGCAACTACTACTGTCCACAGCCGGCTATGGGGGACTGCTGCAAGGCATGCAGATGAAAGAGAAAGAAAATGCTTTTACTGCATACATGCAGTGGTGCACAAAGACTCAAACCCTATAAGACCTATGACATGTCAGACCAGATTCATAACACATGGCCTCCATTTTAAAGTATGTAAAATTAAAGAATATCAATTGGAAAACGATTGCAAGTGCTCATGGTGCAAAAGAAAGTGCAACAGATACCATGCAATGTGGTTAAAGATGAGACAGCTATACTGACTCAACTCAGTGACCATCAGTGGTGTTATACTGCATATACTGTATCCCAATGTATATTTTGTGCTTTACATTAATAATAAATATTATGGATAAAGAACACTTGTAAGTGTGTGAAGTAATTCTGAAAATAGAAGGAGATATTCAAACTCAACTAGCATCCTATTATTGGGATGCCCAAAAGGTAACACTAGCCTGCAAAAAAAAATTGTCCCCTACCGGTTTGAGATCTGAAAGGTGATATTAACTAATTTCGATGTGGTAAATTGAATGGTGATTACAGTTTTTCTCTATCACATAATGTTTTGCTACAAATCAGTAAATATTATAATGAAAATGACGAAAAATGGTATACTTGATGTTAAAAAAGTGTGTTATAAAATAAATAAAGAATGAAAAATTTTGCAGTAAACAGCAAAAATAAATTCCTACATACCTGTAAGAGGGTATGAAGCTACATTTTCCTTGCCCGGAAGAATGGCTGTGTTGATTTACGTTTATAGCCTGGTTGAGTCATTTCCCTTTTCAAGCACCAACAGTAGTTCGCTAGCATCGCAACATTCCACCGCCCTGAAATCTCCTCTCCACCTCTTTGATTTCTTGATGGAATCTTTCACCTTTTCATTACTGAGGTATCCTAAACTATCAGGAAAATAGTCTAGATGCGAATACAAAAAGTGACATTTTAACTCATTACACCCAAGTATTCATAGCTTTTCTAACATATTTCTCACAATTACTTCATGTTGCGGATCCTTTGTATTTCCCAGAAACTTACTGACTACTTCTTTGAAAGCAGACCATGCTTGAAGCTCTCTATTATTCATGACATCCAAAAATGCACAGTCCTTCATTAGCTGCCTTATCTGAGGTCCATCAAATACGCCCTCTTTTATCTTAGCTTCAGACATCACAGAAAATTTACTACTCAAATATTTGAAACATGAACCATTTTTGTCCAATGCTTTCACGAATTGTTTTATAATACCTAGTTTTATATATATGCAATGGAGGTAATAACATTTTTTTTGGATCAACTAGACTGGCACAAATTACATTTTTTTCTCCTGATGTTAAACTTTTTCTCTTAGGCCATTTTCTCGTTGTCCAATGTTTAACCCATCTCTACTGTCCCATTCGCATAAAAAAACATGGGTGTTTTGTAAAACCTCTTTGTTGCCCTAGTAAGATACTTTAGGTCCCTACACAACAGCCATTGATGTTTCTGGTAATTAATCTTTTCTAAAATGCTTTCAAGGTTTCCATATGACTCTTATGAAAACAGAATGTGCAAGCGGTATTGAGGCAAATTCGCTTCTGTTGTCCAATAAAATGGCTTTTAGTCTTCAGTTTGAAGCATCAATAAATAAACTCCAGTTGTAACGTATCATATGTTGGTCTTCCCAGTTGCTGAATTAAACCCGGTACATCACTGCAATAAACAAGCTGGTCTTCCATCTTAATGAACTTGGTAAATTCTTTATCTTTATTCCTATTCCAGGAAAATGTGTCTGGGCCCAGCATATTTTACTCTTTTAACCCTTTCAGTCCCGAATTATTTTGCTACTTATGCCGTTCTTCCTCTAATTCGAAACCGGTTTAGATTAGGCAGTCTGGAACACCTTCAGCCTGCTGGCTTGAATAGCCATGATTGTTACGGCAACACGTAGTGCACTGGCCATGCACTCAAAGCCTGAGGTCCTGAGTTCGAGTCTCTGCAACTGCAGTCAAATGTGCCTGTGGTAAAGGACGGGGAGGGTCCACGTAAAATAATCGGTGTGATGGCACGTGTGGATGATGACGGGGTATCATTTGACTGCAGTTGCATGGATTTTGCTTCTTTTCTTATATAAAAAAAACACTACAATGTAAATTGAACATCTCAAATACATATGTTTAATTGGTGACGAACAATATAACAAGAATATAGCCGAAAAAACCGTTAAAAGTATTACAAATAGGCAGAAAAACCTATGTTTCTTATAATACACACCGGGACTGAAAGGGTTAATCTCAATCCTAGTAATTTGCTCTTGTCCTTAGTAAGACTAAGTCATTCAACTCTTCTTGACTAAAATGCTGTGACTTGTCTTCAACAGTGTGTGCTGGGAAATACTCATCAACATTGGAATTTTCTGTTGACCCAGAGACTGAACTCTCAGTATCCTCTAGTTGAGTTTGGTGGAATAGGAATAGGGAGATCTAATCCATGTGGCACAGGTCTTAGAGCTGATGCAAGACCATCTGGATATTTAATTTTTGATTTATTTCTTTTTATTGTACCCAGATACATTACATACACATGCAGAGTAACAATCATCACAATTATTTTTTTGTTCATGCCAATCATAGGCATTCCGAACTTCATTGATTTCTGTTTTTCATTGTACCACTGCCTTAGTCCTTCACGACATGTTTTGCAAACAGTATGTGGAGCCCATGTTTGATTTTGATCTCCTAGCTTAACATTAAAATATGCAAAATACACCTTTTTAATAAATGATGTAATGTTAGTTTTCTGCTTCTGTAGCAAGAAAGAATCACACACGCAACAGAAGTTATTAGGATTGTTCACAAATTTTCTCCTACAGAAGAGGTTGAAGCCATTGTTAAAAATGTACAATAACACTATATGAACTAGAAATAAAGAAATAGAAATGATAATCCTTTTCCGGAAATCGACTACCGATCACCGCAAGTTATAAGAAGCAACTAAAGTTTAGATACATCTTAAAACAGATGTGTCCCTATAAGGGTGAGTAATTAACAGATGTTTGTTTAAGATTCAATGGTTGAAAGCTTTATTGCCTGCACATGGTCTCACAGAGATAAATAAATACTAGCCGCTCACACTCAAACTGCTTACGCTAGTTATCAGCTCATCACGGAAGAACATAAGGGGTGGCTTATTTTGTAAATATACAGTATTTACGCTCTGAAGATCCACAATGAGTGTTATTCATCTTAAGTTATAAAATTATAGACATATAATAATCATAATTAAAGTTTCATACATACGTATTACTGTATAGGTCTAGTATCTAGTTTAATTAATAAAATAATGGATTTGTGATTTGACATTCCTAGCAGATCTAACAGGACACCTCAGTGTTAATCGTTCTCTCCAAGGCAAGGGACAAATTATTACTCAACTGATTGACTCTATACTGACCTTCAAATGCAAACTTGCATTATAGGAACAACAATTAATCAATAAGAACACATCTCACTTTGCACACAAATTCTCCTGGTGAATTATGCAGTGAACAGATATGTTTTGATTAGTACCAAGGTCCTTTATTTTATCTCTAACACAGCCTATCAGACAAGTCTACCACTGATCATAGCAGGAGCTCCATCTGTAGCTATAGATTGACGCAAATGTTCCTCTTCCCTATGTCGATTTAACTTCGTCTTCAAGATCTAAAAGATCTTGTTGCTAGGATATCTCCTACCCTGTGTTTGGTGTCCTGGTATCTAACTAGCTCTAGCAAGAGGTCCTAATCTGCAAGGTATGCGTGAGTTGTGGTAGGAATGGAACCAAACGAAGAATTAACCAACATTTGACTTTATTTACAAATTTCCATATTTGTAGAGAACTGTCGACGATATCTAAATAGAATGTAACTTGGTAACTTCAACGGCAACGTTATAATACTGTCACCGCGCCCGCCGCACCTAATTGCCGACGGCAGCAGTGTCACCCATCGCATTATTGTCGGCACTACCGCAAAGGAGCCGAAGGAAAGAGACAGAGCATGGCCGCATTGTTGGGGCGCTTGCCGAAAGAGAGAAAAGGATAGAGACTTCGAGAATCTTCCGCTTTGTATTTCACCGCAATAACTGAACTTTCCAGAATAGTGCCTGGGAGATATAAATAGCGGTAAAGTGCGACAGAAGAGGCAGTCAGATGTATGTGAAGCGTTGAGTAGTCGTGCCGACTGAGAAGTTGTGTTACGAATTCGGAGCCGTGCTGTTGGTGAATCGGAAAAGACTTTCTTGCTGTTGCAACGAGTGTACAAAGTTACTTACGGAAATAAAAGTGTTTCTTTATCTCGACTACATCTGTCGTCTACTTTACTTTACATCCACCAAAAGTCACAATACTTTAACTTTGTAGCCCTCTAACAACCGCCGAATTATGTATACGTGCCAGCTTACGTACAAATCACAAAGTTGCATGTGTGCTGTCTGCTCTGTTCCAGACGAATGTGTGTTGCATTGCATATGTTTTGCATGGGCGACACGAAGGAAGCGATTTCCATTGGTCAACTTTAGAGCATGTCATGGTAAGGTACGAATCAGCCCGCGGAATCGTTCAGGCTTGGCACGTACAACAATTGTAACCTTATCACTCATTTAAATCTGCCTAGGCTTCCATTCTTGAGACTTTAATCTGTTCAGCTTTATTATGTCTTCCCCTTAACTATCGATTCGAATCTCCTTTTGTTTCTTTCTATTATCAATTACATATATTCACATTATAATTTCGGCTTCAAGATATCAGTTTATTTCATGGAAGTGGAATTAAAGCTTCTCTACTCACTCTTCTATAAATATTTTCCATAAAAAACGTGATTTTACACCAAAAAACATTTTTATCCCTGCCATAAAAGTCAAGAAATCAATTGGATTCAAATCAGAACATTGAGTAGGCCATGGAATGAGTCCTGTTTAATCCATCTAGAGAAATGTATCATTCAAGAAATTACATTGCGGCAGTAGAATTTTTATACATCGGAGCAGTAGGCTGTTGATGCGGTGGTTGTATTTGGTCATCTCAAGTGAAGGAGCTAATATATTTTAACTCATGTTGGCCCTGCATTTGGAAATCTAAAATATGTAGAAATACAAACTTTGCCGTTAATTTGCCGGTCAGCTAATCAGCCGAGTCTCATCCTAGGGTTGTACAGGTGCAGAGGAAGAAGCTTCCTCAACACATTGGAAAATATCTGCACTGATTGTAGTACCCATCATTGGTACTAAATCCAACATTTCTTCTGTGATCTGGAGATTTATATCCACACCTCTCACAAAAATTACTAACTGTGCTGTGTCACAAGTATCTTGGCTTTCATCTAACACCAGAGAGTAACAAATAAATGATTTACATCTCTCCACCAACTGCTCTTCAACATTGTTGGCGAGATCTGCAATAAACCACATAATAGTAGAGGAAGATAAACTAATGGATTCACATTCTGGTATACATTCAGAGCAAGTTTCATCGGCCATCATACATAGACATATTTTAGCAAATTCGCTATCTTTAAATGGTCTAAGTTGCTTAGCAATTTCAATTGATATTTTGTAGCTAAGTCGTACAGCCAATTCACTTATTTTATGGTCCGCATCATTGTCAGTAGCCATAGTGTCTTTGAGTTTCTCTATCATCATGTCACTTTCCAGTCCTTTATAGCCGTGGTATTCACTACTATGAGTAGCATAATGTTGTTGTAGGTTATACCTTTTAGTTGTTTGAACAACCTTGCCACACACTAAACATTTCGCTGCGCCCCCTAGGTCTATAAGCAGATAATGTTCTTCACAAACAGAGGAAAAAGTATATGGGGAAGATGGGCAAGGATTAGATGAGGTAGCCACACTTACAGATGTTGCCATTTCTGTACTTCATGAACCGTCGCTGCTCACTAGTTACACACATCTGTTGCTGCTGCACTCAGATAAACAACTGTAACACAATGCCCACTTGCACGCACAAATATGCTGACCTTGCCCACTGCCCGTATGTACATGAGTTGAGGCTGCCTGAAATAAGGCATACAATTTTGTGCATGTTTGAAATAGAAATCCTACTATTACATTCACACTGTTTTCTCTACTTACTTTTGGCTAACACATCATAACTGTTTCTCTACTCTTCTAGAAATAAGTCATACAATTTTGTGCATGTTTGAAATAGAAGTGCTATATATTACATATACACTGTTTTCTCTACTTACTTTTGGGTAACGCATTTAACTGTTTCTCTGCTCACCCTTCTAGAAATAAGTCTTATAATGTTATGTATGTTTGAGATAGAAATACTATTTATTACATTCATACTATTTTCTCTACTCACTTTTGTTTTAGTAACAATTCACATGTTATTCTCTATTGTTCATCAACTTCATACCAACGCCTATACATATTGTATGTTGAAGAGTGAGAAACCCCAAAACCGGTTGACCAATCGCCATGAAAATTTGCATATCTAAGCGTTTTTTCATGGAGAAGGCTTTTATGTAATCCATTTTACCACACAACGTATTACGTTCACATGGTTTTCTTTATTCCCTTTTCTTTTACATAACACACTACTCCCTCTTCTACAAACATTTTTCCATACATTTGAAATATAAGTGCAACATATAATGGTCACATGGTTTTTATACTAATTTTTCTTTTACTAAACACAATCACATTTCTTTCACTACTCCCTCTTCAATGAACAATTCATACAATTTTCTACATGATTGAAACAGAAATGTGTGTTACATTCGCATGGCTTTATCAACTAGCCTTTTTAGTATTTGTTATTGTTCAATATTGCTCTTGCTTAGTGTCGTTCCGGTGTTTTAATAAAAAATAAAGAAATAGTTAAAAAAGTAAAGTTGCCACAATTGGTGTCAGGAGTGCGACATAATGGGAGATGAAATGAATTCCGAAATATGGCAGATGGAAAAGATATGGAAGCCGAATTGAAAAATGTGAACTCTGGAATGGAAAAGATGAAAATGGGAATGTCTGATATGAAGATGAGCTATAGGAGAATACTAACGAGCGATTGGCCAAGGTTAAGCAAGACATGGAAGAACTCGATGAAGGACCTTGGCCAACATGTTAACGCCCTGGAAGATAGAATCGACCGCAGCACCCAAGAACTGAACTCCATAGTAGAACAAATGGTTGACGAAAACCTCAAACTAGGTGGATATCTATGGGGAAGCCTGCGTTCAGCAGTAGACGTTTTACGGCTTAAATGACGGTGCTTATGAAATATTTCAGGTCCCGAAGACCACATAACTGGCCGGGAGGGCTTGAGGTGCTGACCACGTCCCACCCTCCAGTACTGCACCCCACTCATGACGCATGTAGTGGGCAGAGTTGGAGGACGCAGCGGCTGGGCAACAAGCCTTGGCCCTTCATGGGCTCTTCTGCTAGGGGGGTTATGAAATATTTATATGTATCTCTATGTCTCTTGTATCTTGGAAATGACTTAACAATTGCAACTAAACGTTTTATTCAGCTAACGTTTTGCTTTTCAAGTTTATCTAAATAAGTACCTTCTCCCAAAAACTAAAATTTCGCAAAAAAGGGGGCAAAAACTTTTAGTGAAGCTCGGTCGCCCATGTACTCTGCATTTTAAATATAACCTTTTCCTACAACCTTTACAGTTTTAGTAGCACAGTCTTTTACTGTAGTAGTAATGGCGAAGCATTTTATTTGAACTACACTACTTCCAAATCATCTATACTTTAGATACAAATTATGGAATTTTCCTGTTGCATTTCCATCCTTCTTAAAAGGATTTAGAATGGGTTGAGATATTTTCAGTTTTAAACATAAATTTTCTATTCAATCTGATAAAGAATGTTTTACAAAGGCAGAATGGAATCAAAAGTTCTACACTCGGAATTAATTAGTCAGAACATACCATATTTAATTGTATAAATACACATTTTAAAAGTCACCATAACAAATCTGCCACAAAGATTCTCACACTTGTAAGAAAGATTGTCTCAGCAGGCCATATACCCTACCATTTTCTCATGGAATTGGTTGAACTAAAGACATTCCTATCCTGGCCAGTCTAAAATTGGCACCAAACATTGTGGGTTAAAGAGAGCATGTGTAGCAGCGTTCTTAGCACTGCTGAAGGATATTATAGTATGAGGCATTAGAAACTAGTGACAGTTAAGATAGCAATGGTTCCCCATTTTATTTTATGACTTGCTTTATGAGATGCAGAGTAGACACACAAGCAAATGTCTATATCTGAGAGAGACTGTTTCGTGCTGTAACAAGAAGATATCTCTTTCTTAAAATATAGTTGTACAGAAATAATGATGCAGCTTAAAACACAATTATATTAAATGTGACAAGTCTAAAAAAAATCCAACTGTGCTAAAACAAAATGTCTCCTGCTTGGCTGCATCCTATTTGTTACTGATAAAACCATTGTCAGTGACTATGTGGTTTCATATGGTGCAGACCGATCTAAACATTATACTTGCTAGATCCCTCTCCTCAGTGTCTGTCTTGGTCAGCAGTATTTAAACCCTGACTTTTAGAGAAAAATATGAGTTAACACACACTCTTCATTCATATACATTCCAGTGATTTCCTCACTTTCCTTAAGCTTTGCCTTTCTGTAATGTTTGTTCATGTAAATGTGCAGATGTGCATATTTTATACCTCATAAGTCTACATATTTATCTTAGATTAAAGAAGAAATGCTTCCCATTCCTTGTTTAGTTAGGTATGCTAGTATAAAGCAGCAATGGTTTAAGGGAGAGTTTATGGCAAAATGTATATGCTAACATATGCAAGTACTGAACTGAAGCAAATGTGATAACTAGAGTAAGATTTAAAGGTTTTGTGTAGTTATAATCTGTAGTAGTGCCATTCATATGTAACATGCTGTAATATTTAATTTTATAGTTTTATTTTCTTAGAAACCATGTATTTTTAAACACCAGAATTTCAATATGAGAAGAAGAATGGCAGAATAAATTAGAAATAATGAGCATTGCTTTAAATTTCTGTGCTGTTAATTTCTTACTGTTAAATTATAGTAGCATGGTCTAAAGTATAGATTTAAATACTGAAATTCTGTGCATAAGGAGTGAAAATTTCATGGAACTACAGCCTCTTATGTTATGTCTCTTATTCTGTTTCACAAACATAATTGCTAACAAAAACAAATTAATCCACTTACAATTTTTCATTTTATAATAAACATCCTCTTTGTTTATAAACAGATAAACAATTTCAAGTTGTCATAAAATATGGTCATGCTGACCTCAAAATCACCCTGAATGGAGTGTCATTTTTACTTTCTCTACTGGTAAGTAGATGAAGTATTGTATTCCACCCCAAAAATTCAATGTTGAGATTTCAACAGAAATATGTTTTGAGGCACCTGAATCAAAAAAAAAAAAAAAAAAGCTGTGTGTGTGATAAGAACTGAAGCTTTCCTGGCGACGAACATATTCAAGCTGTTCTCGGGCTTCGAGCTAGGTGAAGTGATGAAGAGCCATCGACGTTTCGGGAGCGTACATCTCCCCCATCATCCGAGAACAGCTTGAATACTGTGTGTGTGGGTGGGTGGTGTGTGGGGAGTGTGCGTGTGTACAGTATAACTCAAAAATGAAAAGTCCGTTAAGAACCAAAGTTTAATGTCTTTATCAAGGATGTGATACAAAGATTTTGAAGAAAATAGCCCCACCCTAAACTACCCTTTACAGGGAAGATTTTTCGAAAAATTTCGATTTTCTCGAAAATGGCTGTTAACGATTTTGATTAAAATGCCTTATGTTTAAGATATTTGTGTGACAAATGAAATGTATATTTTGAATTTTCTGGCTGTAGCCTATGTAGGCCTGTTTAACTCGTAATCCGTAAGAGATAGACAAAATCTTACTGTACAAAAAATGTGGATCTCGCTAAAACACACAATTTTATGTCTAAATAAATTTTTTTGTAGAGTCAACCATTTTGGAGATATTCCTTGTTATTTGTGTCAGTTTCAAAAAACTTAAAACTTTTGTCAAATGGAACATCGTTGTTCATTTTTTTACATGTTAAGCGTCCAAAGAGAACAGGATCTCAAAGCTTTAAAAGATTTGACTATTGTTCAAAGCCTACTGTATTCTAACATTCCCCTTGTACCTACAAGGAAATAAGCAATAAGATCATTTGTACAAATGTTTATCTCAACTAACACACAGAAGATATAGGAATAAGAATTTGTAAGAATGTTTAGCACAAGAGTAGAGAAAGTCATGGGAGTACAACACATTAGATTTTTAAAAGAGTATCCTTGTGAATAATATGCCTCTTGTCCATGTTTTAAAAAACATTCTGCTACATCCACACCCCCCTCCTTTCCATTTTTTACAACATACAACCTAGGCTTATAAGAATTTATATCACAGTATTTGAAATCCATTGTTTTCATTTTGTAGTACCACCCCACCTTTTTTTTAACCCAGAGTGAAATAATTCTTGTGTTTTTTACTGGGGTTGTTATAACAAATTTTCTAATTATACTCACCGATTACTCCGTCCTTCAAAATACAATTTTTGTTCACCAGTTTACGATATGAAAATTGATACTAATTTCAATGTGCTAAATCAAATGGTGCTTTCCATTTTTCTCTATCCAATAAGGTTTTCTCACAAATCACGAAATAATATTTTGAAAATAGTTTTTTATGTACACAAATGTGTTACAAAATAAATACAGAATGCAAAAATTCTCAGTAATAAATACATACAAATACCTACATACCTCCAAAGGAAAGTGTAAAATTACTTTTTCCTTGACCGGAAGGAAGGCTGCATTGATTTACATTTATGTCGTGATTGAGGAACTTCTCTTTTCAAGCACCAAGAGTAGCCTGCTAACATCACAATATTCCACCAACCCTGATATCTCCCTCCCCATCTCCTCGATTTCTTAATGAAATCTTTCACCTTGTTCATTACTAAGGGATCCCAAATTACCAGGAAAATAGTCTAGATGCAAGTATAAGAAGTGAAACTTTAAACTCATATTACACCCAAGAGCTCGTAGGTTTTGTACCATATTTCTCACAATTTCTTTGTATCGCTGATCTTTTATATCTCCAATAAACTTATCTACTACCTCTTTGAAAGTACATTATGCTTTCTATCATTCATGGTGTTCAGAAATGCACATCCTTCATTGGCTGCTTTATCTGAGGACCATCAAATGTGCTCTGTTTTGTCTTAGCTTCAGATATCACAGAAAATTTACTGCTCAGGTATTTGAAACATGAACCATTCTTGTCCAGAGCATTCACAGATTGTTTCATAATACCTAATTTTATATGCAAATGAGGCAATAACATTTTCTCTTAGGCCATTCTCTCACTGTCCAGTGTTTAATCCTGTTTCTACTGTCCCATTTGCAGTGAAACTTTGGTTCTCTCTTAGGTTTATGTTTAGGCATTCAAATCATAACAGAATTATTTTTAGCTATACACTATTCAACTTATGTTGATTTAATTTTAACATCCTTTAACCAATAACAAATTCGAAATTCATAAAATCCTCATTAATCATTATATTATGATTAGTACTGCTGTGCTAGTAAGGTACTGGATACCTTTAGATCTTTGCACAATAGCCGTTGATGTTTCTTGTAATTCTTTCTGAAATGATTTCAAGATTTTCATATGATTCTTTTAGAAACACACAATATGCAACTGGTATTGAGAGAAAATGGCTTCTCTTGTGTAATAAAGCAGCTTTTAGACTTCTTTTCGAACTGTCAATAAGTAAATGCCAGCCCTTACTCTTATGTTGGTCCTCCCAGTTGTTGAATTAAACCTGGTACACAACAATAAACAAGTTGGTCTTCCAACTTAAAGAACTTGGTAAATTCTTTGTCTCCATTCCTATACCAGGAAGTTGTAGTATCTGGAGCCATTCTTCTCTTTCATCCTTGATCCAAGTAATTCGCTCTTATTTTTGGTAACATCTAAGTCTCTTACTAAGTGGTTCAACTCTTGACCAAAATGCTGTGACTTGTCTTCAGCAGTGCGTGCTGAAAAACCCTCATCTGTATTGAAATTTTCTGTTGCCTCAGAAACTGAACTCCCAATATCTTCTAGTTGAGTCGGTGGAATAGGAATAGGGACATCTGCTCCATGTGACACAAGTCTTATAGCTGAAGCAAGGTCATCTGGATATTTAATTTTTGCTTTATTTGTCTTATTCTACCCTGATACATTACACATGTAGCTTCTCCTCAGCAGCTGCTCCCTTCTCGGACCTGCACTATCCAATCCATCTGCAGGCAACACTGAAATCACACAGACAGCTGCAGTGTGTTCCTTTTCCTCCACCCTATTGCAATGGCCGCACTCCTCTGGCCAGGGTCTTCTCGGCAAGTCATACCCTTCGGAGTGGCTCCTTCCCTTCCGGTGCTCTGTGATGAAGTTGCACTCCTGGAGCCTCTGGATCCAACAGGCTCTCTGGTCTTCTAGGTTTTTGAAGCTTAACAGCTGAGTGTGGAGTGGTCAGACAGAACACATACATACTTGTGCAAATGCTCCAGTGACTTTACTACCGCCAGGAGCTCATGCCGGGTAATGCAGTAGTTCTCGGCCTTGGAGAGTGCCTGGCTGTAGTGGGCTATCATTCTATACTGTCTGTCTTGCATCTATAATAGTATGGGAGACTGTTATACCTTGGAACACTTTTTAGATCTTTTGCTTGAATAGCTGATAGTGTGTAGATTTTTCATCTTGTGTTGCAGCATATGTATTAAGGGAGGTATACCCAATCATAAGCACAACATTTTTTTCTTACTGCAAAGAAAATTATATACATACAATAAAATTTTGAAAAGCATCATTTTTGTTCCAGGATACAGGATGTTCGTGTACCCTGGAACATGTCAAACAAAAACATATTTTATAAAATTGTGTTTATAAATGTATTACTCTAACAAAATATTAATGACTAATGAAGCCCACCAGCAGCTCAGTTGGTCTGGAAATTCTGGGCTCGAAAAGGTAAAAGAAATTGTCGAAAATAATGAATTATTGGTGGAACACTTTAAATTTAAGTTTGCTTTTTTGTAACAGTGTTTATTTTTTACACAAACATCACATAAAAATGAATTTCATCCTTTACCCTCAGTGCCAGCAGCTGGTTAATGTGATTCCCGATAGCATTTATAGCAGCTATCACTGTGACAGTGTTACCTCTTTCAGCAGAAGTTTGACTTCCGGCTTGTTTCACTCCTTTGGGAGCTACAATGAGACTTGGAGTTTGCACAGTAGACAGCCCGGTTCCATCTAAATTTCATATTCTCTGTGGAGGAATAGGCCCAAAACAGATGTGGATACTCAAGATGCAAGAAGAATGCATCAACATTTGCTTTATTGAAGCTGGTAGATTGAGACCAGCTTGGAACCTCTGGTTTCCTCACACTAAGTACATAAGCATGCCTGCGCATGAACCATCACATCCATTCTTCACCAGCTATATGTTCATTAGCCCAATTCCCAGGATACTTTTTGCCATTAGCAACTGTAAACATATAAGCAAGTTCTCTTGCACCCTTTTTTGCAAGCCCATACTGCATGTGAGCGATTTTGAGAATATATTCCACTAGCTTATCCTCCTCCTAGTTGTTAAATACTCATTTCAGCCCAATATCTGTGGAATAATGGAACTCCATTTCTCCTGAACGCTTGAAGTGTGCAAGATGTCTTGATAGAGTTGCAAGGGACACTTTACAAGCTTCTCTTAGGGAAACTTTCATATCAGTTGGAGCATTAACAGCAGCAACTGCTTTGCTGATGCCATCTGTGTCAACAGGTTTTTTTTTTTTTTGTAAGGTTTAATGCCTGCTTTTATGACATACAGCACCACAGATAGCACAGGTTTTCTTTTTATACCAAATTTACTATGTGGCATATCTGAAACAAAACAGTAACATTCTACCCAAAGAGGTGTTTCAAGGAACACTATAGACCTATGTTCCAAGGAACAAGAGGTTACCACTTGGAACGAAAATGGTGCTTCTGCTTTTTAGGTTATAAGAAAACCTGCAAGAGGTGTAATATTTTGCTTACCATACAGCTGTGGATACTGTGATATTGTAGCCCTTATACTTGTTCACATAAATACCAAAAACTAATACAAAATATTTTACATGGACCCTTAAAAACAAACTTCTTTACTCAGGACTGAACTCCTTGCATTCAACTGTTAATCACTGAGTAGCGTCGTATCATCCTAATGTACTACATACTTCCGTGATACACCGCTAGACTGCAGCACGGACAGGAAAACTGCAAGTGTTCCAAGGAACACTATACTCAAGGAACAACAATCTCCCTTGCGCCTCCAATTCTGCTGTCGCTAGTATCGGTGTCCATGATGAAATCGTAATCCTGTTGTGGAAATGCTAAAATGGGACACTGCAGAGCGCTGGCTTAAGTGCCTGGAACGTGCCTTCGGCCTCCTCCATTCACATACAAGGCCGTTGCTCTTACGTCAGATGAGTGAGGGGCTTTGCGATATTGGAGAAGCCTCTCAGGAACCGGCGTTTGTAGCTGCACAGGCCCAGAAAAGTGCCCAACTACTTTCGGACGACGCCCCTCAAAGCCTGAGCCTTATCCTATTGTGGCCACACCTGTTGGTGAAGCTATGTGGCCCAAGTAATGAACTTGCTTGGGGAACAGTTGGCATTCAGCTTCAGGTTGATTGCCTGTAATCTCTGTAACATCTTGCTCAGGTTATCTAGATAATCTTCGAAAGTGCTGCTATCCAGGTACAGTAAGCGAGTGTTGTAAGTCAGGCCCCTAATTACCGACTCCTTGGTGTGCTTGAAGGTGGCTGCCACTTTACAGGGGCAAACTGTGAATCCCCAAAGCTCTTGGCCCATCGGGAATGCGGTCTTCTCCTTGTCTCTGGGGTGTAGGGTCCCCTGTCAGAAATCCGATTTTAAATCCAACGTCGAGAACAACTGGGCACCAGCAAGAGTATTCAAAGTGTCAATCCGGGGTGAGGGAAAACAGTCCTTTCAGATGACAGCGTTCAGGTTCCGTTATCCACGCAGAATCGAATTTCGCCGTTCTTCACCTGGACTTCTGGGGAGACCGAGGACTGTCGGACTCTTCGATGATTCCCCCAGGTCCCATGCCTCTGCGTGCTTTGCCAGAGGAACATGTTTTGATGGTTGCCGGATAGGTCGGGCGTCTCCAATGTAGACGTGGTGAAGCACTCGGTTGCTGCGACCGTAATCGGCGTTCCCTTGGCTGAAGACTAATAACGTTCAAATAGGTGTTGGAATCTCTCCAGTTGCTCTCTTGTCAAATGCTCGGCTCACTGAGTCTCAGCTGGGCCCCAGATCCGTCGCATGATGTCACCCTCACAGCCGACTCATACTTCTCCAGCTTCCTTCCGGCGAAGCAACAACGTTGCCCATACGGGCGCGCGTGAACAACCACCTCACTTCTCATGGGCACTACCACGTTCTCCATCAGTGTCAACTGTGTACACTGCTCGTTTGGGCTCCGACGCGTCACCTTATCTCGGCCGAGTCGCAAGACCGTCCTGCCGATATCGACCGTGGTGTCGTGGCTCCTGAGATCATCAGTCATAGCATCAGCCATCCACAGACATAATGCTCCGCCTTAAAAATCCAGCCAGACCTCCCTCTCCCCGCCCGATGCCGTCACTATCTGGTTTCCTCGATGGCAAGCCTTTCGCCACGCCAGACGGATCACGGTCACGGCTACATCTGTATCCACCAGTGCCTGCTCTCGTAACCATCCATCCGCGATGAGGCTCTCGTTCATGCGGCACAAAACGCGCAGTGTCACCCGAGGGGTCGGCGATAACAGTCCCGTCATGCCGGTACTTGTTTTCCGCCTGCTTATCGGCCGGGAGTGGACAGTCCCTCATATCTCATGGCTATCTACACCACTGAAAGATCTCCGGCGGCGTCCTTGTGTTGTTCCTCTGTCTCCGTCATATCGGAGGTCTTTGAGGTTGAGGTGGCTGTTACCTTGGCCGCTTCCATCCTCAGCGCATCATGGACGGTCTTGTAGTTACCGAGCGTTAGGCGCTGACCTATCTCGACGTCTTGCTCGCCGTTGGCCAAAGAGAAGGCAGCTTCTTGGGACACGTATCCGGTCGGGAGGTTCAACAGAGCCTTATTCACCAGTTATTCAACATCCAGAACGAACACCAGCGTCTCCCGTGGCTGTTGTCACCTTAATTTCAGCTAGCCGTGATAGATTGCAGCCAGACGGTGGTTTGCGAATTGGTTTTGAAGAGCCTCCCAGATGTGCCGGGACGTCGCCAACGTTTAAATCACGTTCAGTACTTCTATCGCCCGTCTCTGTAGGTTAATTATCAGCTTTGCAGCTTCCTCTTCTCTTGGCCATCGATTGTGGGTAGCAACGGTGGCGATTTTCGGCGGAAGACTTAAAAGTTCGACGTGCTGTCTACTTAGATTGACGCGCGCGGATGTTGTGTCGCGTCCTGACATCTCGACCTTCAAGTTCTTGAGTTTTTCGTCGAGCATTTGTTCTACCCTGAAGTTCAGTTCTTTGGTACTGCCGTCGACTGTTTTCCAGGGCTTCAAGACGTTCTCCGACGTCCTCCAGGGCGTTCACACATTGGCCAAGGTTATTTATCTTTCCACCGAGTTCTTTCACATCTTCCTTCATCCTGGCCAGTTGCTCGTTAATCTTCCCTGATAACTCTCTTCATTTCGGACATTCCCGTTTTCATCTGCTGCATTCCGGAATTCGCTGTATTTCTGCCTTCATCTCTGTCATATCAACCATAGTTGTTTCATCATTTCTTCCCCCGTGGCTTTCGTCGCACTTCTGACACCGATTGTGAGTAGCTTTGCTAACTGTCGGTTTTTTAAATAAAACTGTGGGGTCCGGTCGAACCTGACGTCCCGACGCCAAAATTTCGGTTTTCGAGCCCCCTTAAGTTAGGCTAAATTCATATTTATTACATTTCATAACAATTTCGTCCTTATTGGAGCGGACTTCAAATGACATGACGACAAAGAATTATAACTTCAAAACATGAGTAGCAAAATAAGCTAGAGGCACGCAGAAGTGGCTGGATTCGCAGTATTAACAGTGAGT
The DNA here is from genome assembly GCA_030765045.1 of Tenodera sinensis. Taxonomy (NCBI): domain Eukaryota; kingdom Metazoa; phylum Arthropoda; class Insecta; order Mantodea; family Mantidae; genus Tenodera; species Tenodera sinensis. The sequence continues at coordinate 122,878,888 of CM060968.1, forward strand.
AGTTGGTAACGCGCTTGCCTCTGGTGTGGAGGACCCGGGTTCGATCCCCGGTACCTGCATGAGTATTTTATCCTCTTGGAGGTCTGGCATGGGATGCACTCAGCCTCGTAGGTCCCGGGGGCCAATAGAAGAGCTACTTGATAGAACAGTAGCGGCTCCAAGTCTTGAAGACCGCATAACTGGCCGGGAGGGATCGGGACGCTGACCACGTTCCACCCTCCAATACTGCACTCCACAATGACGCCTGTAGTGAGCCGAGGTGGGGGATGCAACGGCTGGGCGTTAAGGCTTGGCTCTTCATGGGCTGTAGTGCCGGGGCTTATCGTGTTAAATAAGTGCATACTTCTTGTTGTAGCAGCTATAATGTATTTATTGTATCATGTGTTGTGAATAATAATAATAATAATAATAATAATAATAATAATAATAATAATAATAATAATACACTTTTGAGTTGTTCAGTCTTGGCTCCAGTCAAAGTTGGCAACCCTAATTGTTATAGTTTGACTCGATTTGTTTACTTTTAAATCACTTCTTTAATTATTTAATTCCTTTCTTACATTCAAACTGGCCTCAGATACACAAACTTACAACGACACACTCAACACTCGAAAGAACCAGACTAACATAAAGCAACTTATCGTAGCAACGTGACGCCTGCCACGGAACATCAAACTTAATGAGTGCTTCCAAGACGGAACTTCGGTGTGCAGACTCTTGTGTCAACGTAACATTAAGTAATGAGGTATGTTAAATTCTCATTGATTTGAACTGATTGTGGGGCAGCAGACAGTCAAACCTGCAATTTATGCTTATGATATGTACAGTTGAGGGCGGTTCCTCTGTACGTGCTGCCGTAACGAAGCGCGCTAAGCAATTTCAGAAATAACCAACTTTAAACTTTTACACTGTAACTATAAACGAGCTTTGATAATGTATAATATGAGTTACAGTGTGCTGGACAGACGCAGCGTGCGCCATCCAGAACAGCACGGAGGAGCGTTGTAAGATAGCAATGTTGTAGGTTCGCCCCGTCCTCTCCCTTTCCCCTCGTACTCTGGCTTCACAGCACTGTACCGTGCTGTAGTTAGTGACGCACGTCCCACTAATCAGCTTGCTTGCACATTTGCAGTATATATTCTCCTCAAGCACCCTTGTTAAAACTCGCATAAATGTATTCAGTGGACACTTAAAGAATCCATTCTCTACTCGATCCTTTGCAGAAAAAATTCACTTAAAACACTTGGAAGACCTCCCGATATTAGCATTGTTCAGTTAAGGGAAGAAAAGCTACTGGTACTTTTTCATAGTTACATTTTTGTGAAATATTCATGGATATGCGGTTGTGAAATTCGAAATGCCCTTTACTGCTTTCCTTGCTTGTTCGGAAGCAATGATTCCTGGTCAATAAGTGACATAAAGGACCTAGGCCATATAAATGAATATGCAAACAAGCATGTGTATGTCGAGTAGGAAACACTTGAGTAACGTTCTGGATCTCGCTACTCTTGGTGCAGTAAACATTGGTGTACAGCTCAATTCAGCATATAGTGAGTCTCAAACTAAAAATCGAGGAAATCGAAAGAAATAGTTATACTTTATGGACAACAATAGACTGCATTAAACTGTGTGGTGCATTTGAATTGACATTAAGGGGACACAATGAGACAAAAGAATCTGAAAATTCTGGGATACTATTAGGACTTACTAACTTACTAGCTAGTGCCGACAGTGCTGTAAGGAATCTCACGAAAGCAAGTACCATTGCTAAATGGACGTCAAAAAATGAACTGTTACAATGTATGCTGGACGTCAAAATAAAAGAACTGAAGGAGACAAAATATGTAGCCTTAATGCCAGAAAAGACTGCAGCTGTGTCAGAGCATCCGCTGGTTCTTGTGTATCGATAACGAGATTAACGGCGACATCTACTAAAGGTTTTGGTGTTTTTTAAGCTTAATGGACAGACTGCCATAGAATTATCCGAATGTCTGCTTACAGCGGCCTGGGTTCGATCCCAGGGACCCGCATGTGTTGTTCATGGTGGACGAAGCGGCATCAGTGAGGGTTTTCTCCGGTTTCCCCCGACAGTCATTCCACCAATTGCTCCATTGTCACCTTTCCATACATCGATTCCGCTTGCATTTCATATCCTCCTCTTCCTCACTATAATACCTTGTGCTTGGCTGACCACCCGCTTCCAGGTCTTCACTCTGTCCGGTCCAGAAGTTCATCTCCCTGACAGACATCTGACCCTAGGCACTGGCTTGTCCAACATAAGGGGAGGGCAATCAACTAAAGAAAAGTGTGCTTCCAGAGTTAAACAGTAATTTCAAGTCAACAAACATTGCACAAACATTTGGTGGCGTCTCTGTCATGAGGGGAATAACAAAGGGTGTATAATCTAAAATAAGAGATTGTCTGGCGCGCTATGTACACTTTATGCCCATCAGTTAAATTTCTTAATGGAGAAATCGGCTTTCTTCTTACACTCGCCTCAGCATACAGCAGTTCTCGAAAAAAATATGTAAACGTCGTATTGCTGTCGGTTCTGCCACCAGATGGAATTTTAAGTCCCATACAGTGAGCTTTATATATATATATATATATATATATATATATATATATATATATATATATATATATATATATATATATAATAGAGAAGCACTTATTGAATGTTATCTTGAACTTGAGGCAAAAGACACCGTAAGAGAACTAAAACAGAGTTTGCAAGACAGCGAATTTTTGTTCTGGTTAGATTTCTTTCGCCGTTTAATGGTTCATGTTAATATCCTCTACAACCGTCCTCTGATTGTGTTCAAGTTAACCATTCGGTGAAAAACTTCGTGCAGATGATTGATAGACTCTGCAAGAACTTGGATACTGCCTCTACAGACGAAGATCAACGTGGGTTTGAGCGAAAGCGAAGGGGTTCCAACAAAATCGCTGAGGTTAAAGAGATGTGCAATCGCATCACAATAGAGAGGAAATGCCGGTTTGAGTTAATATCTCATATTGAAGTTTGCAAGCTCTTAGACACAGAAAATTTCGAAGAATATTCAAGAAATTTTTCAGAGCATATTCTAGGCTTGGCTGTAATGAGATATCCCATGCTAAACAGGAACAAACTAAAACCAGAGCTTTCAATTATTTATGAAAGGCCAACATTTCTTCACGGGAGTGGGGCATTACCACTACTTAAAATGCTCTATTCAAACAATCTGGTGGAAACTTTTGATGAAATAGCAAATCTGCGAATTATTGTCACGATCCCTATGACTACGGCAGAACCGGAGCGTTGCTTCTATTCACTAAAGCTGATCAAGTGCTTCCTAAGGGACACAATGAAGCAGGACCGACTCTCGGCACTCGCCATGCTCTCTGTAGAAAAGAGAGTTCGAGCATCAAAGACTTCAACGCCAAGGTCATCAACATGTTTGCCGACATGAAAAATTGTCGAGCGATTTACTATTATGATCAGAAGCAGGTGGGTACATTTACATTACCACTGTATAAGCATGCAGCTCGCCTTCCGTTAAATCCACGAGCCGCCACTGGTACAGTTACTAAACACTAAAGCACTTAGAAAAATGTTATATTATGGGTTAATTTTAAAAAATGTTTAAGAATACAGGAAAAATAGAATCAAATGAGAACATTTCTTACAAAATTATTAAGCAATGATATATTATATCTAATCTTATATCTAAATCTTATATTTCAGCCTCTAAAGATTTGTGCTATAGGCCTGAAATTCCTAAGGATCTAACATATACTTATTAAAAATGTACTAGGGCAAGCTATCGTCCAAAAACTTAAATGATTTATTATCCACAAGTTCCATATTTTCATGAAATATTTTAATGTTCTAGTTTGAAAGTAACTAGATATATAAGATATTTAGAGATACAAAAACTAAATTCCTATAGTGTAGTGGTAATACATAGAAATTAAGTTGAGATATTTTAAATTTTCATTAATATGAATTCATTATGAAGCAGCGAGGCAAACCGAGAGTTCGAAATATTAGTAAACAATATTGAAATGTATCTCTATCTTCTTAAGGTGTTAAATAATACCGTTACAGTCTTTTGCCATGATCCATTTTTAGGGCACTGATGACCATGTACTTCAGCGCCTTTAACCCTATGTATCTTCCTTTCTATCTCTCCTGTTCATTTTTCTTGGCATGGAGTTCATCAGCCGGTGAAAATGTATTCTTTGTGTGTGGGAATCTCGTACGGCTTCGACACTAGGCCTTGAACATAGTTCAGCAGAAGTCATTAAGGTTGGGAATGTTTAAGAATCTCCTTCATTTCTGCCCACACATTCTCAATTCTCAGGTGACCTTTTGCTTGTAGTGGATCACAATGCCATCTTTGGAAAAGGGCAAAAACACTAAGTGTAAACAAGTATCTGTGAAAAATGATTACGTTTCCTTTGTATTTCTTCGGTTATTAATGAGTTGAATTGTAAACCAAGTGATACACTGGGTCACGCTGAAACATGTTTTCAACTGGTTGTAACTCAGAAACGGTACATTACTTTACATTTCCAAGTCCAAATATTATCTACTCAATCTCTTCTACAAGTCCTAAAAGTTTTTAAGGGGAAGTTTAGAGCACTCTGTAAATGCAAGCGTGTCGCTCCAGCTGGCACCTCCCTGGCACATCAAGGCGGCATTGAGAGATCAGTGTAATCTCTCCATGAGTACGTTAGACCTGGGTGGTAAGCTGTAGTCCGGGCAAGATGGATACCGCGAAGTTTGGGTAGGGTTTGAAAGAGCTGGAAAGAGACTTGGGTGCCCTGTTCGATGGTGAACTGTTGAAGACATCCGAATGGTGCGATCCAGGCAGTTAGAAATGTCCTTGTTTCTGCAGTGGTCTCCGGGATGGGAAATGCCTCTAGCCATCGAGTATGCTGATCGATGGCTGTCATCAGTAGCGGTTACTTGAAGAGACGGGGGCAAACGATGTCCATAGGACATGAAAGAAGTGTATGAACTAAATAGTGTTCAGTTAAATACTGCAACAGTTGGTTGTATTGCATTTTCTAGTTTTGTTAACAATGTAACTTTCATTTGTTATTGCTATCATTTTTTTTTTTTTTGTGTGATCAATAAACAACTGCGTTAACAATTTTCAAATGTGAGTTTGTATTAAAAGTAAGTGAATAGCCAGAGAACCCAACAGTTGGTGATCACTCACGTGATAGTAAACAGAAATCGACATAGTTTAAAGTATGCATACTACGCAGAAGCCGACATGAGAATGGAGAATAAAAATGCAAGTAACGGCGAAAACGAAGTAAAACACGCAACTCTGAGTACTACAGGTAATCTCGAACTAGATAAGGTGAGTGTGAAATTACCTCCTTTTTGGGTGGAAAAGCCAGAAATTTGGGTTTGTCAGGCTGAGGCTCAATTTCTAATCACCGGCATAACTACCAAAAAAAGTAAATTCAAATACCTTCTTGCGCAGTTAGAGCCGAGATTTATTGAAAATCTATGGGACTTACACGCACCGAAAAGAATAAATATTCCCTTGCTGAAGAAAGACTTTAAAACATGTTTAAAGAAAGCGAGGAACGCCAAATAAAAAAATTGGTAAGCGAAATTGAACTCAGTGACATGAGGCCCTTACGGAAGATCAAAGACGGAATAAATGTTTCTGAAAAGATTTTAAAAACTCTCTGGCTAGATAAACTCCCTAATAATATCAAGACCATTCTTAGCATTTCAGACGAGAATGTAAATAAAATGGCGGATCGCATATTTGAAAAGCAAACCGTTAACGAGGTGCAATTAACCGTACCACATCCGTCAGTAGCAGCAGTGGCGTTACCACAAGTACCATCATCTTGTTTATCGGTCCAAGATCTCACTAGAATTGAAGAATTGGAAAATGTCATTAGAAGAAACCAGAATCATACCACACGACAATCCCGTAGTCGAAGTAGAAGCCGGCCCAGATTCGATAAGGACGGAAAATATTGTTATTATTTTCCGTTTGGTTCACGATGCCTACCTGAAAAATGTGTTCAACCTTGTCAAGAGAACAACAAGGAAAACTAGTGAAGCAGCCCAATGTTCTGCAATGGTCAGTCAGGTCCCCAGTTTAGATTATTTGTCAAAGATCAGAAATCGGGACAAAGGTTTTTGGTTGATATCGGAGCAGATATCTCTGTTATACCAGCACAATTTAATAATAAGCCAAAACCCAATGATTTTGAACTGTATTCAGCCAACGGCTCAGAAATTAAAACTTGTGGCTTCAAAGTATTAAATGTGAATCTAGGACTATGATGTTGCTTCGAATGGTCATTTATTATTGCTGATGTGTCCAAAGGCATATTAGGTGCTGATTTCTTGCATCGTTTTGGAATTAATTATTGATTTAAAGAACAAAAGATTGATAGATAGTACTACTATGTTGAAGGTGTCTGCAGAAGTAAGGGTATTCGAGGACATCGATTCCGTGAGTTCACTTCTCTCCACTTGTGAATTGTCTAAGCTTTTGGAAGATTTTTCTGGCATAACTAAACCATCAGTTACACTGAAGGAAGTAAAACATGATGTTCAACATTATATTGCGACATCTGCTGAACCAACAGTATATAGTAAAGCTAGGTGGTTAGACCCAAATAAGCTCAACATTGCAAAAATAGAATTCCAGTTTTCGTTTAAAAAGAAAAAACATCATCAGAGTAATGAGCTAGTCTGCTACATTTGACTTCAAAAGTGAATGACAGGACCCTTCCAGATCGATATTCAATTCCAAGAATTGATGACGCAAACTGCATTCTACAAAACAAGAATATATTTTAAAAGCTTAAAAGCTACTACCATATTCCAGTCGCGGAAGCAGGCAAAGCAAAAACAGCAATAATCACTCTTATGAACTCAACTTTATGCTATTTGGTCTACGTAATGCACCAAGTACATTCCAAGTTTTGAGAAGATTAGATTTCTGTTTTGCTTATTTGGATGACATCCTAGTAGCATCCACCTCATCAGCAGAACACAAATACCACTTAAACTTGCTATTCAAGCAACTCGACAAATTTGGTCTCAGAATTAACATTTCAAAAAATAATATTCGGCGTAAAAGAAATAGTTTTCTTAGGACATCTAATAACAGCAGAAGGTGTTAAGCGGGACCAAGAGAGAGTAGCTACTATACTAAATCACAAGCAGTCTCAATGGACTGTAAATTTCTATCGTCAACACCTAGAGGTTGCCGCAGTGAATCAAGCTTTGTTAAATGATTACCTTAAAAGTGTGAAGAAAAATGACAAGAGGAAGATTGAATGGACTACAAAAGCATTAATGCAATTTCAGAAATGCAAAACTGATTTAGCCAAGCAGCCCTATTAACAATTCCAGGTGTCAGTCATTAGCTAGCATCGGGCTTTGCTGCAGGGAGCAGTATTGCAAAAGAATGAAAATGGAAACTGGGTACAATTGGGTTCTTCTCAAAAAAGTTATCTTCTCCCCAACAGAAATATTCAACGTATGATAGAGAATTACTCAGCATTTATATAGTCATCAAATACTACAAATACCTGTTAGAAGGCAGAAACTTTGTTATTTACACTGAGCATGCACCACTTACGTTTGCATTTAAGCAGAAGAATGAAATGGCAACACCGATACAACTAAGATATCTTCAGTACATTGCTCAGTTCAGCACAGATATCCGACATGTACCTGGAAAAGAAAATGTAGTGGCAGACCAACCATCACGAATTGAAGAAATAGTACCGATTGATTATGGAGCTATTGCTCAAACCCAAGTTGAAGATGAAGTTGATAACCTACGCTTTAATCCTCATACTTCACTGCAGTCTAAGAAGCAAACTACTGCAGGAGGAAGATAACTATGGTGCGAAGTGTCCACGAGTAATTTGCGCACATATATTCCACAACAATTCAGATTTGGTATTTTCCAATATTATCACAATATGACACATTCAGGTATTAAACCCTCAGTGAAGATGATAACATCCAGATTTGTCTGGCAAGATATAAAAAATATATAAGTCAGTGGGCAAAAACATGTATTGCGTGTCAGAAGAATAAAAGCACCAGACATATTCGAGCACCTCTTGGGTAGTTTCCAGATAATGAACGTTTTAGAATCGTCCATCTAGACTTAATTGGACCCCTACCACCATCAGAAGAATATGCTTATTATCTTACATGTACAGACAGGTTCACTAACTGGACTGAAGTCGTTCCTCTTAGAGACATCGAGCAGACTATAGTTCTTTAATAACTGGATCACTCGATTTGGAACACCACAACAAATAGTGACTGATCAGGGAACACAGTTTCAGTCAGAACTATTCCAGGCATTGGCAAAAGTATGTGACTGTAAACTAACAAGAACCACTGCATATCATCCACATATCAAATGGAAAAATTGAAAGATTTCATCGCACACTAAAAACATCCATTCGCGCTCATAAAAATGTCAAATGGAGTAGCATATTACCTACAGTTTTATTGGGACTATGCTGTTCACTGAGAGAGGGTAGTAATGCCACAAGTACAAAAATAGTATATGGTACTTTACTCAAGTTACCTGGGGATTTTTTCAGCACTCCAGAAACAAAACTGAATGCAGACCTGCCAATGTTTGTAACACAATTGAGGAAGTTTATGAATCAACTTAAACCTGCTGAGTACCTACTTAAGTCAAAAGAAACACCATTAATAGTTCAAGATATAAATAAGACAAGCCATGTGTTTATTTGAGTTGACAAAGTGAAATCAGCGTTAGAAGCACCATATGAAGGTACTTATAAAGTAATAAAACGAAACGCAATAGTGTTTACTGTCAAAATAAAATACAAAATAAAAAAAGACATCTATCATTAATCTATCTATAGATATATTAAAACCGGCGTATATTCTGGATCAGGATGAGAACATACCACACCATACTGGAGAACCCAAGATAGTGGATACGTCTGCAGACACTGTGAAAGCAACACGAAGAGGACGAGAAGTGCGGTTGCCAGTCTCTTTCCGGAGGGATTGAAGTCCATATAGACTGAGAAGGGAGTGATATAGACTAGTGTCAGTGTTAAATTAAATATGCAACGGTTGGTAGTATTGCATTTTCTAGTTTTGTGAACAATAACTTTCATTTGTTATTGTTTGTATGATCAAGGTAACTATGAATAAACAACTATCAAAAGTGAGTTTGTATTAAAAGTAAGTGAATAGCCAGAGAATCCAACAAAGTGCCACGTTGGAACTGGATACTCTGCAGGTGGTGTCACAATATGTCGCTTGAACTTGGCCGTTGGCAAGTTTGGGCTCACAGGCGGTAGTCCTTGCGCATACTGCCAAATTTCTGAGGGACCAACTTAACAGAAGTCTTTGTTCTCCGGGTGTCTAAGGTATGGAGAGAGATAAGACTTCGATGAAAAGGACGAGTGACAAAAGGTCCTACTAGTAGAGATGTCACAGTACAAAGACACAGGATAGAGGTACCTTTTCTAAGACGAGGGTAGACTGGGAGTCGGCAACGCCATTACCCAAACACTAAAGTGTTCAATGTGTATGCAGAATTAAAACATTAGGTTTAAGTACCCAAATTGCCTGAAAGGCTTTCGCTCCTTTGTTGGAAGGCTTAAGTGGTTTGCGATTGATTAGGGTCTATTTTTGAAAGCTGAGCTTCTGGGAAAAGAAGCCAAGTAGTTGCCAGTTTCCTTTACCTGCTACTGAAGCCTTGCCTTTGAGAGACTATCCTAGAAGTTCTCAGAAGCAGTCCGGGTGTCTAGATCACAGGACCAGAATCTTTGACGCAAGAACATAGAGAATGGCATGAAGAAATGCTTGCATTGTAGCAGCATTTGGTAGGAAACGACGCTAAAAGTTTATAATTTCCAAAAATTTCCCTTTGTCATTTGGTCTTATGAACGCAGCCTAAACTTTTCAAAGGTTTATGGATAATATCCTCCGTGCATTACACTTCAGTTACGTTTACTTTGACATCCTAGACTTCGGAACATCAACACTTTCACCAAATCTTCACAGGCTACTGGAATTTGGAGTTATCAATCCAGCCAAGTGCATCTTCAAGGTCCCGGAAGTTGTCTTCCTGGGTTATATCGTCTCAGGTGAAGGTTCTCTTATCTCTTCGCCCGAGTGGTTGACTTATCATCCCAAACCATACGGCAATTGCGAAGATTCCTGGAGATTATGAATGTTTGCCACCATTTCTTCGTGAGAACTAAAATCACGTCAGGGATCACCAAATGTGAGCTACTTAAGGTTCTAATCTAAAATAAACACGTTTGCTGGTTATAAATATATTTTATTCTAGAGAAAATGGATAGTTGAGAAACAACACCAAAGTTACTAAGCAAGAGAAGTTAAAAGATAAGGTTTATATGACCAATGAAGCTATACAGGGAATGTTAATGTCGCCAGCTGTGGTGGTTGTCACACCAGGCTTATTCCTCCGTATTCTTTCCAATGGCGATCAATGGTGCTCCGTATAAATGTGGGAAATTGTTGCTATTAGCTTTGCCGGCCAGCGTAATACTTGTTCTTGTGAGACGGAAAGGTTGACATCGTCGGCTGTAGAAAGATCCGGGATCCTGAAGGATCCTATAGGTGGATCTTGAAGTTTGCGGATGTAGAAACAGCTCCTCTACTTTGCTACTTTGCCTTCCAAGATACGGGCATTGGATTGTTTTATGTTTTGCTTTTTGGCAGAATTTTCCAGTTTGAAATTTGAAATTTATCCTTAATTTTCGATACTAGAGATCACTAGAGAGCACTTTTGGCAGGCAGTCTAATGCACTGCATGCGAAAATAGAAGTTCAGTGAACTCTCAGTAGTATTTTCGGAGATACATGTTTCAATTAGCCGGTGCAATTTATTTGTAGCAAAACATATTCCTTTGGTATTGTTCTCAAGTCTCTGTAATATTCTTGTACTTTGAGATTTTGGAGTGAAAATATTATTCTTTGGCATCATCACAGTATAACTGCATGTTTAAAGCTTTCGTTGGGATGAATTTTTGTCCAATTGTATGTACATGTCTCTCAAACCTTTATAGTATTTTCCATCACAAAAAGGACAAAAAATTTACTAAGTTTCCATGTGAAATTTAATTCAATCTGACCCCATTCCCATTTTCGCGTTTCCATGTTGAATTCAATCCGGAAATGAGATCGCTTTGGATGTGCTCAAACACAAATAATTAAAGCTTTTATGTTGGTCACTTGGTTTATGTTGGCGAACCCGTAAAAATATGTTGAGATGGCAGAAAGATAATGTTGGTTTCTTCTATTACACCATTGTCACTAAGGAAACAAAATGACGACGTGCAGCGTGTTACAACGGGTGCAGTAGAAATTAGCATCTTTGGGGATTCAAATCGATCGGTGTTTCCATTCAACCCAATTTCTTTTCGATCCCACGAAATAATGGATCGGATCCAGTGGTTGCGCTTTGTTTGAATCCCCGTTTGTATGAGGTGCTCAATCCCGAAAAGGAACTCAAATACGTATCGAATGTGCTATGGAAACGTAGTAACTAAGTCTTCGTGACGATCCGAAGAAACCCGTGTCTCTTTAATTAGTTACCTTGTAAGACAGCCAAGTAGAAACAGACTCACCTTAAACTTTAATTGCAGGTTCATATATCCCAACGCAACTAGGTACCATGAAACCAGTGCATAAAATATGTGTAGACTGCGAATCGCGTGAGCTGTTAATGCCTATTTGGCATCGGATGAGTTCACTGGTATTCAGATAAATTGGAAATGTGTATTAAGAAACTATGAGTATAAAATAAAACAAACGGTACTGTCTTAAAATACATACATATATATGTAGTAGTAACCTCACACCAATAAAGATTTCTGAAAATTATCTTCGAACGAAATGGTATAATAATATAATTCACTAATATGCCTGCGATAACGATTCTCTATCTTTTATTATAGAAATTTAAGGGGAGCAGTTTATAAAGTCGCAATCATCTTAAACAGAGAAAATAAAATCGCATAACACAAAACCAAGCCTCCTGAATACCTTTTATTTTCCTTTTTGTTTTCTAGTGCTTTCCTTTGCCTCTGCCTAACAATTTGAAAATGTGAAAACTTTAATTCACCATTTGCATGCAGTTTTAGCATCCTTATATATTATTTATAGTCATAATTCTGAAGCTCTCTTCTAATGTCTCATTTGGGTGTGTTGTGCGTGAGTACTAATATATACGCTATATACGGTTGGGGTATGCCAATTCCTGTGACCAGGCGGACAAGTGGCGCTAGTGTCCCACGATGGCAGAAGGGAACTCAAGATGGCGACCGTTAATCCACCTAAATGGCAGGAAACTAATGCGCCCAGAAAGGTGGGAAATTTAAAGTATAATGTTGGCGTTGAAAGGGGATATTGTAGGTGGCAGGAATTGCCGTTCATCCTACCGCTTAAACCGTATACACTTTACCTTTTTATTTTTTTTACCGCACAACTGACCGAAAGGCCCTTGGGCGATGACCACGACCCACCTCCTTCACGACGCCTTTAGCGGACAGAGATGGGGGCCACAGCGCGGTTTATTAAATCATTATTAAACTAGGAAGATGAACTTGGTAAAGTAGAGGTAGGAGCAAGGAAGAGAAGCATTTGAGCTATGGAACATACAAAACATTACGTACCTGGAGAAGTGCAGTGCAGCTATGCTGAATGTTGACTGGCAGAATTATGACGTGATACACGATAATTACCCACTAGAACACTTGGTAAGTTCGCAAGATGGCAGTCTTTAATCCGCAAACAAATGGCGGGATGTTAAGATGGTGGTTGGTGCGATTGTGCAATATGGTGAATTTACCGTTACAGTAATAGTAGTAGTATAAATACTACTGAGTCAAGCGCAGTACTTGGCGAAACGTAGGTATCTACCATGCCTTCTAGATCATGGCCTACAAGCCCGGAAGAACTAAACATTTCGAATAAACAAGTGTAGTGTTTCTGATAGTGTGTTTTCTTAAGCATTCGGAATTAGGAGGATGATGTCTCGCAAATGTGTAAATGATAAAAACAATTTTTGTTACATTTGTGGTGAGCTCACTTTAAAAGCACATAGGCGAAATTTGACTGCTCGAATTAAAAGAGCTCATGAGTGTTATTTTGACAATAAAATTGATGAGTAAGTCTTAGGCTCCAGAAATCTGTTGTGCCAAATGTACAACACTATTAACGGGCTGGTTAAAAGGGAACCGTCATATGCCTTTTGCAGTTCCTATGACATGGTGGGAACCTAAGGATCATATAAGAAACTGCTACTTCCGCTTGACAAATATATCTGGAATAAGTTCCAAATCCAAACAGTGTTAAATATCCATCTTTGGAATCACAAATTCGACCAGTGCCTCATGGACCGGGCCTTCCCGCACCAACTCCACCAGACGGCAGTAATGTGACTGAAGTTTTTAAAGTGTTGATGACATTAGTGAATTACAACAAAGTGACCCAGATTTTATGGAAGGAGTTACCGTAAATGATCCGCAATTATTAACCAAGGAGCATCTAAATGATTTGGTTCGTGATCTAAAAGTAAAGCCGAGTTACCTGCTTCAAGATTGAAAGGCTGGCATCTGCTGGATGGCACCAAAATAACTTCTTTTCGTCGACGCCAAAAGGAATTGGAGCACTTATTTTCTAAACAGGAGGACCTAGTGTTCTGTAATGATGTTGATTCTTTGATGGAGACCCTGGGTGTTCAACATAAGCCTGAAGATTGGCGCTTGTTCACTGACTCTTCGAAAGCAAGCTTGAAAGGGGTCTTGCTACATAATGGAAACAAGTTTCCATCCATTCCTATGGCCCATGCAGTTGGTATGAAGGAGAGTTATGTGAACATGCAACTCTTGCTATGTAGTATCCGATATAACTACTCATGGCAGATATGTGCAGATTTTAAAGTGGAAGCTATCTTACTTGGATTACAACTTGGTTATACAAAATTTTGTTGTTTCTTGTGCATGTGGGATAGTAGAGACCAAAGCAATCATTATGTTAAAAAAAATTGGCCAAAGAGAGAGTCATTCAACCCAGGACAGGCAAATGTTGTTCACCAACCACTTTTAAGTGCTGACAAAATCTTATTACCTCCATTACACATCAAACTTGGTTTGTTTAAGAACTTTGTGAAAGCAGTGGATCGTGATGGGAGTGCATTTCTGTTCCTGAAAACTAAGTTTCCAAAGATCAGTGAAGCAAAAATAAAAGAGGGAATATTTGTTGGCCCTCAAATTAGACAACTTATGAACGATTCGCAGTTTGAAAGCCTTTTAAATACGCAAGAACGAGCTGTGTGGTTCTCTTTCAAAAACATTGTCATAAACTTTCTTGCAAACCACAGGTCTGAACATTACGCGGAACTTGTCAGTGAGCTGATTGAGAACTACAAGGTCATGGGATGTAATATGTCTTTAAAATACACATGTTGGAGTCCCATCTTGACTTCTTTCCTGAGAACTTGGCGCTGTCAGCGACGAACATGGCGAGCGTTTCCATCAGGACATCGCTGAAATGGAAAGATGCTACCAGCATGGGCGTCGCGAATGGGGGGCAAGGAGGGGCCGCTGCCCTCCCCTGGAAGTTGGTCAACTTAATTAAGCAATCAATTGCTGACTATTAAACTACTTTTTTAATGTTGATATAAAGTTCAATTTTTATTTAGCACAAATTAATATGGTTATCTGCAACAAATAATATAAATTTGACGATACAATAATGAATTAATATTATCTGATCGTAAATTTCCAGCATGTGCCCCCCCCCCTGGAAAAAAGTCTGCCGACGTTCATGGCTACCAGTGTAAATGGACTCCAAATATGTTGACAGACTACTGCTGGACACTCAAGAGAGATATTCCTCAAGCCAAGTATAGTCGATACTCAAGCTAAGGTGTTACACATATTAACTGTATAATTACAAGAAATCTTGTTAATGCAATTACTAAAAAACTATGGGTGACAGAAATGTTCTGCAAAAAGATTTGTAATCAGCACACAAAATTAATTAAGAATCACCCTTTGTATTTCATTTAACATAAAACAACTTAAGTTTTGTTGACCAGTGTTATTTATAATAGCGCAAAATACACATACTACTAGTACACATCTGATAGTGCTTACATTATTCCTCAAAGTGCAGATGCGGAATTTCGATTAAGTGGTTATAACAAAGTGGAAGAGAACAATGTACACACCTCATTAAAGCCACATTATCACATTCTATATCACTTTCTCATCCACGCAGACCCATCGACGTTTCGGGAGTGTGCATCTCTCCCATCGTCAGGATGATGAATGAATAACAAGTGATTTTTTTTTTTTTTTTGGAAGGGGGATACAGAAGTACAGTTGGAAATATAAAAGAGTTGGCTTATTTCACAGGGAGAGAAGGAAGGGCAAAAACTTAACAACAAAGGTTAAAATTGGCTTTGGGAAGGACTAAGGGGAAAAGGTAAGCAGTCCCGCTAAAAGCACCTCCGTTATTAGCCTCTTGAGCGATGGCCATATATGGACTCCAAATATGTTGACAGACTACTGCTGGACACTCAAGAGAGATATTCCTCAAGCCAAGTATAGTCGAAAGTCTAATTCACATGCATTTTAGGTGTGTGAAAGGTACTCAAGCTATGGTGTTACACATATTAACTGTATAATTACAAGAAATCTTATTAATGCAATTACTCAAAAACTATGGGTGACAGAAATGTTCTGCAAAAAGATTTGTAATCAGCACACAAAATTAATTAAGAATAACCCTTTGTATTTCATTTAACATAAAACAACTTAAGTTTTGTTGACCAGTGTTATTTATAATAGCGCAAAATACACATACTACTAGTACACATCTGATAGTGCTTACATTATTCCTCAAAGTGCAGATGCGGAATTTCGATTAAGTGGTTATAACAAAGTGGAAGAGAACAATGTGCACACCTCATTAAAGCCACATTATCACATTCTATATCACTTTCTCGTCCACGCAGACCCATCGGCGTTTCGGGAGTGTGCATCTCCCCCATCGTCAGGACGATGAATGAATAACAAGTGATTTTTTTTTTTTTGGAAAGGGGATACAGAAGTAGAGTTGGAAATATAAAAGAGTTGGCTTATTTCACCGGGAGAGGAGGAAGGGAGGGCAAAAACTTAACAACAAAGGTTAAAATTGACTTTGGGAAGGATTAAGGGGAAAAAGGTAAGCAGTCCCGCTAAAAGCACCTCCGTTATTAAGAGTGGGTTGCTAGCTGCCGCTGTTAGCGGGAACGGATAAAATAAATTGTCCAGGTCATGATCATGACACGAGACCCTAGCCATGGCACTGGGGACGGAAGGTAACATTGGGAGGAAGGAGTAAAGATAATTAATCTTTATTTATAATACTGATACTGTGCTTTGTTTTTGCGCCGTATACGTTGTATCTCATCGGTGATCCATTTGGGTTCCAGTAGCGGAGGTCACTCTCTCACCATGACGTCGCAAGCTGCTTTGTCAGTGTGGTAGTGTTCTGGAGAGGCGTAGTGCGATTGTGGATATCCGGGACTGTAGTGTTATGTTAAAGCTTGCAGTTCTGAAGATGTGTGTTGATGTTCCTACCATCTGTTGGGTTTTTCTGCAGGTATAGGTGCTGGTGTCAGTGTGGTAGCTTCGTGAGTGGTTGTTGCTTCTCTGCTCTCGATTCTGGCCAACTTTCATCCAGTGGATTCAAGGATATCTGTGTTGACTAAGTCCATGGTTGCAGTGCGTAGTTGATCCAACTGTTTGGCTGCAGCATTAAATCCAGTGGTGTGGTGGAGCAGCTAACGCTCTATTGTTGTAAGTCTTTCGTTGGTTGCCCGGCGGAGTGTGTTAATTTTGAGGCTGAGCTTCCGGACGTCCGTGTGCAGTGATGGCATGTTGGCTGCTGCAATTTTGTGTAGTTCGCACACCGTGGCTTGGACATCCTGTATTTGCCCCTGTTAAGTTTCAGTGTTGGCAATAGAAGTTACGGTGGATGCCAGCTTCTGCAAAGTTTCCTCTACCCTGTCCAGGCGTGATATGCACTGTCCGCTAGTACGGACCGAACAGAAAACACCAAGTCTAATCTGGAGGGGTTCAACGCTCCGTTGGAATCTGTGTTTTCTGAGCTGGTCGATCTCCAACTTTAAGGCTGGTTTCCTGGAGGGACTGAACTGCAATCCGGCGTCCCGGTTCAGTATGCTATTCTCGGTGATGGACAGAGCCTCCTTAACCCTCCCTTCCCAGAAACCGCTACATTTTGCCACAATTGTCGTTTCTTTGAAGTTAGCTCTGTGGTCTTTTCAAAGCAGTGTTCTGCCAGCCCTGACTGTTCAGGCTGCATTAAGCTCCTTGACTCTGTTGGAAATGATCGTGCCGGTTTGCCCTATGTACGGTATCCCGCATTCAATGGGGACATTAAGGTCCAGTTTGTCCTTTACCGGTCTCACCAGTTGTTTGATCTTTAAAGGCAGTTTGTGGAGGTTCTGATATTGTGTTTGGCGAGAATTCTACTGATTCTGCCGGATAGATTGCCAGTATATGGGATGCAGGCAGTGGAGGTCGGCTTTTCTGATGTTTGTTGCGATTGTGGTTTTCCTTTCTTGGCCATGGAGATTGAGGATTCAATATGATCTACGGAGTCGCTGTTTTGGAGGAAAGTGTGCCTAAGGTGCTGTAGTTCTTGCTTTAGGTGGCTGGGATCGGAGATACACACAACTCTGTGGGCCAGTGTGTTGAGAACTCCGACCCGTTGTGATTTATGGTGGAAACTGAGCATTGAAATAGAGGTCAGCATGCGTTGGTTTGCAGTATACTGCATGCTCCAAATTACCATTGTTTTAGACATCAGAATGTCCAAGAATGGCAGAGTTCCGTCTTTCTCCACTTCCATGGTGAACTAAATTTGTGGTGGGAAGCTGTTGAGGTGTATGGGGAAGCTCGGCAAAGTGTCTAGTCCTTGTGGCCATATAACGAATGTGCCGTCAAGGTAACGGTAGAAATGAGATGGCTTGAGTGGAGCTGTGGCAAATATTTCGTGTTCCAGATGTTCCATGTAGAAATTTTCTATTGTTGGTGACAATGGTGAGCCCATTGCCACACCGTCTACTTGTTCGTAGAATCTTCCACCAAACAGGAAGTAAGTGGACGTCAGAGTGTGCCGGATAAGCTCGGTGATGTCAGCCGGAAAGTCTTCCATCAGAAGCTGGATGGTTTCTTTCAGCGGTACCCTTGTAAAAAGAAGTACTACGAAAAGCTGACGAGAAGATCAGAAGGGCCAATAGTAATGTTGTTCAACAAGTGTACGAACTGTGTGGGGTTCGTCACGTGGTGTAGGCAACCCCCTACCAGAGGTTGTAACAGATCCCCTGGTGGTGTGCCGCCTGGTATGTAGGACTGCCCGTGGCGTCAACAATGGGGCGTAATGCGACGTCCAGTTTGTGGATCTTGGGGAGCCCATACATTCTAGGAGGCCTGGATCCCGACGGTGGCAGAAACTGCTTAGTTTCTGGAGAAAGGCTGGATCTTCTGATTAGTTAAGTGGTTCATCGTTCTATGGAGGTGGTAGGATCCATTCCGAGGATTAGGCTGGATCGCCTAAGAGCTGCTCGATTTTCTCTATGTACTGGGCTGTGAGGAGGATCACAGTTGCATTCCCCTTGTCCGCCGGCAAAACGGCCAAGTTCTCGTCACTGCGCAGTCTTTTAAGCGCAAGGCTTACCCCCTCCGAAGGAGTGTCGCCTTGTCGTGGCGGAGGGGCTCAGTACCTGAGCCAGACGGCCTACTAAGTGTCATTTTGATTACTGGTAGGCAAGAGGTGAGGGGAAGCAAAGAACATTCCAAACGGGTAGATGGGGCTCGTTAGTCTTGGTTGACGACTCATCTAGGAGAAGAGGACTCCGAAATCAAACTCCCCCAGGGGCTCCTACTATGGTAGGTACGGGTTTGGCGTACCCGGGGCCCCAAGCCATACTCTCGATTGGGTTCCTCCAAGAGGTGAGAGGGCATATGCCAAACGCCCAATCAACTTTGGTCCACTTTTGTGTTTGACCTCCCACCTGTTACCTCCCTGTACACAGTCTGATGGATAACCTACGCGCGGGTCGTCGGAGGATGGGGTGACGCAAGGGGTGACTGGGTAATCGCGTAAGTCCCAGTAAGTCATGGTTATCATGTAGGATCTGTGTGCGTATCCGCTGATAAAGGTCAGTCCCGGGGAGGGGCAATTGCATGAGCTGATGCACTCCTGAAGGCGATTGGGTCCCTCTGTCTATACATTGGGAGGTGAGACCCTAGGGTGAGCAAGGTCCAGGCCAGGACTCTCACCTAAGCCGGGGTGGCGCCCAGGATGTGAGCATGCCATCGGAGACATCTGCAATGGTGGAGGATTAATGCGCCATGAGTTCCAAAACTCAAAACAAAAACAAACCAAAAGTTCATATAAAGGAAGTAGTCGAGTGTTGTGGTCCTCGCTACTTAGTAATCTCGAGAACTGAGGAAGGAAAAAAGTTTCTTTCGGTGAGCCCATTTGTAATCCAGAAGGGCCTGGATAAGATAGCTGGTCCAGTGAAGTCATGCACTAGATCGCGCAATGGCACGCTTCTAGTAGAAGCGCATTCAGCAGAACAGGCAGCTAAAATACAAAAAGCAAACCTGTTGGCCAGCTATCCAATACGTGTTGACCTGCATAAGACTTTAAACTCGTCACGCGGTGTCGTTAATACCCGCGCTTTAGACGGACTCAGTGTGGAAGAGATTAAGGAAAACCTAGAAGATCAAGGTGTTACCTGTGTCTATCGGGTTCATCGCAAAGAAAGCGGTGAATTGAAGCCTACTCGTACCCTGTTCCTGACCTTTGATCGGGTAGATCTCTCACAAAGGATTAAGGCAGGGTATGAATCCATCGAAGTTAGGCCGTTCATTCCGAACCCACTCAGGTGTTTCAAGTGCCAGCGCTTTGGACATACAAGCGAGCTTTGTAAGGGACTAGCTACATGCCCTCAATGTGGAGATGAACTCCACGATGGTGCATGTACTACAGCTCCTTCATGTGTTAACTGCAGAGGTGAACATCCATCTAGTTCCCTAGACTGCCCCCGCTTTGTAGAGGAAAGAGCGATTCAAGAGATACGGGTTAAAGAGAAGGTGTCCTTCTCGGAAGCCCGGAAGATCTTGCGTCTACGCCAACCCTCTGTTCCCAGATCTGGAACCTATAGCTCTGTTGCAGCTAAAGCGGTAGCGAGCAGAGAGATCGCAACGCAGACCAGCGATTTCAATGGGGCAACAATTTCTGAAAAGACACTTGTTGCCCGAAGCTCTATTCCAAAGCCCTCAACATCGGCACGCACATCTGCGTCAACGTCTACAAAGTCCGTAAGTGCAAAGAACATGAGCGCTACATCACCATCAAAATCATCAAGATCAACACAAGAAAGAAGCAAGCCCGTAAGATATGATGCCTCACCGATCAAGTTCAAGAAGACTTATACAAGAAATGACTTCCTCAAGGAAAATGGTACCTCCGATCCCAGTACATCTACGGGATATAAGAGTCCCCGAACATCTCCTCGAAGATCTCGAAAATCCTCTTCTGGAGAATCTTCAGGTGTGGACTCAGACCGGCGTCTTTCATCTTCGCCGGTCCCCATTAGCAACCGGTTCGAGACACTCGAACCCAAGTTTGCTATGGGAAGACGCACGTCCTCGGCAGAGGATATGGATTTGGACCAATCTGCCCACACTGGGAGACCCCCAGTGGAAAAGAGGCGCGAAAAAGCGTCCGAAAAGAACGTCAGCCCAAGAGAGAAAAGGGCTAAATTAGTTCGACAACCGCCTGCTCCTAAGTAATGAAGATTTACCTTGGAATTACCTATCCCACACACAATGCAATATGACTATCCTACAATGGAACGTACGTGGCATTCGAACTCAAAGGCCAGAACTTGAGCTCTTGCTCAAAGACAACGAACCTCTGGTCGCATGTTTACAAGAGACTAAGCTGCGCCCTCAAGTCGCTTTCCATCTAAGGCGATACACCCCAGTACGGTGTGATGTTACACCAGAAGAGGGTGTTCCGGCACATGGCGGCGCTATGATACTTGTGAGAGATGACATATATATGCAAATTGTACCAATACAGTCTGATATCCAATCAGTTGCAATAAGGATTGTACTGCCAGACATCCATTTCACCATCTGTAATATTTATTTGCCTCGTCACATGACCTCTCGCACATTGATTTAGAAGATCTAGTTTCCCAGTTGCCAACACCGTTTCTGTTGGTGGGAGACTTCAATGCGCACCACCCACTTTGGGGTTCAAGTCGCGCTTGTGCGAGAGGTACACTCATTTCCGATTTCTTAGACAGTCACAACCTAGCTCTCCTCAACACTGGAGAGCCTACATTCATTTCTGACACTCATAACAGTTTTTCACACCTTGATCTTTCAGTTTGTTCACCTCAATTGGCAGTCTACTTACAATGGAATGTCATCTCTGATCTACACTCTAGTGACCACTTCCCATGTCTTATTAGTCTCTTGACGCAACCTACATGTTCCCCACGTATGCCCAGATGGCGTTTGGACCATGCCAACTGGAACCTTTACACCCAGTTGGCTGTCTTTACCTACAACGAGCATGACTCAGTGAATAATTTGGCGCAGCATCTCACGGAGACGATTCTCTCTGCTGCTGAACAATCGATTCCGCGGTCGACTACACACCCCCGTCGATTTCCCGTCCCCTGGTGGACGGAAGAATGTCGGAATGCCATTCATGCTCGAAGGCGTGCACTTAGGGCTTTCCAACGTCACCCTACTTTGGAAAACCTGATCGAATACAAGAAAATGCGCGCCAGGTCCAGACAAGTCATTAAGGATAGCAAAAAGTCATCATGGAGCAAATTTGTAGCTTCATTTAACCGACACACACCTTCCTCGGTTGTGTGGGATAGATTAAGGCGTGTTGCAGCTAAAACGACCCAAATACCAATAGCGGGACTAAAAACAGCCACAGGAGCTGTTGTTGATTCATTTTAAGTGGCCAATACCTTTGGCAGTGCTTTCGCACAAGTGTCTAGCTCGGAAAACTACTCCTCTGAGTTCCTTCCATTTAAAACTCAGGTGGAATCTCAAGGCTTCACGTTTCGTTCTAGAAACGTAGAAGATTACAATCGCCTTTTCACCATGGCGGAGCTGGAGCATTCCCTGAAATCTTCACGATGTTCAGCACCAGGACCGGACGGTATTCATGTACAAATGTTACAACAGCTCTCTCCTGAAGGTAAGGCGTTCCTGCTTGAGGTCTATAACCGTGTTTGGGTTGACAGTATACTCCCAGAAAATTGGCGGGAGGCCACCGTTATTCCCATCTTGAAGGCTGGGAAGGACCGTCATCTTCCCTCCAGCTATCGTCCTATTTCTCTCACCAGTTGCGTTTGCAAGGTGATGGAACGCATGATCAATGGACGATTGGTATGGGGGTTAGAAAGTCGTAACCTACTTACTAACATCCAGTGTGGTTTTCGACGACGCCGTTCAACTGTTGACCATCTTGTGTCAATATCGACACAGATAATGGACGGCTTTATGAAGAACTGTCAAACCGTTGGCATATTTTTCGATCTTGAGAAGGCTTATGATACGTGCTGGCGAGCAGGGATTCTACGTTCCCTGTATGCCTGGAACATACGTGGACGCCTACCACTTTTCATTCAGGAGTTTATGAAGGACCGCTTTTTCCGAGTTAGGGTCGGCTCGGTTTTTTCTAATTCTTTTGTTCAGGAGGAGGGAGTACCTCAGGGTTCGGTGCTAAGTGTCACGCTCTTTGCTATAGCAATTAGCTCCATCTGGAAATGTGTTCCACCTGGAGTTTCGTCATGCCTATTCGTAGACGACTTCGCTGTCTATTGCACTTCTCAGCGCACGGCTTTCTTACAACGGCGCCTGCAGCAATGTTTGGACAACCTTAGAGAATGGAGCGTGAAAAACGGCTTCCGTTTCTCAACTGAGAAGACAATCTGCGTTAATTTCTGGCGCCGTAGGAGACGATTACCACCTTCGCTCCGCTTTGGTCCAGATATACTTCCCTTCGCAGAAGAGACGCGCTTCCTGGGTTTGATCTTGGACAGGAAGCTTAGTTGGTCGTCGCATATTGCACAGCTAAGAGCGAGATGTGACCGTTCCCTAAATATTATGCGAGTACTGAATGGCAAATCGTGGGGAGCGGATCGGACAATTTTGTTGCGAATATATCGCGCATTGGTCCGATCCAAGCTAGACTATGGGTGTATTGTCTATTCCTCAGCACGACCATCTGTGCTGAGAAGATTAGACGTGGTCCATAATAGGGGCATCCGCATTGCAACAGGAGCTTTTCCAACAAGCCCAGTGGTGAGCCTTTACGCCGAGTCCGCAGAACCTCCTCTGCAATATCGGCGTGAGATTCTCTTGGCAAATTATGGTTGTGCGCTTAGATGTATGCCTAAGCACCCAACGTTCGCTTCTTTTTTCACCACCACGCTAAGAGAACGATATAGAAATAGCTCCCTTAATCCAAAGCCTGCGGGGTTCCGTTTCCAAGAGCTCCTAGTGAAGCTTGGAGTGGAACTGCCTGTGATGTTCGCCAAGGGCGAGAGACTTTACCCCCCTTGGCTATCTGGTACGCCCCATGTAGATCTTGGGATGACCATACACCAGAAGTCCACGATGCCTCTTTCAAGTATCCGCACGTGTTTCTTAGAATTTTTGTCAGGTTACTCTGACCGTAGATATATTTACACCGATGGATCAAAGAACACCAACGGTGTTGGATGTGCTTATGTTTATGGAAGCGAACCATATACATTCGGTTTTCCAAATAGCACTTCCATTTTTACTGCAGAGCTTTATGCAATTTATCGAGCCGTTTTGTATGTTCGCCGTCGTAAATTAGGTGACTGCCTGATTTTGAGCGACTCCCTTAGTGCACTGCAGAGCCTTTGTCAGTTGTACAACCCCCACCCTATTGTACAACGTATCCAGGATGCCCTCCATGTTTTACACGCTTCTGGTGTTGATGTGGTGTGTGCATGGATTCCTGGTCACGTAGGTTTGCCTGGGAATGAAATGGCAGATTTAGCAGCAAAGACGGCAACTACAGAACCCAGAATTATCATCTCACGTGTTACTTCGGAAGACTTTAGGCTTGAAGTGCGGAGAGCGGTGCTGTCGTCCTGGCACGACGAGTGGTCAGCTCTCCGCGGTAATAAGCTTAGAGAAGTGAAAGAACTTCCGATAAACTGGGTAACTTCCTGTTGCACATCTCGTCGCGAGGAGGTTAGTTTGGCTCGATTAAGAATAGGGCACTGCAATTTTTCGCACGGTTACCTATTTAAAAGGGACCCTGCGCCTCTATGTCCGCTGTGTGACAACGTTTTGTCGGTTCGCCACGTGCTCCTAGAGTGTTACTCTCTAGCGCACCTTCGGGATTCTCTGCAGCTGCCTGCGAGACTTGCAGAGGTCCTAGCGGACGACAAAACAGCGGTTGATAGAGTTTTTAATTTTTTAGCGCAGTGCAATATAAATTTGAGGATTTAAAATTTTTAGTTATCTGTTTCTGCTTTTGGACATATTTATCACCTTGTTTCATATCTGGCTATTGCCACTGCTTTTTACCTTTGTATATTTTTCTTGTTGCTAGTATTTTTATTTTTTTTTTTGTATTTGTATTTTTTGAGTGAAATTTATATCTGGCTATTGCCATGGGTCTGTTAAGGGCGCTGATGACCTAGAAGTTGAGCGCCCTTAAACCAAATCCAAATCCAGCAAGGCTTACGTCTCGGTTAATATTGGTCTATGGAAGCGAGGTCCGCGTGATAGCAACAGCCACCACCGTGCGTATCTCTTCTGCGGTATCTACCGTGAGCTCCTGTATAGCTCATTTACTACGCTGACGATATCAGCCACTGGAAGAATTCTTGGTGTGGCGAGAACAACCTCACGAACTTGGATTTAGACGAAGCCACTACCTCCATGCTGTCCAAAGGCCTAAACTTAGCGAGTCATTCATCATCCTGATGATGGGAGAGCACACTCTCCAAACGTCGATGGCTCTTCATCACTACACCTGGCTCGAAGCCCGAGAACATCATGAATATGTCCATCGCCAGGAAAGCTCCAGATGACATTTCACAGTTAATGTCCAAAGAACGGGACCCATCATCCCCTTTATCTCAATGGGACGGAGATACCCACGGCGACTTCCATAAGATACCTCGGCCTGATCTTGGACAGCCGGCTAACATGGGATCCTCATCTTTGTAATCGAGTGCAGAGGATTCTTCACCGTATCCGCGAAGTCCATCATCTTGTGTCTGGTTCCACGCCCTTACCTTT
Source organism: Tenodera sinensis (assembly GCA_030765045.1). Classification (NCBI taxonomy): domain Eukaryota; kingdom Metazoa; phylum Arthropoda; class Insecta; order Mantodea; family Mantidae; genus Tenodera; species Tenodera sinensis. The sequence continues at coordinate 122,904,312 of CM060968.1, forward strand.
GTGGCACAAGCGCCTGGTTTATACTTCCTTAATTCGACCCATGTGGCAGTATAGCTGTGCCATTTGGGGTTCCGCAGCTCTATTGCAGATCCTGAGTACACAGAATCGTTTTCTACGCCTCATGACCGGCGCTCCCTGGTACGTGCGCAACGCTACTCTGCATGCTGATATACATCTACCGGAGGTGATGTGTATCCTCCGCATCTGCTACAGGAAGCTGCATCAGTCATGTCTGCGCCATCGCAGTCCTCTTCTCCGCCATATTTATCTTCCCCCTGAACCTCTACGACGAAGACTGAAGCGTCGCTGGCATTCTGATTTGAGACTGAACAGTTAGCTGTGTTAAAAAAAATGCTGTAATTGTTTTCCTCTATTCTTATGCAACATTATTGGGACTATAGCTGGATGGTACCTCAATTACAAGTTTCATTATTGTTCTGTTTCTAGTCTAGCTAAACTATATTGTACAAAAGGGTTTACTTAAGAATAAAAAAAATTAATGTAAAAAAAAAAAAAGTGAACCATTTCGGAAATATTCCTTGTTATTTGTATAAGTTTTGGAGAACTTATGCTTCTGTCAAATGGAACATCGCTATTCATTTTTTTTTTATGTTAGGCGTATTGATTTATTTTAACCGTCTTTTTTACGTCTTCAACGTGCAGGGCAACTAAAGCACGTGATGGGGAAAAAACTACGAGAGAAAATGTAAAAGCGCTAGTGACGCGTTAATCCTCAACAGGCGGAAAACTTAAAATGGCGTTAGTGAGAATCAATATGGCACGATTGCGCAATAAGTTGAGATTTTTTATTGAATTTAAAAAAAAGGCGGGATAATCTACAAAGTGGCGAGGAAAAGTAAAATAGTGAGGTTTGATAAGGTGCGATTGCGCAATATGATAAAATATTTTTTGAATTTAAAAAAGGTGTCCCGCTAGCTTTTGAATTTAGGAATAGGAGGTTTTGTTTTATTATTACTATTATTAATTAACCTCAAATAAAACATTCTTACCAATTATTTAACTCGTTTCATTAAATCTGCACCTTAACCGTTTTCCATCTCTTTATTCAGGTAGATAGCTAGGACAACCCCATAACTCTCAATTCCTTTTGATTTTCTCAAACTTGTCCGTGTTAATGCGTGTGACGTCATAATTCTGATAGGCAACATCCCGCTGCAGTTCTTCAGTGCGCTTCCAGCATCGTTGCTATTTACTTCGCTCCTGCAGATACCGATTTTCCGATATTTCAACCCTATTTGTTTCAAATACCTCTGCCCCTCCTCCTAGGTGTTCTGTGGACTTACCATAGAGCTACAGAAGAAGGAAGAGAGAATTTCAGCTTTAGAGCTAGAACGGGGATGTTTTGTTGCTGCTGGCGGTGGTAGCTTGGTGACGACGGAACACTTACAGGAGGCGTATCTGAGGAAGTCCACTGCAGCTATGTTGAATGTCGATTGGCGGAATAATGACGTGACCATGGTAATTACGCCACTAGGAAGAGGAGGAGGAAATATGGCGCAAGATGGTGGGAGGAAATTCAAGATGGATGTTGCTGTGATTACACAATATGGTGAAATTGCCGTTGCAATATTAATAAAGAGCAATCTCGGGTTGAAGGGAAAGGGCTAAAAAGCCGAACAACTGAATAGCGCATAAGAATAAGGCAGTTGACAACGTACGCAAGCGGAACTTAGCACCTCGACTCAAAGGCGATCTTTTGTACTTATGCCCTGACGGGGCACCCCCCTCCCCCGAGAATGGATAAAGCGAGTGGATCCTAAGGGCCGATCGTTGCCACGCAAGAGCAGAGGGCAGGATCCCTGCATTTTTCCAGTTAGCACCCCGGCAAAGGGTGGCTCGGCCCAGTTCCTCTCCCACCCCTTTGGGTTCGTACTCTCAAGGGCGCGGAAACCAGCTCCCCTCCCTTATCGGGCTTGTCCCATCCCATGCAAAACTGGGAAACCAATAGGGTCGCCTACCAATCTATATGCGATTAGCAAAAGGCTGAAGAGTACAGATGGGTGGACGCATACGTATGTATCATCAGTGAGATCACCAAGGAAAGTAGTGCAACCTTCAGCATAGATGATTGATTATTTGAGGATGGTCTTGGGAAAAACAACTGGTCCAGATGTATGGAATTAATAGGGATTAAGTTAGTCTCAATGTTGTCAGGTAGTGATGTTCGTATGGATTGAGATGATTTGTAAGGAAAGATAAAGGACTTAAAGTGAAACAGAAAAACGAGTTTAGGACAGTGGGAAGTGTGAAGGGCTCAAAAAATCGATTTTTTGTTTTGTCTTATAAAAATCTACAAGATTTTACGAATCCAATGATATATTGCATTATTGGTATTCTTAATATTTAAGTCCTTTATATGGTGATTTAAACATGGCGTCACCACGCCCACGCCCCTTTTAAATACCTGAATCACCATTGATATTAAAATTGCTATATCTTTGTGATTTGTGGCAGCAGAGCTATGCAGTAAATTGTATGCTTGTTGTTGGCACCTCTGCTGCCAATATGGCTGCATGTATATTGCAGAAGGCTCTCACAATATGGCAAATTGTTAACTTTTCAAGCACATGTGGGTTATAGTTGCAGTTTTGTTTACAGATCAAATGATCAAGTTTAGTGTTATTTATTCAAGCTGGTTTCAAGCTTTGCTACAAATATGGTTAGAGTAAAACATTTTGGTAGAAGAAAGGCTGTGTTTTGTCGCAAAAGTACAAAAAATAGTGAAATTGAAAGTGTACCTAACCTTCCTAGTTGTAGTAAAATTTCAGCTTCTGGGAAGAAATTGTCTCATGTACAGTCAGATGATGACAACAACTTTTGCGTAGATGACAGTGCAGCTCAGAAGTGTATGGAGATACTGTAGTAAATAAGCTTGAGTGTTTGGACATGTCCAGAAAAGAATGGGATCCACGTTAAGAAAATTGAGAAAGGAAATGAAGGGCAAAAAGTGCGGCGATGGTGAACCACTTACTGGTAAGGGGCGACTAACAGACAGCGCAATAGATAAATTGCAACATTATTATGATATAAGGAGAAATGTTGGCAAGGATGTGGATACAATGAGAAGAGCAGTATGGTCCACTTTCTTCCACAAGTGTTCCACTGACAAGAATTCTCAACATGGACTCCATCCTCCTGGTACCGATGATGATTGCTTGTGCTTGTGTGGTTACAACAAAGCTCTGGCTGCTAATGTGAACTACTCCCATAAGTATTCCCTTCCTTTAGCAGTCATGGAAGCAATCAAGCCTATTTATAGGGATCTTTCTAGTCCTGATTTGGTGAAAAAGTGCTTGCATGGAAAAACACAAAACCCCAATGAAAGTTTTCACCATTGTATATGGGAACACATTCCCAAGGCTGTGTTTGTGAGTATCAATACCCTAAAAGTGGGTGTTCTAGATGCAGTGGTGTGTTTTAATGATGGCTGTGCAGGGGGAGGGGGGGGGGGGGTGTGAAAGTATTGAACAAGTTGGGCATTGAGGTGGGCTGCAATACTATACATCTGGCCTAAACACAGTGGATCGCAATCGACTCATCATTGCAGAAAAATTAATTCAGCGGGTAACCAGAAAGGCCAGAATTGCCAGAAAAAGCTTCAAGAAGAAGAGAGAAGAGCAAGAACCACTGGAACAAGGAGATTATGGTGCAGGAATGTTTTAACTTTTGGTGAGCTAGGTGAAAACATGTTGTTTTAGTTTTTTGCATTTTCCCGCAAGTTTAAATTTTTCAACTTTGGGTACACCATACTCAGAAACCACTTAAGTTAGAGGTCTAAAACTTTTTGTAGTATTACAAACCATTAAGTTTAATAAAATGAGTGGAAAGATATTTTGAAATGCAACATTTTGAATTTTTAAAAATTTAAAATCTCTTCATATTAAGGGAAGGAATATTTTTATCAACTTCAAAAATTTATTTTGTCTATATATTTCAATATATAAAAATTTTAATCTGCTCATTTTATGCACCACTAAGTACTTAATCTCTTCTAAAAAATTGGATTCTCTGTGAAAAAAATTACTCCCACTATGTGTACCTAAATAATATGTGTTCTGAAAATTTTGTTTGTTAGCATCCCTTTAGAAACCTTCTGAGAAAAAGTATGAATTTATATTACATATTTTACATTATCAACATGTTAAGAAATAGTTGCTTGTTATATGGTATGAATTTCATTGTCCTGTGACAAAGTAAACCAATGAATTTTTATTTTTCAAAAGTGTGTAGTTAAACACAAGTATTGTGCTTTCTACACGTCCCACTGTCCTTAAGGAACAATTCAGTTATGTGGAACTCTTTGTTTATGGGTCTCCTTAGATAGAAGAAGAACTCGTGGCACATGCTGTGATCACTGCAGCACATTGCAAGGACACATGTGATAGAGTGAAATCATTCGGAGGTGCAGTGTGTGCACTGGTGGTCACTATATCAAACCTTATTTGTTGTGGATCACAATGCTGACCATCCTTTGAAAAGGACAAAACAGTTTAAGTGTAAACAAGTGTCTGTGAAAAATGATTAAATTCCCTTTGTGTCTCTTTTGTTACTAATGAGTTGAATTGTAAAACAAGTGACTTACTGGACATCGTCTAATAAATTATTTGTAAAAGTGGTCACATTAAAACATGTTTTCAACCGGTTGTAGTGCAGAAACGGTGCATTTCCAGACATGGGTTCCAAGTCGAAATACTATCCGGTCAGTCCCCTCTACAAGTTCTCGAAGTTTCTAAGGGGAAGTTTAGAGCACTCTGTACATGGAAGCATGTCGCTCCAGCTGCCATCTCCGTGACATATCAGTGCAATCTCTCCATGAGTAAGTTAGACGCTGGGTGGTAAGCTGTATCCAGTATCTGTGTGAAGTGGATACCTCTGCACAATACTTCTAGCCCATACAGAGAGTTCTGTTCCTCTTGCTCTGGTTACAGATGCTACTGGTTCCTCCTTGGGACTGTTCGTCGGTCTGGGTGGCTCAGTTGGTTAGACGCTGGCTTACTGATCCCAAGGTCGTGGGTTCAAACCCGGCCCAGGTCGATGGTTTTTAAGTGTGCTTAAAAACGACAGCTCCATGTCAGTAGATTTACTGGCATGTAAAAGAACTCCTGCGGGACGAAATTCCGGCACACCGGCGACGCTGATGTGATCCTGGCAATTGACAGCGTCGTTAAACAACAAAATAATTTAATTTGGGACTGTTCTTCAGCGGCAGGTAAAGGAAACTGGCAACTACTTGGCTTCTTTTCCAAGAACCTCAGCTTCCAACATAGGAGCGAAAGCCTCTCACCTTGTTGGTTTGGGTACTTAAAACTGATTTCTCATTTCTGAACACACATTGAACACATTTCTGGTTTGTGTAACAGCGTTGCCGATGCCCTGTCTAACCTCGTCTTAGGAAAAGTAGCTCTAATCTGTGTCTTTGTGCTGTGACATCTGTACTAGTAGGACGTTTTGTCACTGATCCTTTTTGCCGATAAGTCTTTGTCTTGCTCCATAACTTTACACTTACGGAGAACAAAAGCTACTGTCAAGTTCAAGCGACACATTGTGACACCACCTGCAGAGTATCCAGCTCCAACATGGCGCTTCTTTCATGTCCACATTGACAACGTTGGCCCTCTGCCCATCTCTTCAGGTAACCACTACTCCATGACAGCTTATCGATCAGCGTACGTGATGGCCACAGACATTTCCTATTCCGGAGACCACTGCATAAATGGTAGCAATAACATTTCTAACTGCCTGAATTGCACCATTCGGATGTCTTCAGCAGCTCACCATCGATCAAGGCATCCAATTCTCTTGCCAGCTCTTCCAAACCTTATCCAAACTTCGTAGTATCTATACTGGGTACAGCTTACCACCCAGCGTCTATGGTAATTGTGGAGAGATTACACTGATCTCTCAAGGCCACCTTGATGTGTAATGGAGATGCCAGCTGGAGCGGCACGCTTCCATTTACAGAGTGCTCTAAACTTCCCCTTAGAAACATCTAGAACTTGTAGAGGGGACTCACCGGATATTTGAACTTGAAACCCATGTTTGGAAATGTACCATTTCTGTATTACAACCAGTTGAAAATACGTTTTCACATGAACCACTTTTACAAGCCTAAATACACATAAAAGTTGTGTAATAACTATGTGAATAATACTGAAGAGGTGGGAGAGTTAAAATATAAGAGCTGGCTCCTACATCTCCAGATCAATCCTCAACTGAACTTCTCTGGGAGGGGCATGACAGAGAAGTAAAACAGATGATCCCTAACAGGGTGGATGAGCTGTGACAGTGTCTTTTGTAAGCCTGGGGTAATATTAACTCCAGAGGGGTTACAAAACTTTACTGCAAGGACGTCCTGAATTTGTAAAGCAGTCATCAAAGCAAGAGGTGATCATTTTGATGAACAAAAACTTTGAACATTTTCCTTACAGCATGCAAAAGACTACAGACAGTATCAAAACATGCTTTATGTGAGTGATTTTTGTGTATTTTATAGCATATCCACTGAAGTTTGTTGCAGAATAAAATAAGTATTTGATCTCAACCATGTTTACAAGTGCAGCATCTCAAAAGGAGTATCTTTAAGCTTTTGTGTGGTGAGTTTAAACCTTCTGTCGCTAGTGTATATGTACAAGCTCTCGACTACATATTTAGATGATATTGCATAAGGTTGTACACAGCAGTCATTTTTGCTGGTACAGCAAGTATTACTTACTAGTATGCATTGGCTGCTATGTATTCTAAAACACAGTTCTATCAGAAACATTTTTATAGTGCATTCTTTTAATGATTAAAGGTGCAGTCTCAACCAACAGAGTAGTTTGCTGAACTCTGCACCTTCTGATACCAAGTTTGACTAGTTTGCAGAGACAAGGAGCACACATGGTACCCAGCAACAGCTGTGAAAGCTAGGACAATTCTGTAATTGACTGACAGTGAGATATCAATGATTTGGAACATTCATTCACTACAGGTTGCTGGGTCCCTCACAAACCACTGAAGAGTAAAAGGGAATAAGGGTAGAATGTAACACATCATCACACTGGCAAAAGTTGGTAAACCTGCATGACCCAGAATCTTGAGTTGCCTTGAGGATACAGTTAATATACTATGAAACTATGTACTCTATGTTTAATTTGAACAACTTTCAGGAGATATTAAGATAAGTGAAGTCTCTACATTATTTGTTATAATTTTTAGAGTTGTATTGCTTCACTGTTAAGAGCATCAGTTTTTCATAACATAGTGAAGATCAACATTGCTGGAGCATAGGCCATAAAATAGTTGCCAGTTTGTTCTCTGCAACTGGTCATATTACAACCACTTGAGTTGAACAAAAGACTGCCTTTTTAAATGATCTGCCTTTTCAGGGTCTTCAGAACACTACCAGGAGAAGACCAAAGTGTAGATCATAGATGGGGAGAACTGACACAATGTATCATTTCCTCTACATAACAGTTTTAACCTTGTCCATTCTGCTACACACTGGTTAGCTATCATCGCATAACAAGATAAATTGATACCTCAAAGTCGAATGGGAACATTAGTACTTTTGTGTTCCTAGTAAAAATTATGCTTTCTGTTAGCTGTGCCAGAAGAAAATGTACACAACGCAATCACAAAACCAATACGTCATGGTTCTATTCAGTTCTGCCACTGCATGCCTTGAAACTTACCTAGTTAGTAAAGACGTGTGTATCCATTAACAAACAGAACCAGAAAAGAGAGGGGCCCCAGCATTTGGTGATATAGTAAGTGGAGAGGGTAAATACTAGACTGCATTCCTGTCACCCCTCTTCCCCATGCCTGGTCTAGATTGTGAGAAATTTTGTTTCACCATGACTATGCCTTTTCATGTAATGATTTTGAAGGCATTGGAGTTCCTACAAGAGGTTGGAGTGGAGTTAGTCAATTATCCACCATATGGTTTAGATAAGGACGTATGTGACCTTTTTTTTCTTTGGTTGGTCTGGGTGGCTCAGTTGGTTAGACACTGGCCTACTGATCCCAAGGTTGTGGGTTCAAACCTGGCCCAGACCGATGGTTTTTAAGTGTACTTGAAAAAACAGCTTCATGTCAGTAGATTTACTGGCATGTAAAAAAAACTCCTGCAGTGATCCTAGCAAATGACGTCATTAAACAATAAAATAATTTGACCTTTTTCTGCTAAAGAAAAGTTGAGGGGCATTGCTTCTTACATTTCAGAGAAGTTATAATTTTATGAAGAGGAAGTTACCAATCTTCTTAAAGAAGCACAGTGAAGCTACTTCCATGATTGGTTCTGGAGGATGCAGCTTTATATCGATAATGGGGAAGAATTAAATTAAATTAAATAATTTTGGATACATTCATACAACTTACCTGTTTACATAATTTATTTTTTTATGCTTGAGCATTTCTAAACTTAAAAATTATACAACTGGTAGCTGCACTTTAATGAACCTCATTTAAGTGGTTTTCACCAGTCAGAAGAAAGTGAACTGTCAATTATTCTTGTGTGTTCAACTGAAGAACAACTAGTGCAAGTTTATAAAAAGTAAAAATGTAGAGCACAAGTAACAGTGGAATGCAACTTATACTGCCAGAAATTTCTGCAAAGGCACACGATGTGACTAATTACTTCTTGCCACAAAAATCAAGAAACATGCATGAAAAATTCTATGTACAATTCATGCAATGGAGAAGACTAAAATGCATAACTTCATTTTGACAAAATGTATTGCTGGTGTACCTCCAAGAAATGTTGGAGAGTATGAAACCATCAATTTTGTAAACTCACAACTCTATTTTGAGGTCAAATGTTCATGGTCGACATAACCATAACACTGTCAACCGTTTCATTATGAAAGTACGGTCAATGCACTTATCGACTAAGGTAAGCATAGAATATTATAAGTAATAAGCCTGGTCATATTCACAATGTGTATCATGTTAGCACAAATATAAGGAATTTATAAATATTTTAAAGTTCACATGTTTGAGCATAAACTTAACTATAATGGCAATTAAGATGCTTATATGAAAATTATGAAACTAACTCTACTCAATTCATAAAGATACACCTTAATTGATACCATTATAGTCTCGTCGCATAATATATAAAAGCTTCTTATGAAAGCTTATCTTTTTATCTACTTCATGTTAAATGAGATAAACCTGTGGAGAAATAGTTTCATTACAATTTTGTTAAAGATGCAAGGGGGATACATGAAACTGTATTGATACATGTTTAAAAGCCAATCACTATCTGCTCTTCTCATGACATTGTAAGCAACAATTGGATAATGATAGCACTTTAATAAAATTACAAGTATTGAAACCAGCTTCAAGTACTGAAAAATTAAAACAAAAAACAATGAATACCTTACAAATGGCTGATACCACAAAAAAAGTTATTTATAATAAATTGTGCTCAATTTTTTTGGTCTAGTACACTTTTATCTATCTCTTATGGTTTACCAGTTATAATAAATTCCTTCCAAATAAAGAAGACTTCAAAAGCTATTCAAGAAAACACCTTCAATTTGATTTTTACCTAAATATCTTAAATATATATTTTGATCAAAATTATTAAAGCCATGAGAGGTAGAACTTGAACTTAAAAATCCAATGCCACAGCTGGGATTTGAACCACAGACCCTCTGCTTACTAGGCGGTTGCTCTAACCATTAAGCTACTGTGACAACCTGCCAGAATGACATTGAATTCTCAAACCAGTTTGTATTTCTCCTGGTAAACCACAAAGGCAGTCTCACATCAGAGACAATTACCCCAATGGTGACTTACTATTGTAAGTACTTTATGTCCCAGGATTAAATAACCTTCACATGGTAATTATTATTTATTTATGCCAACAAACTTACTGTTGGTGTTTTTAAACACACAAGCCGTGTGTGGGCAATGTTTGATAGGTAGAACTTGAACTTAAAAATCCAATGCCACAGCTGGGATTTGAACCACAGACCCTCTGCTTACTAGGCAGGTGCTCTAACCATTAAGCTACTGTGACAACCTGCCAGAATGACACTGAATTCTCAAACATTTGTGGTTTACCAGGAGAAATACGAACTGGTTTGAGAATTCAATGTCATTCTGGCAGGTTGTCACAGAAGCTTAATGGTTATTGTTGTTGTAGTGTTTAACGCCCGCTTTTACTACTACGGCACCGCAGGCGGTAGCTTAATGGTTAGAGCACCTGCCTAGTAAGCAGAGGGTCTGTGGTTCAAATCCCAGCTGTGGCATTGGATTTTTAAGTTCAAGTTCTACCTATCAAACATTGCCCACACACTGCTTGTGTGTTTAAAAACACCAACAGTAAGTTTGTTGGCATAAATAAATAATAATTACCATGTGAAGGTTATTTAATCCTGGGACATAAAGTACTTACAATAGTAAGCCACCATTGGGGTAATTGTCTCTGATGTGAGACTGCCTTTGTGGTTTACCAGGAGAAATACGAACTGGTTTGAGAATTCAATGTCATTCTGGCAGGTTATCACAGTAGCTCAATGGTTAGAGCACCCGCTAGTAAGCAGAGGATCTGTGGTTCAAATCCCAGCTGTGGCATTGAATTTTTAAGTTCAAGTTCTACCTCTCAAACATTGCCCACACACAGCTTGTGTGTTTAAAAACACCAACAGTAAGTTTGCTGGCATAAATAAATAATTATTAAAGCCATATTTGATAAAATCCATAATATTGAAAACTCTTCTATGTAAAGGGTAATTTGGGGTGGGGAATATTCTTGAAAATTATGTTGTGTCTTTGGAAGATGCTGAACTCAAATATGAAGTTTGGTACTCAGTCAAAGTAAAAAGCTTTTCACTAGTTGGCAGGAGGATGTATTAACAAACTAACTGAATGTAAGTGTAATATATTTACTGAAATTTTAATTAAAATAGGAAAGGGGATTACTGAGAACTGTCCATGTTCAATCTGTCCATTGAAAGAAATGGCCTCTCTCAGTGTGAATCTTGGTACTTAAACATTTATAGAGGGTGGAAGTGAAATAATCCATCAGACTGAAGGAGGCAAGTAGATGTAACAAAAAATTCCAATAACTTTTTCTAATTAAATACCATTAACTACATAATCACATTTAAAGGTGTGGCAACAGAGCACAACCTGTTGATTGAGTAATCAGCTTCTACCAGCAGATCCATGAAGTATTCTAATGTTTTATAAAAACCATTTAAGTAACATTGGCCAGGTATCGAATTCAAATGCTTTGTTGCAGTGTGCCAGACATCAGAAAATTACATGAAAAAGTGAGGTTATTGCTGACTGCCCCGTATGAAAACATTACCTAGAATCTTACATTTCTGTGTAGTTACAAAGGTTTTATTTGGTAATAAAATTTATTCTGAATATCTGGCCTGTTGTATTTGAGAGCCTTATGCCATAGGATAACGACCTCACATAGAATCGGAGTCTTGTTTTTAATGCCCTGCAAAATTGTTTTCTAACTTCCGACACCGGTTGCAGTATTACATCCGTTAGGAAGTCACAAATATGATAGAAACATAAAAAAGAAACTTAAAATATGCTCTAATCAGTCAGAAACACATAAATTCTGAAATTAAATGAGTACATGCTAAGTCCAGTCTCCTTAAGGTATGATTCCCTAGCAGCATTGACACGACATGACGGCATGAGGTCTGGAGCATGCGCAGTAGAGTTTTCATACTCACGCCTCTACGTCGCGTGGTTGAAGGAAAATGTCATTCAGCATATTAAATAACAATTGCAAATATTCACGAAAATGTTGTACAATTATAATGTATGATATTTGCGATAATACAAAACGGGTTTGGCTTGTGAATGTGATTCTATATATTCGCATTGGCTAAATATATATTTAATAGTCGTAGGGTACACACATTACAACTATTCATTACACAAATTGTCAGTTCTGTTTATTTTGCACTTTCTGAGGTGTTTACAACTTGCCTGGGTACGATAATGCTAAGCAGAATGTGAGTGAGTCATACTGATCCGCTCTCATTACCGAAAGACTGAAAGCCTTTACAAACAACGTATAAATATGCACACATGCACAGAGAGGAATGCTGGTACAAATCAAAGCCAGATTAAACTAAAAATGATCTTAAAGTTATCTTTCAACAAAATGCAACTTTTCCATCCAGTTTTATACCAGGACGTCTTGTAAAACCATGACTTTACTATATGAGGCTTTTTTGTACATATGAAGATATCAACATAGTGATCCAAAACCCAGCTAGAAATAATCTACTTTCAATGTATCAATTGTTAAGTGGCAGGTTTTTAGTACTATCAAATTAAAGAAACGAGGAATTGAATTTAGAAAGAGGATGAATGTTATGTCAAAAGTAGGGTGAATCTCAAGTTGGTTTCATTTGTCAAATATTAAATAACATTTCTGTAAGTTAAGTTGCACCTCTATTGGGTTTTTTAAATGAGACTATACCAAAAGTGAATAAGAATGTATTATAACTATTTAAATCTCATAATTACACATCTAATATTGCCAAAGAAAACCGTGGAATTGACTATGTTCCTAGGGGATGAACACGTGTCTCATACGAGAGACAATGAGTATATACAGCTGTAAGTTTAAGTTATTAGATATTTGGGCAATCACACTTTTTATGGACATCAGCTTGTGATAAAAAATTCAGAACACTTTGGGAATTTGAAAAATCCATAGATCAGTCTCTTTTATGATTATTGTGCCTTGTTCAGTTCATCCATTTTATAGTCTTCCTGGTAATATTGTGCTAATAGCCCACTTTTATTGTCAATTAATATGTACACAAAGAGAGAAATTAAGACAGACATTATTTAAAGAGCAATATTTTTATATAATCATTGTAAATTGTTTTTGTTTAAGCAATAAACGAAGATACAAGTATACGTATTCTAAAGTAAGAACAGATTAGAAACTAAAAACTTCACTTATCTTAGTAATGTTGCAAGTTTTTCATGCAAATTGCTGACTAAAGTTTCGAGTTGACTCCAACTCATTCTCAAAGCTATACAAATATGTTCTTACTTTAGAATCTTGTTGCTTCACTGTTAATAGCTTCAATTTCTTTAATTAACAAGTATACGCAATTTAAATATTTGTAATAGTTTCAAACCTACCTCAAGGTTACAGCTAATTTTTTAGCAGGCATAATTGGTTTCCTAATCCTATTGTAGGAGCTCCTCTTCATCTCTGTTTGGACTATGGTCACGATGTAACTGAACTGATTCACGTTCAGTCGGAAAAACTCCCTAAATTTCTGCTCATCATTAATTAGATGTCTATCAATACGGTGCTGAAGCCTTCAAATGCCCTTGTTGTAAACATCAGATTAACTTTCCCCCTTTCAACATTTTCATGACATCAACAACAAATAAGATCTTCCTCTTCCTCCAAAAGAGCGTCCAATGATGACATTTTGTTAGAAATCATGCTTTATTCCACATGTTCCATGGAACCACTGCCCCATGTCGAGCTCCTATTGACATGCTTCCTAGGGAATCATGCAGTCGCCAGGCATGGCGTTTGTGGCTAGATCAGCAATCAGGCGACTGTACTGCTAGGGAATCATACCTTTACTGTGTATGCATGTTGAGCAAAAGCAAGTTGCCTTATTCACATTTACTGAATAGTAGGGACCTAACGCAATATTCATGTTCACAAGTTTGTTTCCAACACTGACACATGTAGTTTCAATATCATCTGCAAGACGTGTGTATGAAGCACTGATACAGAGGTTGGCAGCTAAGGGCTGTAGGTTAGGTTGCCTGTACTGGATATTTATGTGGCAAATTTGCATTGAGCATTCCAAAGTTATGTCACTCTTGCATGAGACTCCTTTTGCATTATTAATACTGTTATTTCGTATTGAATTTTAACAATGTAATACTAGTAAATGCTTTAGATAAGCATAATTTATAATGTGAATTTACGCTTCACTGTAATATGCTTAAATAAGCTTCATGTGCAATTGTTTATACGTCTGGCCAACTGGTAAGTTACGATTCTCTTTAATTTTTAATATACCAGTTTTAAAATGGGACTAATGTACTTCATGCAAGCACATACCTACTTCTAATTGTCATTCTAAGAAAAGGAATCTGTATAACATGATGCAGAAGTTTTTGGAAGCACTTTCACCAACAATTAGTCCAACAAGATTTAACAAGAAGCTTATGAGTGCAAATAACTTGAGTTAGTGAAATTTGGAACACAAAGTTTCTGAGAAGATTTTTGCACCTGAGTATGTGTGAAAGATATCAAAATATTTCAAGAAATATAGGTAAATAAATTTGACGCTGGTGTTCACACCCAATGAATTCCACAGTCATGAACTTACCATTATTTATGTGCTAACTTTAGAAACAAAAAATCGCCACATGTTTAATAACTAATAATAACTGTTAATAAAACAGTAACAAGTATGCAATAACATTGAGATTAATTTGAAATTAGAATTTAGAGCAAGTATTCAATACTTGTAGTCAGGCTTCACATTTTTTGCAGCTTATAATCTTTGCAAAAATTAAAGGCATATGGAGGCGGGCCGTACTGCAGACTCCAGCGAATCCTAAGCTTGCCCCTCCTACCAGCGCTGCTGAATGTGGTACATACATCTCACGTGCTCCTATGTACAGAACCTCTGCCGGTACACACCCTATGCTTGGCAACAGTGCCCTGCTTAAGCATTGGCTAGCGTTCACTTTTGCGAACGGTATAGAGAAAAAACCAATTGCATGCACTTAAGTAAACATCCTGTGCAATCTACACTCGTATAGAAAGAAAATAAACACAGTTGATGTGATGTTGCCAGTTCAAATACAATTAAGAAGGCAATAAATTGTGGATTGCTTCACATCTTTTGCAGCTTTGACAAAAAAAAATTGCATGCGATTAAGTGAACTTTTGCGCAATCAACAGTGATATGGGAAGAAAATAGACAGTCAATGCGATGTTGCCAGTTCTAATGCAATTAAGAACACAACAAATTGTGGATTTTTTAAATTTAATTTGCACAAAAATGGCTGAATCTATTGAAATATGCCTAAGAAAAAAAAATTGTAGTTAATTTATGGCTATATTCATATAAAATTGAATAAATATCCCTTAATCAATAATAATCCAGCCCGGTGAGGATAAATTTGTTTGATAAAAGTATGTTTTTCTAGAAAATTATAAACCTTTCAGCTTTTTGGTATTAGACTTTCTTGTTATTTACAATTAGAGAAATCCAATGTTAAAGTCTGATGGATTATTTCACTTATTTGAATCTGCATTCTGGAATTAACAGATCTGCTGTCTGTTTTTTTATGTACAATATCTGAAAAATGAACAATAAAAATTCAGTTATCATGTAAAACAATTCCCCATGAAATTAAGTTTTGAATTGTTGTAGTTCATCTTCATATGTTTCTTGGAATCTATTTTCACATCACTTTAATATGAAATCAGCAGCATTAGACAGGAACTTCTCTGGAACTAAAAGGTTGCTTTCTACTGATACTGGATTTGACGCAGGTTATTGCCATGTGTATTAAATCAATGGTATCTATAATGAGTTTCCTGTTTAGCATTTATTTGTGGCACTGTTTATCACATGTTAAATATTAGTAAAATATATTTGGAAAATGTGACCTATGATACTTAAAAACAAAAAGGAACAAAATAGTGATGACAGATATAAAAGAAATTAATATATGAACATTTTAAATTAAAAGTGCTACTGTGAATACTGATTGTATACATTTGTATAGAGAGCATTGTTCTTATAATAATTGCAATTATAAGCAGTAAACATTTGTACCAAGACAGTTTGCTAACATCTAGGCTTATATCTTATAATTGCAAACCAGAATATATTCATATAAATAAAATATCCTGTACAATGGTAACACAAAAAAAAAAAAGAAAAAGAAAGAACCACACATGGTACACTTTGTAAGTTCAACATAGAACATCAGCAAATTTATGTATATACATTCATGACATTTGTATGCATTTTAAATTAATTTTTTTTTAATTTCTTTTTAATTTACAGTTTCTTGTAGCTGCAGACTGAAAGCTTTCTGAGGTATATTCACCATACATTGTAATACTTTCAGAATCCTTTCTGCAATACATTCATTATAGTTTTCATGTCATAATTTGTTTCCCATTTTTGTGAAGGCAAAATCAATGAGTTTCAACAAAGTTATTCTCCTTCATTCAGGAGCAACATAGCATCTTACAGCTAGCAACTTTAGAGCTTAGAAACTCAAGTTCAAAGCTTATTTAGAGCCATCCTCCAGGAAAAAGCCGGTATTCATTTAAGCTTGGAATGCATCCATGTGTTTACAGCTTTGTGCACTGTTACATTATGCTGCTTTAACTGAGGCAAATCTTTTATGTTCACACCACTCTTCAACAACTTTGTTGTACTAGCTACATCAAATTAAGTAGTGAGTAATACCTAGGAAGTTGATGTTAGTTGAGAGATGGTGTGATACCAGACAACCATTGCACCTCTATGTTTGGCCACTTAGTCTGAAGGCAAGTGAGCATGGGATTACTTTCCAAAACACACTTCATATCACATTCTAACAACACTGCATTGCCTTCCTGATACACTACCTGTAACCAGAATCAACATTAACTTGTTAATAACATTTACTGCTCTTCACAGGTCTCATATGCACATACAAACTTTCACATCTCTGCTTCCTGGAAGCCAAATTACATAATGATACAAGAACTGTTCAACAGATATGAGAAAGGGGTGTTGCTTGCATCCGCAAATACACTGTATACAACTCTTAACCAAACATTCTGGTTCTCAATCAGTAGCATCTGAAATGGGCACTGTTTCTAATGAACATCATGATGGCAGTGAAAAGATAAATTTTAAATCAGAATTACTAGAATGGAGGAACACATTTTCTAAACCGGCCATTGAAAACAATTCTGAATTCAACACTACATGATATTTCAAAATTTCTGAGTAGTTCCATTCACCTCCTTTCTGACCCGAAACACCCTGCTACAAAATACGAGTATATAGCTAGAAGAAAATAATGCTTTGCAGATCATGGTAAAACATACAGTAAGACATCAAATCCCCAATGTGCAACAGAAAGAGCTCGTAACCAGAGAAAAT
This sequence comes from Tenodera sinensis, assembly GCA_030765045.1. Lineage (NCBI taxonomy): Eukaryota > Metazoa > Arthropoda > Insecta > Mantodea > Mantidae > Tenodera > Tenodera sinensis. Next base: position 122,921,468 of record CM060968.1, read on the forward strand.
ATAAGTACGACTATCAACTTACACAATTTCAGTTATATAATCAGAGAAGAAAAGCGGTATGTAGAAAATTGGAATCAGATACCAAAAATTGTAAGATTGAACTTAACAAAATATTTGAAAACTTCTCAACAACATTTTCCACTCAAAATACCAGCATATGGCATCTATATCCTTCTAAACTTACTGAAATTTGTCGTACAGAGCTTGAGGAAACTTACAACTCCATCATCACAAAAGAAGAAATTGCAGTTGCGGCAGGGCGTATTGCGGTAGAAATCCAGGGCTCGACCACGTTTTGTTAAGAGTTGTGAGGGATGACATGGTATGTGAAATTTTATTTGTAGTTGCAACCCAAATGCCTGCAACAGGCAGCGTACCTGAATGTCTGAAATTAGCTCGCACTGTGCTAATCCATAAGAAGGGCAATACTATGTGTTTATCAAATTCGAGGCCGATAACTATCTGTTCAGTTCTAAGACATATTATTGGAAGGGAACTAAATCAACATTTACGATTATTTATATCTTTTAATGAACACCAAAGAGGATTTAACAACCAGTCCGGCTGTCTTATTAACACACTTCGAGGACTCTTTAAAGACAACTAAAGCAGAAAAACAAGATATGACTGTGGTTTTCTTAGATGTGTACTTTCAAAAGCTTTTGACAATATTGGTCATCGCCATTTGATCTAACTTTGTCTGCAAATCTATTGCCTCTAAACTAAAAAACTGTATATTAAATTTACAGAGAGACAATACTACACAAGTCGAGTTGTCTTTAAGTAAAACAAAGCCTATTCAGTTACAAAGAGTTTTGCAGGGATCGCCATTAATACACACACTTTACAACTTAGCTACCAATTTTATTTTTGATGAGCTAACTGAAGAAAGTCTGCTACAGCAATATTGTAAATCAAGTCCCAGATGACATGGTCATAACCGGAAAAAATAAAGAAGCAGCAACTTCATTAACACAAATTGCTCTCTGACTTTTCCAGGAAATTGGTCTGGAAATATATCCGAACAAATGCACAGGAATAAGTATTGAGAAGGGACAACTAATAAATGAGATGCTAAATATTGATGAAAATAAACACTATAAATGGTTCAGAAGAAATTAGATACCTTGGCGTCTTTTTCAATGGTGCATTTAAATTTGATGCTAATTCTGCTTTGAAAGCATTACACAGTAAATTGGAATTACTAGGATCTTCTCCTTTACTCAAAGCCAACCAGAAATTTATTATGTTAAATAAAGCTATCTGTCTGAGTCTTGTGTATACTTTCCAAACCGCTGAGATCAAGCAAGTACCAGTCAACTTTGTGAACACCGCAGGTAAAATTATAAAGAGCTGTCTCAAAGAAATATTGCAGTTATCCATGGTACACCAGACAGTATGCTATATACTGATTATGAAATTCAAAGGACCTGGTTTATTTAAAGCAGCATGGGAAGTTTATCTTCAACAAATTAACGCATGCAATGCTCTTCATCATGCTGAAAATCCATACGTCACAAAACTGCGGGATATCTCCTCTGAATCCACACATTGTTTACAGACTCTCAAAATCACGGATGTTGCGAGCATCTCCAGTGTAAGCAGCGGGCTGCCACATACAAGAAACAGCCGTCAAGAATTATGGAAACGAGAATTCGTAAACTGGTGCTCTTTACCACAAAAAGGGATAAATGGAAAGGAATACACCCCAGCAAACAACTAGATTCGACATCACCATGGACTCTCTTCAAGCGAGTGGCAAGAAGCATTAAAAATGACTGCAAATGTGTCTGCTGTACATACTGTTCTGGGCAGATCTTAGGACGGAAACCTGTCATAGGTCCACGTCCTGGGTTCCTGCCCCACGGTGTGGTACTCAGAAACTCATGTCACCACCAGATCAGATCACTCATTGCCGAAGAACTGCGTGAAAAGAACTTTAAGGTACCTATACAAAGAGGTCCATGGTTTATCCACAACAGACAGCACATGTCGGATCAACATTATAGCGTACCACGAAGACAGCAAAAGGGGATTTATAATTGATCGAACCATAAGGTTTGAGTACCATCTAAGTCAACCTATGGAAGTCCATCTGGAAAAACAAACTATCTATGCACCTACCATACCCTTTTATAAAAATAAATACCAGCTGGATGACAGAAATTATTGGTCTCATGGTAAGTGCCCGAGGCACAACTTCAGCCCATTTTGTGAACTTCTGGAAAGAATTTAAACTTCCAAACACCAGCATAAGGAAAATCGTTTATACCACTATACATGGCTCTGTAAACATCCTTAGATCACATTTATTTGGACCTTAAAACTGCAACAGGATATTTTTTGTTTTAGAATCTGTATTCAAAAATTTTTAATTCCATAAAACCATATTAATGTTAAGCCTATCACCATATTATGACCACTGTTAAACCTAAATTTCGTTTGTCTAATGACTTCATAATATTGTTATTTGTGTTTTTGTTTACTTTGTCAAATTTGGCAACAACAAATGTGGGAAGTTGTTGATTTGTTTCAATAAAATATAAACTTAAATTTGTCAAGTACAAACTTAAAACTGTTTTAAGTAACAGCAAGAAAGAAACATTTAAATCATTTTCATGACAGGTATATTTTTAAAGTACAAAAAATGCATATTTAAATATATTTTTAATCTTAATGCAGTAAAACCCGCCTTCAATGGACCCCTGTTAAGCGGAAATCTGCCTATAATGGAAATATTTTATGGTCCCGTGAATTTAGGGTTGAAAAACATGCTAAATTCTCTTTATTAAACGTAAACTGTATTATGCTGACAATGGAAATATATTATGCCTTTTAACAGAAAATTTCTAGTTTCGGAATGTAGAGTTTGGAAAATTTTCAGGCACAAAACTACATCAACGAAGGTGCTTTCAATTGCAGTGCCATGGAATAGGTCAACATAGACAATGATGAGCAAACTGAAACAGACATAGTTGATATATGTAGATGTCTTAATTGAGAATATGTAAAGTCGGATAGAAGAAATGAAGGCGAAAGAACATGAAGAGGAATATGTCCCTTAGTTGGAAGAAGAGTGTAGGCTGAAGACTTATCGGGATGCTGTCCAAAGTTTAAGGGAACTGCAACAATTTGCTCTATGGCCAAAAGACTCGGATATGTTTAATGTGATTTCTCAGGCCAATGTACTTGTGGAAGTCGAGGAGCTAAGCAGTAATGTGTCCAGAAAGCTCTCCTTGACTACTGGAAAAAATAAATGAATCGTGTATACAGCTATATTTCATTCATTATGTTTTGGTGTGTATTACATGTATGTATTGCAGCAGAAATATCTGAATACACACAATAGAATAATGTACTTACAGTTTTTACCTCATACTGGTCCATTTATGTATGACCAATCTTTTAGCTGCATAAAATGGTAGATTAACTTATAGATTTCTGTACACTGCTGGTACCCTATTTTGCAAGAAAATAAGCGTTGTCATTACCACTCAGTCCACATTGAGCTGGTATCCATTGGAAGACTAGGTGTTTTTGAAGTGTTGTTAGATGGGTAAGGATTTTCCAACATTCTATAATTTAAATAAGGAAATAATGAAGCTATTAACAGTGAAGCAACAAGAATCTAAAGTAAGAACAAATTAGAAACTAAAAGCTTCACTTATCTTAGTAATATTGCAAGATTTTTATGCAGCTAACACGTTTCAAATTATCAATTTAGCTGCTTGGATTGTGATAGGGTTTATATTGGTAAAACTAAAAGTTATTTAGAAACCAGAATAAAAGAGCATTTTAGAAATATTAAATATACACAAACTGATAAATCAGCTGTGGCAGATCATTTTTGGCCACTTAATCATGAAATTAATCCAGAGGTTAAATTATTAAAACAATTAAGTGGACCTATAGATTTAATGATTTGGGAAAATATATTTATTTTAAAAAACAGGAACCGTATTATGAATTTTGAAATACCTCCAATAAATTGTATTTATAGGTTTTTGTTTTCAGAGATTGATGATTAAAATGAACATCAGTAGCTATGGTAACTTTGTATAGCATTGAGAATGAGTTGGAGTCAATTTGAAACGTGTTAGCTGCATAAAATCTTGCAATATTACTAAGATAAGTGAAGCTTTTAGTTTATAATTTGTTCATACTTTGTATTCTGTAATTGTTTGGTTTCTTGGTGACAACTTGGAAGTAATTGCTATAATTGCTGCCTTGGAATCTGAGAGAATAACTGCTTGATGAAAATGTGAAATTCTGTACAAAAGATTTTGTTGGGCCATTCAAATTGCTTCCATTTCCCCATCAAAGTTGGTAACTCCATAAAAAGATTTGTAATAGGAAAAGAGGTGACATGTGACTCCAGCCTCTGCTCCATCTCAGTTTGATATCAGTGATCCGTCAGTGTAAATACGGGGCCATTCATGTTCTGGAAATCTAGTACTGATTGTCTCTAACGCCAATAATTTTAGAACACTACAGTATACAGTATATAAGTTGGTGGGTGAGCTAGGATGTGCAGTGGCATTCACTGATGACATCAACCATGTCCACCAATGGTAGTCAGTGCATTGTTGACTCTTGTATAGGTAAAGCTGTGTTCCCTATTCAACATTAAAGCACATTTAATAGTGTAGTGATAGTGTGTGTGTTACAATTAATACATAAATACATAGTACTCAGTGTACGTGATGGAAACAAACAGCCAGTTTTACACAAACAAGTGAAGGACATAATTTATAGGGTGCATTCCTTCTTCAAGAGAGAGGCGTCTGCTGGCAGGCCATTATGCAGCATTGCCAAATGTGGAGAAAGCACAGCTGAGGCTTGTGAGTTAGGTCTCAGAATGGTGCAAAGAATTGTTCATGAAGTTAGGTTATCAGAACAAGCTTCTGGTAATCCAGTATTTAATTCTTCTGGAAAAAATAGGTAGAGGGAGAAGCCTGCGACTGGGATGGGCGAGTTTGACCTAAGTGTACTCTGTCGTAAAGTTTTAGATTTTTACGACAGAGGAGAATTTTCTTCAGCGAAAAAGTTAATTTTGCAAGTGAATGAAGCAACAGGGTACAAGGGAAGTGAGACATCCATGTTACGAATTTTGAAGTCCCTGGGATTTAAATATCACAAATGCAACAATGGCAGAAAGTTCCTGATGGAAAGGAGTGATATTGCTGCAGTGAGAGTAAGATTTTGAGAAACATGAACGAGATAAGAGCGTTGGGAAACAAAAATATTTACTATCTCGATGAAACATGGATAAATCAAAATCATATTCGTAAATAGTGTTGGCAGAGCAGTGCTGCACTTGGAGGCTTAAGGGTTCCTTCTGATAAAGGCGGGAGATTAATTATATGCCACGTGGGGTCAGCTGCTACCAGATTTATTTCTGAAAGTAAACTAATCTTTCTATCTAAATCCAAGTCCAGCATGGATTACCACGAGGAAATGAATGGTGAACTTTTTAAAAATTGGTTCATGACACAGTTCCTTTCCTATCTCGCTCCTCAGTCCGTCACTGCAATGGACAATGTCCCCTATCACTCTGTTGTTGTGGAGAAGCCTCTGATGAGCAATTCTAAAAGGAGTGGCATTATAGCCTGGTTGGTTAAAAACAATGTTATGCATTGTTCAAAGCAGACACGAGCAGAATTGCTGGAGTTAGTGAACATGCACAAACCCCAGGTAAAACAATACGAGCTGGATGGTATTGCAGCAAGCTATGGACACCGAGTTGTCAGTCCCCTACTTTACCATTGCCAGTGCAATGTCACTGAACTTATCTGGGCCCAGGTATAAAGATATGTGGCTGAACAAAACAAAATATTTAAAATGTAGATATACAAGTTTTGTTCGATGAAGCTGTTCACAATGTAGATGTAACATTGTGGAAAAATTGTGTTCGGCATGCCAAAAAACTGCAAGAACTCAGAAGGAACTCATTCGTGATAGCATCCTGGAGCCAATAATTATTAATTTGGCTGAAGAGACCGAGTCATCATACTCCGAAGATGATGACAATTAGATGAGGGATCACCACAAACCAAAGGTAAAATGATTACCTAATTTGTCATTTCTTTCTTCTTATTCCTACAGAATTCTGGTTTTGAAAACTATCATTTTATTGAAATTAAAATACATTGTATATTATACAAATATTAGAATTATAGGGCAATTGTGACAGGTGGTGGTGTTAGTTTGGGGTCTCCTGCATCCGTAGTAAGCTGGTGTTAATCTGAGTTAAGTGATTTGTTTGTGGTGCTCTGTTGTTTGCATTCATGTTTCAACCCTTTGGCAATTACTGGGATGGCCGACCACTAGGAACAAAGAGTCTGTGTAAAATTTTGTTTTCTGTTAGGGAAAACTGCAGCAGAGACCGTTGGGATGCTTCGGCAAGCCTTTAATGATGATGCTTCGGAGAAAACACAGGTCTACCAGTTAAGGAAAAATTGAAGCTATTAACAGTGAAGCAACAGAACTAAAATAAGAACAAATTAGAAACTAAAAGCTTCACTTATCTTAGTAATATTGCAAGATCTTCCACAGCTGACATGTTTCAAGTTGTATCCAACTTATTTTCAAAGCTCTGAAAGATTAGGTCTACCATTTCAAATTTGGCAATATGTCAACTGAAGCCATGCCACTCCCCGTGTCCTTCAATAGGAAGAAATGACGAAAACGTTGCTGAAATCAAATGTGTAATTGATGATCATCAAAAGATCATTGAGCAAATTTCTGAGGAAATGAATGTGTCATGCGGCATGGTCCAGTGAATTTTAACCTATGATTTGTACATGAGATGGGTGTCTGCAAAATTTGTTCCTCCCTTGCTCACAAATAGCCAAAGAGCACACAGTGTGAATGTTTGCTACGAGTTGAAGAGTGAAGTGCAGAACAATCTAAATTATATGAGGATTGGACATTGGATGGTGCTATGTGTATGATCCAGAATCAAAGCAAGCATCGAGCCAGTGGAAAACTCCAAATTCACCACAACCCAAGCAAGTACTGAGCCAGTGGAAAACTCCAAATTCACTATGACCCAAGATAGCGTGTCAAGTGTGACCCAATGTGAAAATGTGGATTTGTTTTTTTTTTTATGTGAATGGCATTGTCCACAAAGAGTTTGTTCCACCAGGACAAACAGTGAACCAACGTTTAAGAGGTGGAATCTTGCCCACACACATCTTGTGTGTTTAAAAACACCAGTAGCAAGTTTGTTGGCATAAATAAATAGTAATTACCACCTAAAGGTTACTTAAAGCGGGACATAAAGTACTTACTATTGTAAGTCACCCTTGGGGTATATATCTCTGAGAGATTTCCTTGAGGTCTACTGGGAAAGCATGATTTGGTTGGGGAATTTAATGTCATACTGGCAAGTTGGCTATGGTAGCTTAGTGGTTAGAGCACCTGCTTGATGGGTAGAAGATCCATGGTTCAAGTCATGGCTATGGCATTGAATTTTTCAGTCCTGATTCCACCTCTTTCTCCTCCCAATGCCTTGCCATATTAAAATATGTTGAGTACTATTTTTGCAAAAATATATAGTTCAAAGTAAAATAGTTTTAGACATTTCATAATAAGGCAGCAAGTTCTTTATACCATTCTGTTTTAAAATGAAATATGTATTTAAAGATCGCTTGTCCTCAAGTTATTTTATCTAAACCCGATACGCTCTGAAGATTAAGAACTACTAATTTTTGTTAAAAGAACCGTCACAAACCATCTAAATAGCATTCTACAAATGGAAGAGCAATAAAAAGGGAGATGGGCTTCATCTATGATTAAGTAGTGCTAGTTCCTACAGAGAGGATATTATAATACATAAGATATAAAATACTATATAAATGTAAGTAGCCATTTATAATATAACTGACTACTTTCATGATTTATCCAATTATCCAGATCGAGTTCAGTTCCAATTAATCTGGACTGAAAAAAATCTACTGTAGCTGAAAAATCTATATCATTTCTAATATAAAAACTGTTCTGAATTAAGTTGTATATTGAGAACTTATCATTCCACCACACATATACATAGAAATAGAAACTTCGGCCAAGTAGCCATTTATAATATAACTGACTACTTTCATGATTTATCCAATTATCCAGATCGAGTTCAGTTCCAATTAATCTGGAGTGAAAAAAATCTACTGTAGCTGAAAAATCTATATCATTTCTAATATAAAAACTGTTCTGACTTAAGTTGTATATAGAGTACTTATCATTCCACCACACATATATATAGAAATAGAAACTTCGGCCAACAAGAAGCAGAGAATTCTAAAGGTCTCATTTTTCTTACCCTTCCATCTGGACACGATCGAGGGAGGCCATTATAATGAAAAAGTGTGAATGTGTCAGGAGCCGAGTGCTTTTCCTCTGGAAAAAATTCTTCCATGAATGCATTCAGTAGTATGATGCCCAGGTTTTCTGCATCAAGTTTCTTGGTCATGATATCCACACTGTTAACATAAAAGAACTTCAAGTTACTCTTTTTTCTAAATATAACAATAATGATGATGATAATTAATAATAATAATAATAATAATAATAATAATAATAATAATAATAATAATAATAATAATAATAATAATAATAATAATAATAATAATAATAATAATAATAAATAATGGTTATCCTGTAGCTGGGTGGCCACACATGGTTCATGTTGAGAATGATGAGTGCTGTCGTCTGCTACTATGCCTTGAACGCATTGATGACGCATATGTCAGCACCGGATGTATGAAATCCACTGAAGCATGTGAATGTTGCCAACCAACTCTTATCTTCTTAACGTTATTTATTCTTCAACTTCTTCTTGTTATTGTCATTATTATTACTGCTTCATAATCGTGTAATGTCACATTAGTTCTCTCACACCCAGACCTAAATTTTTTGAAATTACCAACATTTATTCTTCTTAATGTTATTTCCTTTTCTTCTTGTTTCATAATCATGCGATATTATTATTATTATTATTATTATTATTATTACAATGTTAGGTTTGCAACAGAGGCCATGCCCTCTTTCTGCATAGCAGACGACACCAGTCAGTGAACCACGTGTACCAGGATCACATCAGCATCGCCGGTGTGCCGGAATTTTGTCCCGCAGGAGTTCTTTTATATGACAGTAAATCTACTGACATGGAGCTGTCATTTTTAAGCACACTTGAAAAACATTGGTCTGGCCTAGATTTGAACCTGCGACCTTGGGATCAGTAGGACAGCATCTAACCAACTGAGCCACATAGTGTGACACAACAACAACAAAAACAAAAACAACAACAACAACAACAATAATAATAATAATAATAATAATAATAATAATAATAATAATAATAATAATAATAATAATAATAATAATAATAATAAGAAGAAGAAGAAGAAGAAGAAGAAGAAGAAGAAGAAGAAGAAGAAGGAGAAGAAGAAAATTAAAAATTCACACCAACTAAGAAAAGATATGTCATATTGCCTGTTGAAATAACATTTCAAAATACCCTCCACTTCAACTGAAATCAGCAATATTATACCAATTTCCAAAATTCATTTACTCAGTTTCATTATGATGGGTTAAATTATGAATTTGTTGTATGTTTTTACTTCCTCTGCTGGTAAGTAGAGGAAGTATTGTATTCCACCCATAATTTGATGTCGAAATATATGTTTTTAGAAAAAGCTCTCTGTGTGTGTGTGTGTGTGTGTGTGTGTGTGTGTGTGTGTGTGTGTGTGTGTGTGTGTGTGTGTGTGTGTGTGTGTGTGTGTGTGTGTGTGTGTGTGTGTGTGTGTGTGTGTGTGTGTGTGTGTGTGTGTGTGTGTGTGTGTGTGTGTGTGTGTCTGTGTCTGTGTCTGTCTGTGTGTCTGTCAGTCTGTGGACAGCGTAACTCAAAAATGAAAAGTTGGTTAAAAACCAAAGTTGGTATTCAAGTTTAATGTCTTTAAAGGATGCGACAAGAAGATTATGAAGAAGATAGCCCCCCCCCCCCTCCGCCCCCTAAACTACCCTTTATATGGAAAATTTTTAGAAAATTATGACTTTCTAGAAAATGGCTCTAATGATTTTGATTAAAATGACATGTTTAAGATATTGTTATGACAAATAAAATGTATTTTTTGAATTTTCTGGCTATAGCCTATGTAGTCCCATTTACTCTGGATGACTTCTGAATAATTTGTAAACAGTAAGAGATAGACAAAATCTTACTACAAAAAAATCTGATGTGTTGCACTCAGATGACTTTCTCTACTCTTGTACTAACCATTCTTACAAACTCTATTTCTATATCTTCTTTGTGTTAAGATAAATATTTGTACAAATTATGTTATTGCTTATTTCCTTGTAAGTGCAAGGGGAATATTAGAATACCTAGACTTTGGGCGATAGTCAAATCTTTTAAAGCTTTGAGATCCCATTCTCTTTGCACGCTTAACATATAAAAAAATGAACAACAATGTTCCATTTCGCGAAAGTTTTAAGTTTTACGAAGCTCACACATAACAAGGAATATCTCCAAGATGGTTCACCCTACAAGAAAATTTAATCAGGCATAAATTGTGTATTTTAGCAAGATCTACACTTTTTGTATGAATCTGGAAATCATGACTTCATTGTCAGAAATCCAGCATTAGCTAACAACACTTTTTGTATACTATGATTTGGTCTATCTCTAACGGTTTACCAGTTATGCAGAAGTCGTCCAGAGTAAATACGACTACAGGGGCTATAACCAGAAAATTCAAAATATACATTTCATTTGTCATAAAAATATCCCAAACATTTGACATTTTAATCAAAATCGTTAGAGCCATTTTCAAGAAAATCAAAATTTTTGAAAAATTTTCCATGTAAAGGGTAGTTTAGGGTAGGGCTATTTTCTTCAAAATCCTTGTGTTGCATCCTTGAAAGACATTAAACTTAAATACCAACTTTTGTTTTTAACCGACTTTTCGTTTTTGAGTTATGCTTTACAGAAAAACACACACACACAGACCTTTTTCTAAAAATGCTTTTTGTTTTTTTTTTACATTCGGGGGCTCTCAAAACATATATTTCTGGTGAAATCTCGAATCAAATTTTTGGGTGGAATAGAGAATAGAATACTTCCCCTACTTACCAGTAGAGAAAGTAAAAATGTAGATCTCGCTAAAACACACAATTTATGTCTGAATAAATTTGTTTGCAGAGTGAACCATTTCGGAGATGTTCCTGGTTATTTGTGTCAGTTTTGGAAAACAAAACTTTTGTGAAATGCAACATCGTTGTTCATTAATTTTTTTTTTATATATTCAGCGAGCAAAGGGAAATGGATCTCAAAGCTTTAAAAGATAGGACTATTGCTCAAAGCCTACTGTGTTCCAATTCAGATTCAGATTCAGCTTTATTCACAAATTGTAATAGTTTCACAAGGTTCGTCATATGAAAAAAGGTATAACATTATTTACAATATAACAAATTATTTACACTGTAACCAATTTACCCTATATCAAATGTTATGAGGAGAGGTACTGTTTTCTATATATACAATTTTGCTCTTTTATACTCATCTACTGTATAGAAAACATTTTTTCTCAGAAAAGACTTAATTTGTTTTATTTTTGTTTGTTCCTCATTTATTTCCTTAATCCAGTGAGGTAAGTGATTGTATAATTCTTTTGCATTGGTTTCGATACATCTGTTTTATAATGAGCCTCTTAACCTGTCCCTAAAGTAGTTTTTCTTTGTTCGAGTGTTATGTTCATGAATATTTGCATTTCTATCCTCTTTGTGGCTTTTTACCACATACTTTAGACATTCATATATATATAGACATGGCAGCGTTAGCACACCAAGTTTTTTGAAAGCTTCTCTACAAGTATTTCTCCTTTGGATGTTTTTAACAATTCTTATTGCTCTTTTCTGAAGCCTAAATATCTTTATTGTATGTTTTCTACTTGCTGTTCCCCATAAAATAATTCCATAACTTAAGTGTGAACGCATAAATGCATAGTATACTTGTTTTGTACTATCTTCATCCATGATTTGTTTGACTTGTTTTAGAATATATATATATACCCTTATTTAGTTTCTTTATAAGTTTCTCTATATGTCTCTTCCATTTTAATTTATCATCTATGACTAGTCCTAAAAATTTGTTTGTATCACTTGCCTAATTGGCTCCTTTTTTATTTCTAAATAGATGCTTACTTGTGTCTTGCACACTCCCGAAATGTCGATGTCTTTTCATCACTACACCTGGCTCGAAGCCTGAGAGCATCTTGAATATGTTCGTCACCAGGAAAGCTTCAAATCATATTTTTTGTGTCTTGTTACTTATACCAATTTGCATCCATTCTGTTTTATTTGTATTCAGTGCCATCCCCAACTCTTCCAAGTATATACTAACTGTCTCTAACAATGCATTTGTTTTACTTTGCACCTCTGTCACTGTATTGCCTGTTACAATTATTGTTGTGTCGTCTGCATACCCAATGGCTAGTCCTCCTCCCTCGTGAATTTTTTTAAACAGACTGTTTATATATAAAATAAATCAATACAGCCGTAATTTTGACCTTTGTGGAACACCATGGGTTATATGTTTAAACGATGATTGGAGTTTGGTTAGTTCTCCATCTACATTATGCACTAATTCTACACATTGCTCTCTATTTATTAAATAAGATCTTAGCCAATCTAATTGAATGCCCCTAATGCCATAATTTTCGAGTTTTCCCATTAATTTTATAATGTCTACACAATCAAATGCTATTGACAAATCAAGAAATACTACTACCACAATTTCTTTTCTATGTAATGCCCTAATAATTATGTCATTACCCTTACTTATTGCATGTATGGTTGATTTCATTTTTTGAAAGCCAAATTGACACTGATACTATATGGTATTTATTACAATAACTCTGGAGTTGTTCTAGAAAAATTCCTTACATTACTTTGGAAAAAACAGAACATAATGTTATTGGCCGATAGTTTTCAATCCTTTGTTTACAGCCTTTTTGTTTATAGATTGGCCTATTACCTTTTTTAGTTTATTTGGAAATGTTCCTGAACTAAAACTTTCGTTTATTATATGTGAAAGGATCTCTGCTAACTCATTCTTGCAATATTTTACCATCTCGTTTGAAAATTCATCTAGGCCACTGGATTTCTTACATTTTAACTTATTAATTTGCTTAAGGACCTCTTTGTTTGTAATTTCCCTAATTACCATCGAATTGCATATAGTTATTTCGTTTGTAATTTGGGAGCTCGGTTTTTTTATTCCCATATTTGTTACTATATTTACATAATAATCATTTAAAACATTATTTACTCCTTCTGGTTCTGATATTGTGGTGTCATTTTTTATAATTTTTATGTTTTCAACAACTTTCGCAGTGGTTTCCTTCTGTACAGTTTTTATAATATTCCAAGTTTTTTTTTTTTTTTTTTTTTTTTTTTTTTTTTTTTTTTTACTTTATTGCCCGCATTTTGTATAAGCCCTTTGTTATGTAATATCTTTGCTTTCTTTATTACTTTATTAAGTACCTGTTTATAATTGAGGAGCGTTTGTTCAAAGCTCGATAAATGCACAAAATGTGTTTCTGAGAAAAACAGTTTTTTCTATTTATTTGCAATACTAATTGGTTAGCACAGCAACTGTATTAATCATTCAATTCTCCTTCCTGATACTGTCTTATTTAATGTGAAAAGAAACAAATAACATAGTTTAACTAGTGCAAATTTGGGGTTTGAAAATGCGGAGTTTTTTTCAAAAGCCGATAGATGCTGATTAACTTTTCTGTGTGAGTGAGAAATTAAGACATGAAATTTCATTATATTTGTCATTTATTGTTTTTGTTGCTTTTTATTTATGCATTTATTATATTTTTATTTATTTTCACCTCTTTATAATACATAATGTTCTATACAACCAACATATTAATGTTTATAAGGATTATTTTATTAGGTATAAACTTGGAAACTAAGTACTTCTACATTCACAATAATATATATTTTGTTTTATTTATATAACAAACATATTGAATACACACAAATAAATTTCAAACAATATAGATAAGTAAGCTTTCACCTTTATTAGTGCTTGTGCAGTATGTACATAGTTCCTCGTTTGTTTTTTTCCACATCTGCCTCTGTCTTAATCTTCATCAGTCTCATTAAGCATGTGTCAGTATGTGGTGTATGGAATGAAAGATTGAGGAAGTTGTGAAATACGTTTTTATATTTTGACAATGAGCAGACTGGTAGATTTCTTAACCTTCTTTCGTTGCAAAAGTTGGTCCACATTTTTCTGATATTAAGTGCTGGAGGTAAATATCCTCTAATTGATTTTGCTCTTCCATAGTGGCTTTCTCTACATCTGTACTTCTTAATGTCTTGCTTTTAGCAGCAGTAATGCCCTTCTTTAATATTCCTGTTCTGTCACCTCCTCTGGTTTCCTTTGGCACATTCCCAGATAAGTGAAATTTTCTAGCCAGGAGACATAATCTAACTTTTGACACCCTGTGATTCCTTGGAAGCTTGTAGCACATACTGACAATACTCGGCCATCATTAGTTCTCACACTGTATTTACTGCTAACAGTCTGCTTTCTATTTGCAGCTTGTCCTTGTTTTTGCAATTCCTACCTCCTGCACATTCCACGACTGGTACAGTTTCACAATCTGAGCTCCTGTCCATTGTGCATAGTGCAGTGGAGTGTCTCAACTAAGAATAAAAATGCCATGTAAGTATAACAAAGCTTGTAGAAGCACCTGCCTGCTGTGCAAGGGGTTCCGGGTTTGATTCCCGGCAGGGGGTAGGAATTTTTCTCCAGCCAAGATTATTCTTCATCCTTCCCTGAGTCTGGAAGTACGAATGAAAGTGTGAATGTGTGTGTGAATTCAACATATAAAAACTCCTAAAGACCGAAAAAGCCACTGTTAAATGAGTAACACCATTGCCAGTAGGCAAGGTCACCGATATGACCTCTGCAGTTAAAGATGGGATATACTCGTAAATGGAACAAAAAGCTTGCAGAAATGAATGTGAAATCCAAGCGCACAGCCTGAGTTTGCAGTTATTGCCAACGATGCAGCAGTGTACAAAGCTTGCAGAAATGATTGAGAATTCCAAGAATTACAACAGTGAGATGGCAGTCAATACCAACATGCGTTTCATAGAATTAAGGTTGCTACACTTTGGATTATAAAATCATAAAATTGCATCTATCGACCTTTGCTTTAACTGAGAAAGTGCATCTATAGAGTTTTGAAAAAAGTTGCTAATATTCCCTAGCTTCTACATAGGACAAGAATCAAATTTTGCAAAATCTGATTTCATAGAACGATGCAGAAGGTGAAAATTATGCCGATACTATATATAACTCAATTTCGTAAAATTTTCCATCTATCAAGTTTTGAAAAAACGCTCCTCAATTTTCTATGTACCCATATGATTTTTCATTTAGCTTAGGAGATTTTAAACTATTTAGGAACTCTTTTTATAGACTTATTTATGCCTTTTGTAGACCAACTTATATTTTTCTGTTTGTTGCAAGCTACTTTGCGTAATGGAATCACTTCCTCTAAACATGCTGTTAGTTTATTCATAAAGAGATTGAATTTATTGTGTACATTCTCCATTTCATACACGTTTCCCCATGCTATTTGATCAAGTTTACATCTCAAAGAACTTAGGGTTCCTTTCTAAAGTAAGAACAAATTAGAAACTAAAAACTTCACTTATCTTAGTAATGTTGCAGTTCTAATTTGTTCTTACTTTAGAATCTTGTTGCTTCACTGTTAATAGCTTCAATTTTTTCTTATTTAGGGTTCCTTTGTTTACCATTCTTTTAATTTCGGTTTGTCTTTTTCTTTTTATCCACCCAGAGTTTATTGTTTTGGTTTCTATTAATTGACCAAAATGGTCACTAAGCCCTCCTTTAGTTATACATACCTTTATCTCTTCCCCTCTGAAATTTGTATACACATGATCAATACACGTAGAAGAGTGATTTGTGACTCTTGTGGGGCCTGTTTTTATTAACTTCAAATTACTTCTCATGACGTCTATCAAGAGATTTTTCTTCAAGCTGTCTACTAGGATATCTATGTTGAAGTCTCCTGTCATAATTATTTTATTATTCTTAACCAAATTATTTAAACAAGATTCTAAGCTACTTAAAAACCTTTTTTATCTGCTGTTGGTGGACTGTAAACCCCCAATACAATTAGCTTTCCTTTCTTGGAAATAGTTTCAATCGCTGCTAGCTCAGAGCACATTACCTCACAATAACAACTACAATCAATCTTTGAGAGGTAGAACTGGAACTTAAAAATTCAATGCCACAACTTGGATTTGAATCACAGACCTTCCGCTTACCAGGCGGCTGCTCTACCACTGAGCTATTGTGACAAACTGCCAGAATGGCATTAAATTTTCAAACCAGTTCGTATTTCTCCTGGTAAACCACAAAGGTAGTCTCACATCAGAGACAAATTACCCCAATGGTGACTTACTATTGTAAGTACTTTATATCCCAGGATTAAATAACCTTCAGATGGTAATTATTATTTATTTATACCAACAAACTTACTGTTGGTGTTTTTAAACACACAAGCCGTGTGTGGGCAAAGTTTGAGAGGTAGAACTGGAACTTAAAAATTCAATGCCACAACTGGGATTTGAACCACAGACCTTCCGCTTACCGGGCAGCTGCTCTACCACTGAGCTAATGTGGCAAACTGCCAGAATGGCATTAAATTCTCAAACCAGTTCGTATTTCTCCTGGTAAACCACAAAGGCAGTCTCACATCAGAGACAAATTACCCCAATGGTGACTTACTATTGTAAGTACTTTATATCCCAGGATTAAATAACCTTCAGATGGTAATTATTATTTATTTATGCAAACTTACTGTTGGTGTTTTTAAACACACAAGCCGTGTGTGGGCAAAGTTTGAGAGGTAGAACTGGAACTTAAAAATTCAATGCCACAACCGGATTTGAACCACAGACCTTCCGCTTACCGGGCGGCTGCTCTACCACTGAGCTATTGTGACAAACTGCCAGAATGGCATTAAATTCTCATAATTTTATGTTGGCATAAATAAATAATAATTACAGTCAATCTGTTTATATGTTATATCTTTTATATTGCAAACCCCCCCCCACTTTTATGTAATTCTCCTCTGCAATAACTGGAAGCTAGAACATAATCCCCGTAGCAGTTTGCCTCTATTTCATCCTTTTTTAACCCGTGTTCTGTAAAAACTAATACATTCGGCTGTAGCTCTAGGATTTTTTGTTCAATTTCTGCCCTTTTGTTCGCTATACATTGTATATTTTGATGAAAAATTCTGAGATATTTTTGAGTGTACTTATTTTCTTTTTCTACTTTTGAATTTAGATGGTTTCCTGACATTTTATCACCTACTCTAACATGACTCATACAATCACTTACCTTACCTTCATGTGCTTGCATTTGCAAAATACAAACTTTTTCCTTTGCTTGACCTGTTTGAGATGTTGCACCCCCCTCGTATTTAGTTTCCCTGCCCCAAACACAGCCTTATAACACTTTTCATTACCCATTCTAGTCTGAAGGCTCTCTTCCTATTTAAGTGCAGTCCATCTCTTCCTAGGCAGTCTATTCCTATCTGTTTGTTTATGTCAACAAACACACATTTTTGTTTCTCACATGCCCACCGTATGTTTTCATTTACACTGTGTATGTAAACTTGGTTTATGTCCCTTCTTCTACATTACCATTCACTACCACTCTTGACTTTGGATATTTTTCCTTTACACATCTTGCCAAACTTTAAATTTCTCCCATCACTTGTTCTGGTGTTTTTGCACTTTTTACGTAATTTGTTCCAGCATGGAGAAGGATGAGTTTTGGATCACTATGTTTGATTACTTCTCGTTTTTCTACCACATTTTACAGTTGACTTGATTTTATACCACGGAAAACACACACTTTTGCGACCCCATCCAAATTCACATGTTTAGTTATTGAGTCCCCTAGTACCACAATTTCTTCTGTGTTCCTGCTGTTTACTGATGCGTTAGTTCCATCCTCGCCGTAATTTTCAGTGTTCCTGCTGTTTAATGGTATGTATGCTGCATTCTCGGCATAATTTCTTGTGTTCCTACTATTTACTGGTATGTTTGCAGCATTCTCGCTGTAGTTTCTTCTGTGTTCCTTTCCCTTTGCGATTTCCATCGGCCCTTCGCATCTCCCATAATTCTCTGTAGTTCCTCTTCTAAAAATAGCACCATGTGGTCCTCGTATGTTTGCAGTATTGGCATATGATTTTTCTTCTCCTCCCATAATCTTTACTTGACTTTTCAGTTTGCCATTTTCCAGCTTAAGCATTTTTCTTTCTTCCTGTGTGTTTTTAAGATCCTTGTTGAGTATATCGATTATGATATGTAACGACGCTATCGTCTCGGCTTCCCTCACCTCATGGTTGCATGTAGATGATGCCTTTTCTTCGGTCATTCTGTCCCAGTTTTTGTTGCTTTCATTTGTGTGGTTTTCTTTTCCTCTTGTTTTCACTTTTTTACTGTCTCCACTTGCTTTTTGATGTTTTTCTCATTATTTTCACATAATTTCTGTAAATGTTTATCTTAAGTAACAGGAAGAATATATAGGAAGGTTTGTAAGAAGGTTAGTAATAGAGTAGAGAAAGTCACGTGAGTGCAACTCATCAGATTTTTTAAAATGTATTTAAAACATATTAAAACATTTCAAAAACACACCCACACATACCCGCATGCATGCACGCATGCACACACACAAACTTTAAAAGAGTATAAAACCTGATTATATTGCAACCTTTTAACCTTTTTAATTATTTGATTTCACGAACTTGTACAATTAGGTATGGCCTCATATACACCAATTTAACACAATACAATTATTCAACTCTCTTCATCATTAACTTTCTCAAAAACTAAACTCAAAACTGTAAGTTACTTTTCTGCTCCTTGGCCACGATCATCATACAAAGAGCATCTAGTATATGGCAGCATTCTCCATAGAGATCTTAACCAATGTCACAATATTATGTTTGCATTATTTTGTATTTTGTAATGTTGAACATTAAAGTAATTTAGTATTGGAAAGCACGAATGCTAATGGCTTCATTGCCAGATGCAAGGCACTAGAAAACAGCAACAACATTAAAGTAATTTTCCCATATTTAATTTTGTGCTCTGTTACAAGTTCAAAACTAAATGGAATCCCAAAATTACATGTTAGAAGAGTGAAACATTTATTGTACGTCCTCTTTAGCAAGACAAGAAAGTACAGTAAACTCTTGGTTTAGCGGACCTATAGGGGCCAGAAACTGTCCGGAAAATTGAAAGTCTGTTAAATTGCAAAATGAATGAAAATGAAGCATAAACAGTTGAAACTATTTTATTGGTACATACCATTACTTTACATGATTTACTCTTAGCTAGAAGTCATTCCCTGTGAAGTTGTAGGTTTGAAAAAAGTGTCAATTCCCATTTGCTCCCCACTTGAATATTGCTTCTTTATGATAAGGAGCAAAACTGTCTGAAATGTTCATAATAGGTTAGCATTTGTGGGTCTGAAGATCTTTCCACGTAAGAAATCACATCATGTGGTCTCCTATTACAGATAATTTAGGTACATCATCACTGTCGTCTTCATCTTCATCCTCTTGTACAACACTTGCAGCGATCTCTTCATGACTCAGAATCTGTTGTTGTTAGCTAATGCTGGATTTCTGACAGTGAAGTCATTAATCCTCTTGCTCTCCAATATTTTTCACTGATGGATGGGGCACTAGAAGTGGCCGGGCATATTTGAAGGTACTCTCAATCCATTTCCTCTTGCGGATCACATAGAGTGGTGAAGAATATATCCCAATTCTATTTAAATGTTTTGCCAGACAATCATGGTATTGTCATAACTCAGAATCTGGTAACCTGGGAATGCCCAATTCAGACTGAAGCTAAGAGTCATGTGAGCTCTTGAGTGCGTGACATTTACACGAACTTTCACGAATGTAGCCGAAGACACGTGAACTAGCCTTCTCAATCAAACAGCGTAATGCCGCAGTTTAATCATCGCAGATCTTCTAAATTTAATTTAAATTTATTTTATCACCAACACTAAATTTAGTCAGTTAAATCTGAAGTCCATTGAACAGAGGTCCGTTAAACCGAGAGTTTACTGTATGGTATGGAATTTGTGATCAAGTACTAGGTTTTGAAATAAAAAATAAAATATATGAAGAGAAAATTATTTCTGACTGCTGGAGAGGTGGTGACAATTTTTCCCTTTGTTAATAAAATGTATTTAAGCAGTTCATGTTTTCCAAACTTCATCTTCAGTCTTGTAAACAGAACTAAAAACAGGTGGCTGCTATGTACTAAACATTAAGATGTAGCTTTATGTTAAAAGAGAAAGCTTTCTTTAGTAAAAAAGTAATTTGTCCACTTCAAGCTGGATATTTTAAAAAGGAATACTTGACCCAAATTTACAAAGTGAATTACTTACTATTCTGGTTCCGACACCAAACCCAAAGTTCTTAATACATCTTGTAGTAGCACAGCAGAAATGAAGTTGTTTCCCTCAGGATCAAAGCTCTTGAAAACACGTCTAGCCACTTCACTAGGGGTTTCAGGACTAACTAAGCGCTTTTCTAATGAAAACAATACTGAAACAAAGCACTACACAGATTAGTAATGAAAACTTTAACCACTATAGCACATATACTAAAAGCAGCACAGCTCTGCTAGAATTATCTTTCCCGGAGATAAGCAATTTGTTAAGCTAAAAATTAAGACATGATCAACTTTATTCTTTTTGCCTCCTCAATGATAAGAGCCTTGTTGCATGGTAACTTCCAAACAACTTCATATCATAATAAAACTATTTTGAAATCTGTTTATTCACAGTTATAGCTAATCTTAATAAGTAAGCTTTGAATGAGTGAACAACCTGGAGATGGTTCTCTAAGTGGAGTGTTAGAATCTGCATACTCCAAAACTCATTTGGTACTTCAAGACTTAGAGCAATGATAGCAACCTTTTTGTATGGATTAGAGTCTCTGTGTTTATAATAAAACATTTTGCAGAGAAAGTAATAAATAAGCTTCAAAAGAATACACAATGGCCTGTTCAAGGTGACAATAATACTCATACACTGTTTAATGGGACATTCACACCGTGGTTTTGTTAACATTGTTAATAAGCACTCTTAAAAAATAAGTTTATGAACATGTCTGTTGTTCATAAACAGAACATGTTGATAAGCTGTTTGGCTATATATATGAACAAGATTTCTGTAAATACAATGAAAAAACTGAACCTATTGACAGTGAAGCAATATAAATTAACAAATAATAAATATTAGTGACTAAAGCTTCACTTATCTTTTGTAATTATGTGTCCAACAAGTTTTAAATAAATTATCTGCATTGCCAGCATGTTGGATGTTTGTTTCCTTGTTATTGTTCTGTCTGCTGGTGACAGGTTCTCTCTTATTTTATTACCAACTACTGGAAGTAAACATTTACTGGCAAATTTTATTGACTGTATTTCAAAACTCACTACATGATCCTTATTTTTCAAAATAAACATTTCTTCCCAAACCATCAAATCTATGGGCCCATTTACTTGTGTTAATAATATAACCTCTGGATTTATTTCATGATTAAATGACCAAAAATAATCTACCACAGCTCATTTATCAATCTGTTTATATTTAGTATTTCTAAAATATTCTTTTATTCTGGTTTCGAAATGACATTTGTTCTTACCAATATAAACCCTGTCACAATCTAAATCAGGGGAAGACAGGTATCGCTGCTGTGACATCAGCTCACTCAGCTCGCATGCTCCTTACGACGGCCAGTTGAACGTGTGACGTCACAGCGGGGAAGAGGAAATGGCACGTGGGACATCGTAATTTTAATGCTGTTTCAATTACGGAACAGTCACAGATTACAAATAATTACATTTTGGTTTTATACCATATATATGGACATATTCCGACATTTGCCATTTCGCTTTTCTTTAACTAGTTTGTCAATGTTAGGGCGTAATGTACGGCACATTTGTAACTGAAGACTGCATGTTAGATTGTGATCTGACAATATGCTTCGGGATTTTGACTTAGAAAGGTTCATAACAGAAAAGAATTGTTCGCACACATACGTAGAACCAAACATACATAATACTCATGCAACAAGGGCATCAACCTCAGAAATCGGTTTGAGGAACATTCTTATAAAATCAGTCAAGTCTTCCTTGTGTTTATATTTGTCCTTCAGCAAATCGTCGCACTGTAAATTTATCAATTCAATTTGCTACCTGCTAGAAAGATTGTTAACATCCAGTGAATACGGGGTCGCAAAGATCTGAAACGTAGTTGACAATGTTTCTACATCTTGAAACACGGTGTGAAACTGGTGTGAAACACGGGGAGCAACACAAAGACAAAATAAAAATAAAATTCGCCCTAACGTCGTTACGGTCCCTCACACAAGCTTCATGCAAGTAGCGCCGCTGATCTATGCAGCATAGCAATACACCGCTCTTGCCTGACGTCACACGAACGTACAAGCTTGCTCTTCGTTTAAATACGTCACACAGCCCGAAGTTGTCTTCCCCCGCTCCAAATTGACAAATGCCAAATTTTTACTTTCTCTACTATGCATAGTTGAGGAAGTATTGTATTCCACCAAAAAGTTTGATGCCGAGATTTCACCGGAAATATATATTTTGATGCTCCCTGAATCCAAAAAAAAGCATTTTTAGAAAAAGGCCTGTGTGTGTTTGTGTGTCTGTCTGTCAGTCTGTGGACAGCATAACTCAAAAATGAAAAGTCGGTTAAAAACCAAAGTTGGTATTTAAATTTAATGTCTTTCAAGGATGTGACACAAAAGATTTTGAAGAAAATTGCTCTAACCCAAACTGCTCTTTACATGGAAAATTTTGATTTTCTTGAAAATGGCTCAAACGATTTTGATTAAAGTGCCATATGTTTGAGATATTTTGATGACAAATGAAATGTATATCTTGAATTTTCCGGCTATAGTCCATGAAGTCCTATTACTGGCATAACTGGTAAACCTTAAGAGATAGGCCAAATCTCACTATACAAAAAATGTATATCTTGCTAAAACACACAATTTGTGTCTGAATAAATTTTTTTGTAGAGTGAACCATATTGGAGATATTCCTTGTTATTTGTATAAGTTTTGGAGAACTTATACTTCTGTCAAATGGAACATCACTATTCATGTTTTATACGTTAATCGTGCAAAGACAACGAAGTTTGAAAGCTTTAAAAGATTTGGCTATCGCTCAAATCCTAATGTATTCCCATATTCCCTGCAAGAAAACGAGCAATAAGATGATTTCTACAAATTTTATCTTAACTAACATGAAGAGAATAGAGGAATAACAGTTTGTAAGAATGAATGAATATTTATTGAGTACTAAATCTGATACACCTTGGGCTACCCCTGAGCTGGACCCTGGTCCCTTTGCTATTAGGGTAGCCCTTCAACAAAACTGCCTTCTACATCACATTACACATGTTTAACTTTTCACTAACCTTATCCTGCTCCCACCCTTACATTTTTATTTCTGTTTTTCAGTCATCTTCTACCCCTATTCCTTTCCCTCTTTCTCAACTTTTTCTTATCAACATTACTCATAACTTCTTTTCATCAGTTTACATTGTACACTTCATTAGTTTTCATTTCAGTACTTCACTACCCATAACACTTATAATCTCATTTCATTGTGTATAAAACCCTCTGCTTCCTCATTTATGGATTACCCAACCATGTTTTAAACCTTGTTGCTCTCGGCGAAGTACCCCTCTTTCTTTCTTTTTCTCCTGCCTAGTTCTCCCTTTCCCCCTCATCCTCAATGGTACCGCTTCCTCTCTGTGCTCTCCAATGCCCAATGTTGTCATCCCCCACCTTGGCTCTTTCCTCAGCTTTTTTCACGTGCCACATCCTACCATTTCGTCACCTTGCATTTTGCTCACCCCTGAGCTTGACTTTGAAGCACTTGTCACTGAAACCACACGTGTTGCAATTTGCTGAGTAGTCATCTCTTCTATGATATTTCTTGCTGATGTTTGGTCATTTCCTTGTTTTTCTTGGGGCAATGCCTGCTGGTCCTGCCTCTGCCCGTCGCTTGGTCCATTCTTCCTCTTCCTGGTCAACTGCGTACAGCTCAAAGTTTTTAATGTAAACCCTCTTGCCTTCATTTCTTGGTTGTCTTCTCTGATTAATTAGCTCCTTCATTTGCACCCTATGTGCATACATTAAGTCCTTGTTGATGTAAATAATTGATCCTCTCAATTTTCTTGCCTGTTTTAGTACTTCTTTAGCCGTTTGTGTGTTTGTAAACTTCACAAGAATATTTCTTTTCCCTGGTATTTTGCCGATTCTAAATGCGTCAAAAATCTCATATCCTCTCAGATGTATTTCCAATTTGTTCACTAGTAGATATTCTAAATCCTGATATACTCCCACTCCACGTTTTTCTTCTACTTCTGAAATCACTACATTGTATTTTCTGCTTTTATTTTCCATTCTTTCAAGTGTTCTTTTTAAATTTTGAATTTCCTGTTTTAACATATCCATTTCTTTGTTTCCCCTATCGTATTTCATCCACTCTTGTCTAAATCTCTCTGCCAGTCCTTTATCTCTTACTACAACTGTTTCATTTATCTGCCCTTTAGCTGCCATGTTGCTTAACTCCTTTTTCACCTCGGCCACAGGAGCTTCCTTCACCATACGTCCACTCAGTTCCACTGCTAGATCCGTACCTTGTAAGAATGGTTAGTACAAGAGTAGAGAAAGTCATGTGAGTGCCACACATCAGATTTTTTGTAATGAATAACTTAGCAAATTTTTTACTAGCCCAAGGATGGTAAGCACGTTTTTTAAAAATTACAATCCTCTTTTATTTGCATGAGAGTAGAAACATCGTTTACAGTCTTTTGGTATTTCAATTTCTTTTATCTTTTTAGGTATAAAAACCATTAATTAACACAGTGTTGATAATGTGGTTATATTTTTTAATTATATATTTATTAACCTATAAATTAAACTATTTAAAGCGGCAAATTTATGTTAAAAAGCATTAAAACTTTTATTCTTTATGTAATTAGTACGAGTGGATTTTGTATGAATGCCAAAATTTAATTTATTGTTGTTGTTTTATCTTTAAATATAGAAAAGAAAGGCAGCCTTATTTTCAATTTCTATTGTGAATTGTAAATTCACATTAGAAATATCTTGTAAATTTAAAAGTTTTAAAGCCTCATTTACAATTAGAAATGTTTAGTTCTTCCGAGCTTGTAGGCCGTGGTCTAGAAGGCATTGTAGATTCCAACGTTTCGCCAAGTACTGCGCTTGGCATCATCAGGGTAATATGATCTGCTGTCTGCACTGGTCAGAGTTTGAATGTGGAAGCAGAGAGAGAGTGTGGAAGTAAAGACCGTTAATGCCTGTTAGGGTTATTTATATGGTGGGGGTGGGTGGGGCATTATTCCACCATATAAATAACCCTAACGGACGTTAACAGTCTTTACTTCCACTCTCTCTCTGCTTCCATATTCAAACTCTGACCAGTGCAGACAGCTGATCGTGTTACCCTGATGATGCCAAGCGCAGTACTTGGCAAAATGTTGATATCTACAATGCCTTCTAGACCACGGCCTACAAGCCTGGAAGAACTAAACATTTCTAATAGTCAAGACACCAGCCGTGAAAGCCTAAGTTTATATATTACCTCATTTACAAGTTTATCAGAAACAATAGCAAAAATATCTTCTGCATATCTATACCAGGTTTTAAAATTTAAGGGTAATGCTTTAGTGACTTGTATTTCATAAAAACTTAGGAAAAGATGAGAGTAGAAACTAGTCTTTTGGTATTTCAATTTATCAGACTTGTCAATCTATCCTTGTGCATTCAACATTACAACCACCATGTGCTAAAATCAGACATGAAATAACAAACATAAGTGTATAGTATAGGAACGTGCATGCATGATCACAAATGTTAGCAAAAACATAAAAAGTTAATTAATTCATGAAACTCCTCTATATTTACCGCTATGAAATCTGTTATGTTGAATGAAACTTTTATTTAAAAAATCTGATGTGTTGGCCTTCACATGACTTTCTCTACTCTTGTACTAACCATTATTACAAACACTTCTTCTTCTATCTTCTTTGTGTTAGTTGAGATAAACATTTACAGTAGGTTTTGAGATAGTACAATCTTTTAAAGCTTTCAAATTCCGTTCTCCTTGCTCACCTAACATATAAAAAAATTAATAGCGATGTTCCATTTGACAGAAGTATAAGTTCTCTAAAACTTATACAAATAACAAGTAATATCTCCAATATGGTTCACTCTACAAAAAAATTTATTTGGACATAAATTGTGTGTGTTTGCGAGATCTACATTTTTTGTGTGTAAAATTTTGTCTATCTCTGATGGTTTACAAGTTATTCAAAAGTCATCCAGAGTAAACAGGACTACATAGGCTATAGCAGAAAATTCAAGATATACATTTCATTTCATTTGTATGCTAATGGCTTCATTGCCAGATGCAAGGCACTAGAAAACAACAACAACATTTCATTTGTCATCAAAATATCTCACACATTTTAATCAAAAACATTAGTCATTTTCAAGAAAATCAAAATGTTTGACAAATTTTGCATGTAAAGGGTAGTTTAGGGTGGAGCAATTTTCTTCAAAATCTTTGTGTCGCATCCTTGAAAGACATTAAACTTAAGTATCAACTTTGGTTTTTAACCAACTGTTTGTGTTTGAGTTATGCTGTCCACAGACAGACGGACGGACGGACTGGTGGACAGACAGAGACACACACACACACACACACACACACACACACACACACACACACACACACACACACACACACACACACACACACACACAGGCCTTTTTCTAAAAATGCTGTTTTTGGATTCAGGGGGCCTTGAAACATATTTCCGGTGAAATCTTGACGTTAAATTTTTGGGCAGAAATAATCATATCAATTATCATATTAATATCATATCAATAATAATATCAATTTCATATTAAAACTTAAAAGATTGCTCAGATGGTACACATCTCATATGGACAAGTATATAAGCAAGTTCTGCACTGAAGAAGTTGACTGCACAATGGGCGCTGTTTGTTCACTCCAGACCAAATACACTCAAGGAAGGATATATCAAAATTTTGTTCAGAAAATTTGCAGCACTTCTGGGATCATTTTGTAACTGTAAATGACATCTGGATTCACCACTGCACTTCAAAGACAAAACAACAGATCAAACAGTGGTTAGGTGCAGGTGAAAGTGCATTCAAAAAAGCCACGGCTATTTTGTTAGCAAGAAAAATGATAATATTTTGGGACTCATAGTGTATTATCATGATTGACTATTTGGAAAAGGGTAAAACAGTGACTGGCTGCTATCATGCAACATTACTGGACTATCTACTATCTGAGTTGAAGCAGAAGCAATCAAAATCAACATGCAAATAAAGGGCTCCTTCACCAAGACAATGTGTCAGTGACATAATGGCCATTGCAATGGCAAAATGCACAAGATGGGCTTCTAGTTACTTTCCAATCCTCCCTATTCTCAGCATTGGCACCAAAAGGCAGGCTCACACTTGGACGCGCAGAAGCGAAGCGCGGTGCGCCAAACAGAACCAGCTCGCTCACATCTATCGGAAGCAAGACGCGCCGAAGAGTTGATGTGCCAAGGTCAGTCATTGTCAATCAGCACAATGGCTTGGCTGTACTGGCCCTAATTTGTGAAGAAGCAGAAAAAGAGGAGCTTAGGCAAAACAGAAGATTCTTGGTGCATGATATAAAGTTATCCAGGAATATAAAGCATGATTTTTTTTACACTGTTTGATTGTCTGTTGCGTGAAGATAAGTTCAAAGTTTACTGATCCCAAGGTTGCGGGTTCAAATCCGGCCCAGACTGATGTTTTTTAAGTATGCTTAAAAACGATAGTTCCATGTCAGTAGATTTACTGGCATGTAAAAGAACTCCTGCTGGACAAAATTCCGGCACACCAGTGACACTGATGTGATCCCGGCAATTGACAGCGTCATTAAAACAACAAAATAAAAAAATTGAAAGTGTACTTTAGAATGAGCGTAACGAAGTTTCAGCACATATTTCATCTTACTGCATTACAAAACAATACATTTCATGTTAAACTACTATTTTACATGGCCATTTTCCAAATTCAAGTATGTGTGTATTATTGTTAGAAAGGTTAACTACTGTTTCCCTCACAAGATATTTTGTACCAACCCCACTACCACCACCATTATTATTATTATTATTATTATTATTATTATTATTATTATTATTATTATTATTATTATTATGCTTATTTGGCATTTAATATATTGTGATGATTTGAAACAATAACGCTATTTTAAACCATAGTAGATAAATCAGCTATTCTTATTTTTTAACTGGATGCTCAGTTAAATAAACATACTTAGATACTTTTTAAACGCTTTGTTCATTCATTATAAAGTGATTTAGAATTACAGAGGTGTAAAAATTATTAGACTCAAAGTAAGATTTTATTTATGTAATATGACATATTGATCTAGGCTTATGTTTTAAACATTGGTGGTTACTATAATAAAAAGCTTAGAGCATTTACGGCGATTCAGAGGTTGTTGTCTATATTAAAAAGTAAAGTATAACTATAGACTATCAAATTTTAACTTTTGATGACCATTGTCAGTCATGTATCAACTCTGTAAATAATCCAGACCACACCATATATGGAAATGATTCCCATCATAAAACATAAAGGAATTGGCCAAGTAAGTACGTATTATTATTATTATTATTATTATTATTATTATTATTATTATTATTATTATTATTATTATTATTATTATTATTATTATTATTATTATTATTATTATTATTATTATTATTATTATTATTATTATTATTATTATTATTATTATTATTATTATTATTATTATTATTATTATTATTATTATTATTATTATTATTATTATTATTATTATTATTATTATTATTATTATTATTATTATTATTATTATTATTATTATTATTATTATTATTATTATTATTATTATTATTATTATTATTATTATTATTATTATTATTATTATTATTATTATTATTATTATTATTATTATTATTATTATTATTATTATTATTATTATTATTATTATTATTATTATTATTATTATTATTATTATTATTATTATTATTATTATTATTATTATTATTATTATTATTATTATTATTATTATTATTATTATTATTATTATTATTATTATTATTATTATTATTATTATTATTATTATTATTATTATTATTATTATTATTATTATTATTATTATTATTATTATTATTATTATTATTATTATTATTATTATTATTATTATTATTATTATTATTATTATTATTATTATTATTATTATTATTATTATTATTATTATTATTATTATTATTATTATTATTATTATTATTATTATTATTATTATTATTATTATTATTATTATTATTATTATTATTATTATTATTATTATTATTATTATTATTATTATTATTATTATTATTATTATTATTATTATTATTATTATTATTATTATTATTATTATTATTATTATTATTATTATTATTATTATTATTATTATTATTATTATTATTATTATTATTATTATTATTATTATTATTATTATTATTATTATTATTATTATTATTATTATTATTATTATTATTATTATTATTATTATTATTATTATTATTATTATTATTATTATTATTATTATTATTATTATTATTATTATTATTATTATTATTATTATTATTATTATTATTATTATTATTATTATTATTATTATTATTATTATTATTATTATTATTATTATTATTATTATTATTATTATTATTATTATTATTATTATTATTATTATTATTATTATTATTATTATTATTATTATTATTATTATTATTATTATTATTATTATTATTATGATGCTTATTTGGCATTTAATATATTGTGATGATTTGAAACAATAATGCTATTTTAAACCATAGTAGATAAATTACCTATTCTTATTTTTTAACTGGATTCCCAATTAAATAAACATACTTAGATACTTTTTAAACGTTTTGTTCATTCATTATAAAGTGATTTAGAATTACAGAGGTGTAAAAATTATTTGACTCAAAGTAAGGTTTTATTTAATGTAATATTACATATTGATCGAGGATTATGTTTTAAACATTGGTGGTTACTATAATAAAAAGCTTACAGCATTTTCGATGATTCAGAGGTTGTTGTCTATATTAAAAAATAAAGTAACGCTACAGACTGTCAAATTTTAACTTGTAGTCCTAGGCATCAGGAAATATAGACACTAATTTCCTCTCTCTGTAAAACAGGTTCATAAAGTATACTTTTGATGACCATTGTCAGTCATGCATCAACTCAGTATTATCTGTAAATAATCAAGACCACACCATATATGGAAATTAAATTATATAATATTTGTTCATCATGGGAATCCATTTCTTTTATAGGGATTTAAGCCTAAGAAAAGCTATCCTTAACAAAAACTACTGCTCGGAGTTGTTAATGGAGGGAAATAAATATTTACAGTGAGCAACAGTGGATGCATACTCACAGAAAGTGTTTTATTTTACCTTAGAGAGTTGTAAACTATTTTCAAGTTCAGATCTCGCATCCATTTTACTGTAAGAAATGAATTTGAGTATAATAATTTTCACACGTGTGTATGACCAAGACACTGCACAAGCCCTTACGAAGCTTATTCTGGTATGATTATAGTTTTTCTTGTATTACTATTTAATAAGAACGTGCAATATAACATCAAATATGTAGTCATTCCTTAAATTATAGCATTTATATTAATTTTCTTAGAATATTTCCAATTTTGGCAGGTATTTGTTCCCAAGCTTATCCCAGGCATTGTTATTACTGTATAATTTGTGGCATTTATTGAAAAAAAAAGGTATATCTATTGTTGAACCAAAGTGATAAGTTTTCCTCATCTATTGCTGCAGATGTATCAAGCGCAATGAATGATTTACTGCTACTGAATACAAATGTCACAGCATTAGAGATGACCTTGATCAGCACAAAGACTCCCAACAGAGACACGATTGATACCGATTATGAAACCACACCCGCGGAAGAAGAAGAAGTATTCTCTGCGAGTGGAAGCCTGAAATTCTATTCGCCGCGCCACGTACAGGTGAGAGCCGTTCCATTTATTAACATGGAAAAGATATTTTTCGGCGCGCCGCGCTTCTCCTCTGCACATCCAAGTGTGAGCCTGCCTAAAGAGTTCCAATCTCAAAATCTGGCTGGAATGGGAGACATTTTCATTGAATGTGCCGTAAATGAAAATTAGATTTTAGAGCAAATAAAAACAGTAGAATCTTGCAGTACCACATGTATTGAGCTCAAAGGAGAGTATGTTTAGAAACAAATGTTTGTTTCTGGAGGAATATGTTATTTACTATGCCTTTTACCGACTTACCAATCTACTGGTAATTATTATTTATTTATGCCTCCAAGCTTACTGCTGGTGTTTTTAAACACAAAAGCCATGTGTGGGCAATGTTTAAGAGATGGAATCAGGATTGAAAAATTCAATGCCATAGCCAGGATACAAATCAGCTGGGGAATTTAATGTTGTACTGGCAAGTTGGCCAAGGTAGCTTAGTGGTTAAAGCAACTGCTCAATAAGTGGGAGATCCGTGGTTCAAATCCTGGCTATGGCATTGCATTTTTCAGTCCTGATTCCATCTCTTTTACCAGTCTACCTTTGTAAGCTTCTAGTTTGTTCTATAATTTAAGCACATGGTGATTGAGCACTAGAGTATCAGTGTTTAGATTGCACTGTGGTATTATCACATGAAAATTGACATTATGTGGGGCAGCAAAGAGGTGCTCGTGTTAATTGACGTGTACCCAAATTATCCCATTCTGTGGGATAATCATTGTCTTAACTAAAGACTGAAATGCAAGGGAAGATACACACAAGCAGATGGCTTTTCAGTTCAATTGCACTAAAGTTGAGGTGGAACAAAAATAAAGTCAGAGGCCAACGTTTCTCCCTTTGCATTACTCCATTTTAGATTTTCTTAAGAGCTTGATTTGCTTATTAATACACTGTATTCTGCTTACAAGCATAATAAAAGAAATTTCTATACTTTCAAAATTATGAATCCAAATGGTTTAAGGTTGGTATCGTTTGAAAGAGGAAGTTGGGAAGTTTTAATCCATTGGTGTTGTTTAAGTTTACAACAATCACACATCACATGTGCATGCGCAGATCATTGCCTAGGAGAATGCATATCATATCGTTCATCAGTCAACATGTGGGTACTGCACCAAAAAGTGTTTTGTGTGCTATTATTTGCAGAACAGTAATTCATGAGCAGTACCTATTTTGTCATCAGTACAACCTTAACCGAGTAGATGTCAATAATGAAATGAGATAGGTAGCTGAGAGAAACAGGATGTTTAATGTCCAATTCAGGTAAACACTCCAAGCATAAAGTGACTGAATGCAATGTCAAGCACATTCACGAGACATTTCAGAGAAGCCTTTGGAAATCCATTTGTCTGGCTAGAATGCAGCTGAACATCCCACCAACACAGAGCTCCATAAAAGATTGTGTTTGCAAGCATACAAGCTGCAACTTCACCAGATGATTATGCTGAATGATAAATGGGAATGAAAACACTTTGCAGAAACAATGTTGGAAAAAGTAGACAATGATGATACATTCCTATCTTGAGTCTGCTTCTCAAATGAGTCAACGTTCCATATCTGTGGAAAACCAAACAGACAACTGTCACATATGGGGGTCTGATAATCTGCATGTTGCAGCTGAACACCAGTGGCATTGCCCCAAATGGAATGTTTGGTTTGGGATCATATGTGACACAATCATCAGTTCCAATTTTTTTTTGCCGAGAAGACGGTCACTGCAAGCACATACCTGGATATGGATGCAGCTATATGTTATGCCTCAACTCCCTGATGGTACAATTTTCCAAGAAGATGGGGAATAACCACACTTTGCCAATGTAGTACGGACATCTTTGACAAGCAGTTCCCTGTAAGAGGAAGAGGATCACTGTACATCACATGGCCTGCCAGATCACCAGACCTGACATCACCTCAATTTTTCCTGTGGAGATTTCTTAAGGATCAGGTCTGCAGGACACCAGTACATGATTTGGCAGACTTATAACAAAGAATTTATGCTGATGTTGGCAATGTTGCATCTCAGATGCTTCATAACACGTGGGTTGAGGTTGAAACTGGTTACACATTTCCCATGTCACTAATGACAGCCATGTTAACGTTTATGAACCATACAGTAAAAAAATTCCCAATTTTCATCGTTTGTAGCAAGTGGTTTCATCTCCGGATCTGCATTAGTTCAGAATAGCCATTTCTTTTATTATACCTAAAAGCGGAACACTTGTATAATGTCAATGCAAATAGATGAAGCATAACTTTGATGGCACAATCTGTCCACACTGTGACAATATATGATGCATAGTGGTGTTAAAATGTCACTGGTTCATAGCAAATTGCACAACCAGACAATCCATGTTCAAATGAGTAACAGAAGTATTTAGTGTTATCAATTAGTTCCATCCTTGGGATCAAAGCTGAATTTCATATATTCAGTTAGGTGAAAATGTGTCATTCTCAACACTTTATAAAGAAAGACTCAGAAAACCAAGAAGACCACTTTAGACAACTTAAACAAGTGCATTAGTCATGTACAATGGCTTTTGCATACAAGAAAAAGGAAGGGACATTTGAAAACACCCAAGGTAAACTCGAAGCATATAGTGGTTTTGATGGCAGTATTAACATGCTCCGGAAGATCCTACATGTACTTAGATTCAGATGGGAAGACAAGAAACAGATGGATTCTAAGTGAATTGTACCACATAAGATAATAAAAGGATTTCTGGGATTTGAACCATAGACCCTCTGCTTACCAGTCGTAAGTTTGTTGTCCTAAATAAATAATAAGGATTTTCTTACCTACAGGAAACATCAAGTCTCATCCACTTTTATTGCTGATGATACTATACCCATGTTTCTGATAGTAATACTGATACTTAACTCTTAAGACCATAATGTTTACATTAAAGAACATACCAAGCAACATGTTTTTTCTTTCTTTCTTTTTTTTCCAAGTGTTAAAGTCCTTGTTATTATGATGCATAAGTTAACTGAATATATTATGTCAATAATTATGTTACACCGTCCACATTGATCTACTTGCTGAAAACTTAATAATTGTTATGCTTTTTTTCATAGTGTAATATCTTATGGTATGACTATATTGAAGAGTTCCAATAAACTTAAAAGTATAACACTTATATTACAAAAGAAAGCTTTTGGTAGTACAACTGGCTCTCAATAATTTTCCCATTGTAAAACTATTTATTACTGAAAGCATCTTAACTATTATCAATTTACATATATTCTAACAAAAACTAACAGTAATGCTAACCTCTCAAAACACAGTTCATAAAAGTATCCTATTAGGAAGAAATATTTGATCAATTCATAAAAAGTAAAATTTAACAAAACTGAACATTGGTTTCACTCATTTGGATTATGAATGTTTAATAAATTACCCCAGCCAGCAATTAATGTGAACCTATCTAGATTTAAGACTGTGATATGTAATTTGCAAATCCCTTTCATTATATCGAAGAATTTTTGCATTCATATACTGCTGTGATATTTTAATTGTTAATGTTGTTTGTAAATTGATGAGTGTTACAGCCTTTAGCTTGAGGTTTTACTCAATACGAAGGGGTGTCAAAAAATAACCGGTATTGTTTTTTTTACTGGAAAATGCTGCTCACCTTTATTGAAATTCCGTTACACACCTTCAAAGTATTCTCCCTCGGACACAATACAATGATTCCAGCATTCAGTCCAATGTTCAAAACACTCCCTGAAGCCCCTGTTGAGTACACCCAACTGAAAATTACACAGAAGCTCTTTTTTTACTGCAGGAAATAGGTGGAAGTCACACAGGGCTAGGTCCGGTGAATAAGGTGGATGTGGCATAACCTCAATGCCTAATTCAGTGATTGTTTCCTGAGTCTTGATGGCATGATGAGCAGGAGCATTATCCTGATGAAGGACCCATCCCGTATGAGCAAGATTTGGTCATTTTGTTGCAAGTTTTGCTCCTTAATGACCCCTTCAGTACCTCATAATAGCTGTTAGCTAATGCTGGATTTCTGACAATGAAGTCATTAATCCTCTTGCTCTCCAATATTTTTCACTGATGGATGGGGTGCTAGAAGTGGCCGGGCATATTTGAAGGTGGTCTCGGTCCATTTCCTCTTGCAGATCACATAGAGGATAGAGTGGTGAAGAATATATCCCTAGTAATTTGCAGTAACAGTACGTTGCTTATCCACCACATGATCGTAAACAATGCCTTACTTATCGAAATAGACAAGATGTATCACTTCTCCTGCACTTGGTTGAACTTTCACCTTTTTGGGTCTTGAACTTGAAGGAGTGAGTGTGTGGGGTTTAACGGCCCGACGACAACGAGGTCATTTGGGCCCTGGACTTGAAGGATGTTTCCATTGGGCACTTTCCTGCTTTGTCTCTGGGTCAAAATGATGAAACCAGGATTCGTTGCATGTGATGACTTTGTCTCAAAAATCTGGTTCTCGCTGAAGCCTTCCCTTCCATTGTTGACAAGCCATCATATGGTGAGCCTTCTGTTCGTCACTGATCACATGAGGCACCCACTTTGCTGCAACTTTTCTATACCCAGAACATTTCATACAATGTCTTCAGCTGATCCATAGGATATATTCATAATCTCGGCAATCTTTGTCAATGATAAACGACAGTCTTCCTGCAACATGACATTGATTGTGTTCATGTTGATGTCACTTTTTGAAGATGTCTTCGGGGACATGGAGCATCCTCAAGGTCATTTTTACCCTCCTGAAATCGTTTATATCATTCAAACACTTGAGTTTTCCCCCTTTTCTTGCTCTTTGTAGACTTGCTGCAACATTTCCAATGTTTGTAATGCAGTTTTGTCAAGAAGAATGCAAAATCTAACTGATGCGCACTGCTGCAACTTGAGATCCATGTTGGATACAGTAAACACGGCCTCACACTTCTGCTACTCTCCAACTGAGCACCTCCAGGCCAATGATGTGTATGTCATTTCGTCACTCAAGGTCAGACCTCTCCGGTACTACCAACACCCATCTCATGCTTGCACGCTTTAAAATAAAAAAAAATTCCAGTTATTTTTTGACATCCCCTCGTAAATAGATTGATTGATCTTTTGTATAAAAACACACCATTTTATGGCTGTAGAACTGATTCACTTGCTGTTTGAAAGGACAGCAGCTGGCAGTGAACAAGGCTGTGTTCACTTTAAATCTGGACATATCACAGTGATATGGACAACAAAAGCTATGACAAATTAATCCCATATCTCCCACCTTGTCATTGATAATCCACAGTTCAATCCTACTCCCATCTCAAATTCAAGAAGAGAACAAATTATATTCTGGTTAACAGGGAAGGAATAACTTCAACTTTACAACTTACTTAAAAAGAATAAACCAAACCAACCCTATGCAATAGAGATTCTTACAACATTGGCATGCACCTTAATCAAGGAGAATAAACCAACCCAAGCAATAGTTTATCACATTGGCGTGTTAAAACTTCAACTTTGCACCTTATAGAAAGTAATCCAACCCACAGCAATAGAGATTCTTATAACATTGGCATACTAAAACTTCAACTTTGCACCTTAATCAAAGAGAATAAACCAACTCAAAGCAATAGAGATTCTTATAACATTGGCATACTAAAACTTCAACTTTGCACCTTAATCAAAGAGAATAAACCAACTCAAAGCAATAGAGATTCTTATAACATTGGCATACTAAAACTTCAACTTTGCACCTTAATCAAAGAGAATAAACCAACTCAAAGCAATAGAGATTCTTATAACATTGGCATACTAAAACTTCAACTTTGCACCTTAATCAAAGAGAATAAACCAACTCAAAGCAATGGAGATTCTTATAACATTGGCATACTAAAACTTCAACTTTGCACCTTAATCAAAGAGAATAAACCAACTCAAAGCAATAGAGATTCTTATAACATTGGCATACTAAAACTTCAACTTT
Source organism: Tenodera sinensis (assembly GCA_030765045.1). Taxonomy (NCBI): domain Eukaryota; kingdom Metazoa; phylum Arthropoda; class Insecta; order Mantodea; family Mantidae; genus Tenodera; species Tenodera sinensis. Next base: position 122,958,781 of record CM060968.1, read on the forward strand.
GCACCTTTATCAAAGAGAATAAACCAACTCAAAGCAGTATGTTATCTGAGCATACGCACAGTGTATTGATTTTACCATCTTATTAACCAGAATTCTGATATGGGCACATGTGAAGAACTGGATTGCTAACAATAACTTTATGTTTAAAATGGATGATGATATTTGACCAGCAGAAGAAAACTTTATATCCATTTCTCAAGAAGTCTGGAAAAAAGTTTAAACACCTAAAAAGGTAGAGGACAATACATCGTGACTAAGGAAACTTAAGATAAACTCCTAGAAATGGTAATTCATATTGGAAATGATGCAGAAACTAGCAGTGAAAGCAGCAGAATACTCTGAGAATGGTGAAATATAAGGTATATATTTCACTTTTTGCAACCAACTTTTGGTGCAATGATGGTATTAATCATGATGGATTAAATTTTGAACACACTCCCATTATATACTATCTTTCACAAAAGTAAATACCCATCTTCAGTGAGACCTGCACGAAGGGTCATCTAATTCTCAGGCGTACTTGTATAGGTGGTATACTTCCCTTACTGTTCGGAGGACATGGCAGCCATGTCACCTCGCAGTTTGGAAAAGTAATATTTCGGCAATCTTTCTACATTAACGAGCAAACATTGCAGATTCAACTTCAGTGCACCTGCAGAACACATGTTCTTATAATGTTTCTATTAAGTTGTGGACTAGAACTAAAATTATTCCAGTGTTGGTGCTGGACTTGCAAAACGCGAGCAGCACAAATGTGTGTATTTGCTATAGCCGAGCTGGCTAAGGCGTGTTCTTTCAAATGAACAGTGTGGGCTGACATGGGTTTGAATCACATTTAACATACTTGTTTTTATTTCCCTTTTTCTTTTTACTTGTTTAACGGGAACATTATTATTTATATAACCTGTTCGAAATTTAAAATTATACAGACTAATGGAATCTATTTCTCATAAAGCTCCTCCTTTAGGTATCTTTATTCTGCGTACCGTTGTAACTTTTCCTGCCGTCTTATGAATGCTGCAGCACGATTACAATTTTACAACTGAATGGTTCATAAGATATTAATTTCAATTGCTGAAAATGAAGCACGGAACTGGCCTATGTCAATTGTGAAACATTCATCCTGAAAATAATATTTCCCTTTAAACATTTACATTCAAAAGCATCTATACATTTCGTAGACTATTACCATATTAAAATATATAAGCGTGTAATAGTGTAAATTACCAGATATGTATGCCAGTGAATAATGTAATTAATGATACATTAAACAGAACAGAGTGCAGTTGTAGATTACTTGAGGGTGAAGCGACCTTTTCACCCAGCAAGATTGTCATGTCGTTTATTTCCAAGCAGACACAACATTGCCATGTCCCCATTAACTGAATTTGTAGCAGCGTGCCGTCATCTGATTCTCCATTCCCGATAAAAAGCTGCAGAGAACTAAATACGTTTGTTAATTTTGTATTTCAGAAACTAAACATGCAAAAGATGAAGATCGAACCCCCGGCAGCTAGCAGTTTTGAACTTTAAGTCACCGACGAAGTGCTCTTGCCTATTTGTGTATTATATGATATTAAGCTTGCTGTCACTATCTTAGCAGCTAATTTCACTGCAAGGGGGAAAGTTCGTGTGCACCTTTAAAAATGGTTTAAAAATTTGCTTTTCTTTTTCTTCTAAGTGTTCGTTTACATTTATATAGAGGAATAAGAAAAGAGAATATTTCTACAACAAGCACGAGTATCGCAGTGTTCAGTGTGGAGTTTGTTTCATTAATTGCTTTCATTGCTGACAGACAAAGTAGATAAAACGAAACTGCAACTGCAAGTTACCATTGAGAGAAGTATCATTAATTGAAAATAATATCTAACAGATTCACGCTCATCCATGAGGAGGATTGAATAATGAATATGTGATGATTTACAGGCAGCAGTTATATTCTAAACTTAAGACATGATATTATCTGATAGGTGTTATAGTTCAGTGAAGTTAACTTAGTAGTCAAACCCTCCATCTTCCATAGCAGTAGATGTCTACTTTGTAAACTAGACAATAAAATTGATTCCTGTTTGCAACAAATCGGTAACTTAATCCTCCTTTCAAGGTTTCAACATGTCTCAATTTATTTATTGAATTCTAGCACCCATAATGAATCATTCATCTTTAGATATGATTTATTTGGTATAAGCAATTATCAAAACAGAAAATCATTGATATTATATATAATGGAAGAGTTAAGGCAAAAAATTAAGAGGATATATTAGTTTCGAAGAAGTGTTTTTTCTAAATGAGAGCGGTAAAACATGATCATTATACACCAGGTCATTTCTGTAGCTGTTTATATTTAGGCTGGCCTAAACTTTAATTCTCGTATGAAAAATAGCAGAACACCTCTGTTAAGACGTTTTCTAACATAAAGGAAATTTAATGAAAACATAACTTGTTGTTGTTAGCTAATGCTGGATTTCTGACAATGAAGTCATTAATCCTCTTGCTCTCCAATATTTTTCACTGATGAATGGGGCACTAGAAGTGGCCGGGCATATTTGAAGGTGGTCTTGATCCATTTCCTCTTGCAGATCACATAGAGGACAGAATGGTGAAGAATATATCCCAATTCTGTTTAAATGTTTTGCCAGACAATCATGTCCTGTAATCAACCTGAAGGTTGCAACTGCTGTTTTTCGAGGATACTCAGGAATTATTGTTTGAATGTTTGGTAGTTCCCATCTTTTATTCTTTGATTTTTCATAGTAATATTTTGCAATAATTTTTTGAATTCAGAGTTGACTGATCTTTTAGCTGCATAAAATGGTAGATTAACTATAGATTTTTGTACACCATTGGTACCCTTTTTTGTAAGAAAATCAGCTTTCTCATTACCACTCAGTCCACAGTGAGCTGGTATCCATTGGAAGACTAGGTGTTTTTGAAGTGCTGTTAGATGGGTAAGGATTTTCCAAACTGGTCAGCAGGGAAATTGCAACATGAGTGATGTAGACAAGTTTTAGTTAATTGAGCACCTTTATGTTGAAGATATTACTGTAAATTGTTAGTTGTTTCTTATTTTTATAGTATGGCACGTTGCTGATGTCAGGAAATTTAACTAGATAATGTAGATCTGACTTTGCACCTGATATTAAATCTGAACATCACAAAATTAGCCAGAGTGAATTAAATTATTTAGTCAGAGGCCTAGAACTTTCTAAAGTCAAGGGAGAGCTGCTAGCCTCCAGATTGCAACCATGAAGCTCTCTTGCTGAAAATGTGAAAGTGACATTTTTCGTGACCATCAGAAACATCTCGGCAAATATTTTGCTGAGGAAGGCGATTTAGTGTTCTGCAGTGATGTTAGTGGCTTATTGAGTGCTCTGAAAATTAATCACATCTCTGATCAGTTGCAGGTGTTAATAGACACTTCAAAATTATGTCTCAATGCTGTATTACTACATAATGGCTATCATCTATCGTCAATTCCTATTGGTTATTCCGTACATATGAAGGAATCATTTGGCAGCCTGAAACTCCTTGATTCAGCTAATTATAACACGTATAAATGGAAAATATGAGTAGACTTCAAATTACTTCAAGTAATTGCAATATTAACTGGACTCCAACTAGACTATAATAATTATAATAAACACTGTTATCTCATAAGTGAGTGGGACAGTAGAGATAGAGCTTCTCATTTTATAAAAAAAGGAATGGTCTTTACGTTGAGACAGAATATTAGAAGACCCCAAAAGAAAATCGTTTATGTGAATATTTGTTAAAAGTGTAATTTGTTTTTTTATGTTGGTATGAGTTGGTTAAATGACGAAAACGTGTTGCAAATGTTCATTATTACGAACAACTAAGTTAGTTTAAAGACGCCATAAATATTTCCATATTTGATTTTAATATATATGTATAAATATTAGAGTTATCTTCACCACTCTGTCCTCTATGTGATCTGCAAGAGGAAATGGACCGAGACCACCTTCAAATATGCCCAGCCACTTCTAGTGCCCCATCCATCAGTGAAAAATATTGGAGAGCAAGAGGATTAATGACTTCATTGTCAGAAATCCAGCATTAGCTAACAACATATTAGAGTTATATGTGTTCCATAATAAAAGTAAGGGAGGATGGTTAGGGATCGCTTCCCTAACAAGAAAGAACTATTTGATGGACGCATACGCGGATGTATACGAAAAAGGCGGTGTCACGTGAGGTGATGCCATAATCTTCCCACTAAGATGTATGTATTCAAGGCGTAAGGACGTGTTGATGTAACGTATGAACATTGTAAAACTTTCACCAGACTTTCATCAAGCATTAGTTCCACTAAATGAAAAAGTGGAGAGGTTTTAAATCATTTAAAACGGTGCTAGGAGGATTTATTTTAATGTAAAATATAGAAAAAGTGTTAATAAAATAATACATTGTGGTGAAGAAACATCGTGTGATTTTTCATTCCATCCGTTACCACGCCCTGAGATCACAAAGATTTCAATAGCTCAAAGACACAACAAAGCATAATTATAAAAACAGCACCAACGTCAAGGTACGGAAACTGGAAAAACTGTTAAACATGAACCTCTGGCAGAATCTAAGAACATTTTAATTCCTCCAGTACGCATAAAACTTGGTCTCATAAAAAATTATGCTAAGAACTTGGACCGAAGTGGACTGGCATTCAAATACCTAGTTACAAAATTTCCTAGAATCAATGAGGCCCAGTTAAAGGAAGGAATTTTAGTTGGCCCACAGATTAATCAAGTTCACAAGATTAGTTATTTGAACAGGTCTTAAATGATGCTAAGCAAAAGGTATGGATTTCTTTCAGAGAAGTCGTAAACAAACTTTTTGGGAAACAAACGAGCTGGAAACTATGACAATCGTGATATAAATTTGCTGTCATCTTATCACAAAATGTGGTGCAACATGTCCCTTAAATTACACATTTTACACTCCCATCTAAATTATTTTGCTAAAAGTAGTGGAACGATGAACATGGCAGACATTTGCACCAACAAATATAATTAGTGGGAAAACGTTACCAGGGAAAGTGGAGTGCAAGAATGCTTTCTGGCTATGCTGAACAGTCATCAGGAATGATCCTCAACTCGACTACAAGAAGGAAACAAATAGAAAGCATATTTAGCAAAGTTAGGTGATCACAAATATATTTTACAAGACACCAGACAGATTTTCATAGAAACAAATTACTACTGTGTTTTTCCTTATTATTCTCAAACCAGAACCTATCTAGTATTCTTGTTATCATATTTGTGTTCAGCGAGGTGTAACCCATAAGAAAAGTGTGGTATCATTCATGTCGCAAACAAAAAGTAAAATTTTGCTGTCCAGTGTACTCTTTCACAGCGTGATGATTTAAAAACCTTAACACAAGATATGAAACAGTTAAACATTTTCTATTGTGAATGAAATCAAAGCAATTATTGGTGCTCCTTGTTTACAGGATGTAAAAACACAAAACTTTGTGGTGTAAAAGTCACTTTATTTGCACAGAAAACCAATAACAAATGAGGCTCTTACATTAAAAGCACCTTTAAGTGCCATAAATATTAAATAAAATAAATGTTTCAAAAGTAATGCTTTTAAAAAGGGTGCTTGAAGACATTTGACGCCTTAAAGATGTTCCTGTTCTTGAAGATAAGCATATATTCTGAGTAGGCAATAATTATAAATTAATTATTGATATTAGTGATTTCAATCTCATTAGTCTGTCATTAATAAAAATCAACTAAACGAACTTCACACTGAACATTGCGATACTCGTGATTGTTATAGAAATATTCCCTTTTCTTATTCCTTTATATAAATGTAAGAGAATACTTAGGAAAAAAAAAAAAGCAAATATTTAAACCATTCCTCAAGTTGCACATGAACTTTCCGCCTTGCAGTGAAATTAGCTGCTAAGATAGTGACAGCAAGCTTAATATAATATGATACAGGGCAAGTGCCTAAGTGACGAATAGCCAAGAGCGCTTTGCCGGTGACTGAAATTCAGAACTGCTAGCTGCCGGGGGTTCAATCCTTGTCTTTCGCATGTTTATTTTCTGAAATACAAAATTAACAAACACATTGAGCTCTCTGCAGCTTTTAATCAGGAATGGAGAATCGAATGAAGGAACACTGCTACAAATTGAGGTAATGGGGACATGGCAACGTTGTGTCTGCTTGGAAATAAATGACGACAACCTTGCTGGGTGCAAAGGTTGCTTCACCCTCAAGTAATTTACACCTGCATTCTGTTCTGTTTAATGTGTCATTAATTACATTATTCACTGGCATACATATCTGATAATTTACACCATTACACGCTTATATATTTTAATATGGTAATAGTCTACGAAATTTGTAGATGCTTTTGAATGTCAATGTTTAAAGGGAAATATCAATTTCAGAAGGAATGTACCACAACTGAGGTAGGCGTGTTCCCTGCTTCAGTTTTAGCAATTGCAATTAATATCTTATGAAGTTATGAAGTATTCAGTTGTAAAATTGTAATCGCACTGCAGCATTCATAAGAAGGCGGGAAAAGTTACAATAGTACACAGAATAAAGATACCTAAAGGAGCTTTATGAGAAATAGATTCCATTAGTTTGTATAATTTTATATTTTGCATGGAAAAAAGGGTACTGGCAATGTGCAGAAATCAATAGTTAATCTACCATTTTATGCAGCTAAAAGACTAGTCAACTCTGAATTCAAAAAAATTATTGCAAAATATTACTATGAAAAATCAAAAAATAAAAGATGGGAACTACCAACCATTCAAACAGTAATTCCTGAGTATCCTCGAAAAACAGCAGTTGCAACCTTCAGGTTGATTACAGCACATGATTGTCTGGGAAAACTTTTAAACAGAATTGGGATATATTCTTCACCACTCTGTCCTCTATGTGATCTGCAAGAGAAAATGGATCGAGACCACCTTCAAATATGCTCGGCCACTTCTAGTGCCCCATCCATCAGTGAAAAATGTTGGAGAGCAAGAGGATTAATGACTTCATTTTCAGAAATTCAGCATTAGCTAACAACAACATTTTTTGCACGGGTTATATAAATAATAATGTTCCCATTAAACAAGAAAAAAGAAAAAGGGAAATAAAAACAAGTATGTTAAATGGGATTCGAACCCATGTCAGTCCACACTGTTCATTTGAAAAAGCAGGCCTTAGCCAGCTCGGCTATAGCGAATACACACATTTGTCCTGCTCACGTTTTTTAAGTCTAGCACCAACACTGGAATAATTTTAGTTCTAGTCCACAACTTAACAGAAACACCATAAGAACATAAGTCCTGTAGGTGCACTGAGTGAGTGAGTGAGTGAGTGGGGTTTAAGGGCCCGTCGACAGCTAGGTCATTTGGGCCCTAGGTCAAAGTTTAAAATTTAAAAACACTCATTAACTTTTCTGGCTAAAAGTTGAACCTTAAAATAACAACTAAAAACTGTGAACAGCTAAAAACCTCAGCCTACAAAGTAACACGATAAAATAAAACCCTGAAGAGCAACGTACTAAAAAGAGGTGAAGTTGAAAGCTAAAAAAAAACTAAAATACAAAATTGTTAAAACATTGAAAGGTAAAACGTATCCCAGTTAAAAACAGGGTTAAAACCTCAAAAAGGAATTAAAAAAGTGTTACACTTGCGTAGCAAATCCAATCTGGGTAATGAACTGCAGAGTTTTGGCCACAGACACTGGGTTGTCACCCAAAATTGAAGCTACTGTAGATCCCAGACCAACTGACTGGCGCGCACGAGCGTGTCTTGGACAATCCAAGAGCACGTGTGGGACGGTGAGGCGAACATCGCATGTCGGACAGACAATTGCCGGGTCACCACGCAGAAGATGGCCGTGAGTGGCTCGTGTGTGACCTATCCTCAGGCGGGTAAGGATAACTTCAGCCCGCCTGGAATCCCTGTAGGAGGTCAGCCAGGGCTCCACGCTGTCTTTAATTATCCGCAGCTGTGTGCCAGTCAACGCTTCCCAAGACTGCTGCCAAACCGATAGAAGCTGGCGACGGAAGTACCGCTGAGCATCCCTATAGGGTATAGTGTCGGTAGAAGACTGCGGCAGACGGCATGCAGACTTAGCTGCCGCATCCGCAGCTTCATTACCCGGAATGCCCGTATGGCCTGGGATCCATGTAAACACTAACTGGTATCCGCGTGAGAGCAATTGAGATATGAGTGTCTGAATTTTAAAAACGAGTGTAGACGTACCGAGGAACTGCTGCAGGGTCTCCACTGCACTCAGAGAGTCGGAGCAAATTATAAAACCTCCAGGGACTAAGTTGGAAATAAAAAGTAAGCAGTAAAATATAGCACGCAGTTCGGCCGTATAAACAGAACTGTAGTCCGGGAGGCGGTATTGATGTGGCTCACCGTTATAGACAAAACTACATCCCGTAGCACCACCCAACTGGGAACCATCGGTGAATACCGGAGTGTAAGTCCGGTAACGTCCCAGTAGTTCGGTGAAAAGTTGACGAAACACCGACTGGGGGGTGGCCACCTTAGCGCAGCCTGAAAGCGCAAGGTCAAACCGGGCTCGATGAAGTTGCCAAGGGGGAGAGCGGGAGAAGGAAAAACGCTCTACAGCAGGCATTCGGAGCTCATGAGTGGCGAGTAGTTCGCGAAATCGAATGCCGCTTGGACGGGATATAGTCGTATTCCGAAGATAACGGTGGGCGAGTTCGGGGCGCAATACAGATCTAAAGGAAGGGTGACCAGGGTGAGCTGCCAACCTGGCCACGTAGGAACTTAATAAAATCGAGCGCCGAATAGACAGTGGAGGTTCCCCGGAATCAACATACAGACACTCAACACGACTAGTACGGAAGGCTCCAGTAGCTAGACGGATACCAGAATGGTGGACAGTGTCTAAAAGGCGGAGTTTAGTGGCGGACGCTGCGCCATAGATAAAACTGCCGTAGTCCAGTTTGGACCGCACCAGCGAGCGATAAAGTCTCAACATAACAGTGCGATCGCCACCCCAAGAGGCCCCAGATAAAACCCTGAGTACCCGAAGTGAACGATCGCAGGAAGCCCGAAGCTGACGAATATGGAACTCCCAAGTTAGCTTGCTGTCGAGGTGAAGGCCCAGAAACTTAACGTGCGGAACAAACGGCAGACGTGTACCATGCAAATAAAGATCAGGTGGAGGGTGTACACCACGGAGTCGATGGAAGTGGATACATTGCGTTTTCTTAGCGGAGAACTGAAACCCGGTGCGAAGGGCCCAGTCAGCGATGGAGGTTATGTTCAGCTGCAGTTGACGCTCGAGGTGCTCAAGATTATATGATCGGTAATATATCGCGAAGTCGTCAACATACAGTGACATCGGGATTCCGCTACGAACAGCTCTGGCAATCCCGTTAATGGCCACGGCGAAAAGCGTTACGCTGAGAATCGAACCCTGGGGTACACCATTCTCCTGGATCTTTTCTTCTGAGAGGGTATGGCCAATGCGTACACGAAAACGGCGAAGTTTTAAAAAGTTAAAAACGAAGCCCGCTAGATGACCACGTAAACCGTAGTCGTGCAGATTACGGAGGATACCATAGCGCCATGTAGTGTCGTAGGCCTTCTGTAGGTCGAAGAAGACCCCCACGACGTGCTGCTTCATGAGAAAGGCATTCTGAACATAAGCCTCCATGCGTGTCAGGTTGTCGACACTGGAGCGATGGCGACGAAAACCGCACTGGACATTGCTCAGCAGTCTCCAGCCACCACACTAAACGAGTGTTAATCATTCGCTCCAAGGTCTTACAAACGACACTCGTTAAGCAGATAGGGCGGTAGCTGGAGGGAAATATCCGGTCTTTCCCAGGCCGAGGGACAGGGATGACAATACCCTCGTGCCAGGAAGATGGGAAAACCTGCTGAATCCAGATACGATTGTACATGCCCAACATGAAGGAGAGAGCCTCAGGTGGGAGATGAAGCAGCATTTGTCGGTGGATCTCATCAGGACCCGGAGATGAGTCCTTTGCAATAGACAGAGCATGGGCCAGTTCCGCTTCCGTAAAAGGAGCGTTGTAAGGTTCACTACAGTCAGTGTTAAAATTCAGGGCTATCCGCTCCGCAGATTCCTTGATGGGTAAAAAGGCGGTATTGTAACTTTGCGTTTGGCTATCGGCAGCGAAAGAGTCGGCAAGGGCGTCGGCAACATCCTGCTCACTGGTATAAGTGGAGCCCTGTACGGTAAGACCGGGAATTATCGTCCGGCGACACTTACCGTACATACGCCGCACAGCAGTCCACACCTGTTGTGCAGAACTGCGACTGGAAAGGGAAGAAACATAAGACTCCCAGGAGCTCCGCTTTGCACTGCGAAGTACAAAACGCGCCCTTGCGCGACAGCGTTTAAAAGAAACAAAGTTTGCCTCCGTTGGATGTAAGTGGAAGACACGTAGAGCACGCTTGCGTGCTTTAATAGCCAAACGGCATTCCTCGGTCCACCAAGGTACAGGAGCACGTCGTGGGGTAGAGGAACCTCGAGGAATGCTGGAATCCGCTGCGAGCAAGATAGAACAGGTAAAATATTCCACCATTTCATCAATGGTATCAAAATAATTCTCCCGAAGGTGAATGAGGGAACGGAATTTCCCCCAGTCAGCCTTGGAAATAATCCAGTGAGGAAAACGTGTTGGCACAAAATGATGGCCGGATAGGTGAATGTTAATGGGGTAATGATCACTGCCATATAAGTCGGAAATTACCGACCAGTCAAGTAGTGGTACCAGTGACGGAGTACTATAAGAAACGTCTAGAGCGGAGTGTGTACCATAGGCAGATGATAAGAAAGTAGGCACGCCAGTGTTTAATAGGACTAAGCCGGACATATCGCAAAGGTCTGCTACAAGGCACCCTCGAGCATCGTCAGTGTCGGAGCCCCAGTGAGTGTGCTTGGCATTCAAATCGCCGAGAAAAAGGAGTGGTGGCGGAATCTGCGCCAAGAGAGCCCGAAGATCATTTTCGTGTACAACACTGACGGGTGGCAGATAGACATTACAAATAGAGAAACAGACATTCTGCAGCTGTTCACGTATCGCTACGGCTTGCAGCGGCGTGTTAAGTGGTATGCTGACGGCAGAGATGTTATGCGCCACCAAAATAGCCACACCACCACATGCTCGTCCATCAGCTGCAGAGTCATGTCTATATGCCGAAAAACCACGAAGACGGAGAGCGTGGTTAGGGTGCAAATGGGTTTCTTGTAGACAGACGATTGATGGACAGCGTTGAGAAAGTAGATGCTGTATGTCCGGAACACGTGCCCGGTACCCATTAACATTCCATTGGATTATTTCCATAGTAAGAAAGAGATCAGTGGTTTGTCTTCATCTTTTTCTTTCTTACTTTGGCTGACTTTGGACCTACGATGTGAAAGTCGCCGTCCTCTGGAGATTCCTCAGATGTATGTGAGGAAGAAGATCCTCTACGGCTCGCGGAGCGAGAGCGGGACTTCAAAGAGGAAGAGCGACTACCGGCGCGAACAATAGGCCTGGAACGATGTTTTTCAACAGGCTGGCTACGGCTTGTGGACGGCTTAGGAGCTTTGGTCTGCACGGCTGAGGATGTTGTCGCCGATGCAGGTGTGGCACGATTCAGTGGAGGGGTACTTGCCAGTGGCTCGGTCTGGGTACAAGCGTCTGCAACAGGAACGTGCTGTATGGCGACTGTGTTCACAGCAGCGCGTCGGGCAGCAGAGACATAGTCCAAGGTGGTCGTGGGCTTGAGCTGCTCAAAGCGGCGACGCGCTTCTGGAAAGGTGAGGTGTTCTTTCACACGCAGTTCCTGAATACACTTCTCATCCAGAAACTTCGGACACTGTCGAGAGCTCGATGGATGACTCCCTCCACAGTTAACACAGTTCGGGTCACGGGTGCACGCCGTGCCCTCATGTGTCGGTAGGCCACAACGCTCACATACAGCAGGATGGTTACATGATGTTTTGGTATGTCCGAACTTCTGACACTGGAAGAAGCGCATAGGGTTCGGAACATACTGCCGGACAGAGGCACGTTCGTAGCCGCAAAAGATATATTCCGGCAAGACAGTGCCCTTGAACGTAAGGAACACTGTCCGCAATGGTACGTCTTTGCCATCCTGCTTGCGCGTAAGCCGATACGCCTGACAGACTCGCTGATCAGACAGGCAACTGACTATCTCCTCATTACTGAGATTGTCGAGACTAGAAGTGGTGACGACTCCCCTGCAGGTGTTGAGAGTTTTGTGGGGGGCTACCCGAATAGGGTAGGACCCCAACAAACTAGCCTTTAGAATTTTCTGGCTTTGTTCTGCATTATTGGTCTCTAACAGTAGCGTACCGTCGCGTAGTCTGCTCGCATTCTTTACGGGTCCACATATTCTGTCCGCTTCGCGCTTAATGTAAAAAGGGTTCAGGTCCTTAATCGTTTTCCCGTCACATGCCAAGGTCACAACAAGAAATGGGTCAGTGAAAGGGGTTTTGCGCGGATGCATTATGGAATTGGACCCCCATCCGGAACCGTCGGCGTCAGCCTGCCATCCGGGGGTCAAAGAAAAGAAAGACACCAAAATCTCCACGGTCTGTGCCGCCATGGAGACCCCTCCATGACTGACCTCAAGGCGTACTTCAGAGGAGCTACCCTCCGATGTCCACTGCTTGTCCGCATGGGTAAACCGTTCACCACATGACACCCCGGTTTTATGCCCCCACCACAGGAATAACCGCCTGTGGCTCCCCGCTTTAGCACACGCTGCCTCAACGGAGTCAGCGTGGATTCAGGGGACTTCGGGTTGATTACACCGGGGCTCCGAGAGCGGTAACACGTCCGGCCGGTGATACTAACCCGACGGCACGCGGCCGTCGGGAGATTAACACCGGCCGTGCCCTCAAGGAGCTACGTGGGTGTACATGACGTGTGGACGGGCTCCGCACCTAAGGCTACACATGGGGGCAGTGTGAAGGGTCCGCACAACCTTCGCGCCTGAGACCTCCGAAGAGCACACAAGTCGGGGGCCGCGCCGAAAACCGTGGGACAGGACCACGGAGATAGGAAAGATCCCTGCTGGTGAGACAGGAGTTATAAATCTAGGAACTTACAAACTAATAATCAGAATAAACCTAGAAGAGGAAGAGGGTGATATAAAAGCAACATAAAACGCTGCACGTGGCACAGTTAATGAAAGTGGAGGGGGTGAAGTGATAGTGAGCAGCTCGGGGCCCCGGGTGCGCCAAACCCGGACCTACCGTGGTAGGTTCCCCTGGGGGAGTTTGATTTCGGAGTCCTCTTCTCCTAGATGAGTTGTCGACCAAGACTACCGAGCCTCATCTACCCGTTTGGAATGTTCTTAGCTTCCCCTCACCTCTTGCCTACCAGTGGTCACAAAGACACACTTAGTAGGCCGTCTGGATCGGGTACTGAGCCCCTCCGCCACGGCAAGGCGACACTCCTTGGGAGGGGTGTAGGTGCACTGAAGTTGAATCTGCAATGTTTGCCCATTAATGTAGAAGGATTGCTGAAATATTGCTTTTCAAAACTACGAGGTGATATGAGTTGCAAGGTGACATGGCTGCCATGTCCTCTGAACAGTAAGAGAAGCATATGACTAATTTAATTCTCATACCACCTATGCAAGTACGCCCGAAAATTAAGTGACCCTTCGCATAGGTCTCACTGAAGATGGGTATTTACTTTTGTGAAAGATAGTGCAGTACACACTAAATTGAATAAAAATACAGTACAATTCCTCCAGCAGGATATGACAGTTTTTAGAATGGACTTGTTTCTATTGGTTTTGAGTGATATAACCAACAGTAAGTAATAGCTTATAAATGGTGCAAAACTGTTGAGGTATCAGCACCACCTTCTGGCTTTATATTTAATTCTTGCTTTCATTTGATACAAAAATACACAAAGCAAATACAGAAAAGAACAACTGAAATAACAAAAGTGGAAACATTAGACACAAACAAGAAACAATAGAAACCACACAATTCATTATAAAACAATAACTAAACCTCAGCAAACAGTTGTTATACTCCTGGTACAGTATGACAGTATCATACGAAAAACTGCACAAGTTAAATTTTTGTAAAGAAACCACTTAATATAACCTAGCGGAGAAGCTTGGCAATAGAGGCAGTCATCTCCTAAAACAGTAATTAAATCATTAGAAAGACCAAACTGATTTAAAAATAGGGAATAAAGATGACTAAAGCCTGGATTTATAAGCAAAATACTTAATGTTTTCTACAGCTTTAAAGGTAGGCAGAAGGGCTGTACTTCATAAGACACACCTAGATGGGCAACTTTAACTATATTTGTTTGTGCTTATTTATGCTTATTTTGCAGAAAAACGTTTTTGCTTACTTATTTTATGTTTAATTAAAACAGCATATTTTACCCAAAACTGTAAATTTAAAAGTGCATATTTCACAGTTATCCATGATTTATCAATGATTCGCTATTTTCTCAGCTAAATTCATAAGAAACACTAGGATATAGACCGGTGTTGTGAAATTATACTGTGAGGAGAAAAATTATTTGCTGTGATTAGTAGAGTGAATTGATCAATCACTTATTGCCTGAGATAACACAATGATGTCATGAACAAGCATTGTAATTGCCCGAGTTGCAAGCTGCAGCATTTAGTTTAGGTGTGCATGATTGCGTAGTCAGATATTGCAATGTTGTCATAAACAAGGATGCTGATTCCCTGAGATTTGAGCTGCATCTTCTTGCGCTAAGGTTTTTAGTTCAGTTCAATATTGCAATTATGGAATGCCGCTAACAAAAACCTCGCAACCAGCTTTCCTGCGCAAATGTGTGAACGAGTTTGGAAAAAATATTTTCAGCGAAGATGGTAGTGTCTTATTTTGTTTGGTGCATGAAAAGAGTGTTTCTGCAAAGAAAAAATATGACATTGTGCAGCACATCAATACAACATGGCATAAAGAGAGGTTTAAAAATAAATCTAAGTTAAACCAGCAACTGATTAAAGGCAATGTTGGCGAACAATCGAATTCTAGTGATACATTTTCCAAAGACTTATGTTTAGCATTAGTGGGTTCAGATATTCCATTATATAAATTGAATAATGTGAAGCTTCGTTTATTTTTGAAAAATACACAAATAAAAGGGTGCCGGATGAATTTACATTGTGCAAAAACTATATGCTACAGTGTTTTCAAGAAGTGATTGGTAATATTCCGAATACAATGAAGCATGAAAACATATGGATTTCTATTGATGAAACCACAGATGCATTGGGAAAGTGCGTGTGTAGTGCTGTAGTTGGCGCTATGAAAGCAGGTAGCAGATCATTTCTTCTGAATATACAAATACTCAAACAAGTAAATCATTCAACTGTTGCCAGATTTTTCAGTGACTCGTTATCTTTCTTGTGGCTAGATAGGATACGGTATGACAATGTATTGCTATTTGTCAGTGATGCTGCCCCATATATTGTTAAAGCGGGAGCTGGATTAAAAGTCCTTTATCCTAAATTAGTTCACCTGACGTGCCTTGCTCATGGTTTACATCGTGTCGCTGAAACTGTTAGAAGCCAGTATAAAGACGTAGATCTTCTTGTTTCTAGCGTGAAGAAAGTGTTTGTAAAGTCACCGATTAGAATTCAAAAATTCCGTGAACTACTTCCATGTTTATCTTTGCCTTCTCAACCAGTTGTGACTTGGTGGGGAACGTGGTTAGAGGCTATGTCATACTATGCGAGACATTTCAGTGAAGTGAAAACTGTTTTGAATTCCCTAAATGCAGATAATGCAGTCAGTATTGCCACAGCACAAGAATATTTTGTTAAAAACGGCATACAAGAAAAGATACAGTACATCCATAATCATTTCTCCAAAATACCTGAAATTTTAAAGCAGTTGGAAGCTCGAAATAAGCCCTTGGAACATTCACTTTCTCTGATTGAAGAAGTTTCAGTAACATTGTCGTCAGAAACACACAGGGTTGCAAAAATTACATTTGATAAACTCAATCAGGTGCTACAGAAAAATTCCAGTTACAAAACACTGTCAAATTTCTAAAAAGCTTTCTGGCAAAGAAACACACATTGAAGAGCAATTCACCAAAGAAGAACTGTGGTGCTTTTCTCATGCACGTGTGACAATGCGATGTTGTGCTGATTGCACATCTGTTGTTTATCATACCGGGTTCATCTGTTTCCTGACGCAGCGTTTGCCCACCAGGGAGCTCTGTCACTTTCCCGAGGCGAAAGCTAGCCGCAGCAGGAGAAGGGGTGGTGCGTGGCAGCACAATTCTCTGAACCATGCTCTGCTACCAGAGAATTGTGCTGCCCTTCGCGGGATGCAGTCAAATTCTTTCAGGAAAGAAGGAAACGGATCACACTGATGGGGAAAACGGCAGGACCTTTTCTGACAAAGGAGTGCGCCCCTTTTCGTAGAAACTAAATGAGAGATTTGGGTCAACAAATTTTAATTAATTATAACTTACAAATGATCACCCTTGATCAAATTACAATACATATGTCTCCATGTTGTTTTAAAGGGTGATAATGATTAGAAGTGGACAATTGAAATGAATATGAATGAGGTAGTGAAACAAAGTATATTTTTAGACTATTTCATCTGCCAATTGAATTAACCAAACAAATTTCCCTAACCTGACACTTTGCTCCATTTAAGTTGAACACGATTTAAAGCTATACACCCCGGTTTACCTATTTGAAATCTGAGTCTCAGATTGTCCGCGTGAGTGGCGACTTAAACCCACAAAATAATTGCCCATAGAAGTCATTGCTTGATTAAGGATGATACCCGAATTACGGCCGATTGCCTTGGCTTCTTACTACATTCTCACAGAAAATCGATCCTCATACTTACGGTCTCTACCAGTAAGGAAAGAGAGAGAGAGAAAAGCTACATACCTCCCGACACTACCCCTTCTCCTGCTACGGCTAGCTTTCGCCACGGGAAAGTGACAGAGCTCTCTGGTTGGCAAACGCTGTGCCAGGAAACAGTTGAACCCGGTATGATAAACAACAGATGTGCAATCAGCATAATGTGGAAAGTACATCTTCACTGTAAAAATCATTTTTCACTGATAGACGCAGGAGTTTTACACAGGAAAATCTCAGGATGACCATCCTGGTGTATTGTAACAGCCTTCAATAAGGTAAGCATTCTGCAAAACTATTTATTATCATATTTGCATGCATTCGTTTTTGCTTTTTTTGGTGCTTATTTTTGTCATTTTTGGTGCTTATTTGCTTGCTTATTTTACTATTTTATTTTGCTTAGAAATCCGGGCTTTAGTGATGACATTGGGTGAGGAAATGCACTTGCCATGGATACACTGTGGTGGTGGTTCACAGCTATGATTGAAATAACAGTGGCCAATAGGAAGCTGAGCAAGCCGTGACCTCATGGACAAGAAGAACAATGCCAAGAAAGTATAGTAGCCTTGACCTCTTGGAGTTTGGAAGTGGCTGTAAGCCATTCCTCTTGTCATTGAAAGAGTATCCTTCTGCACAAAAACTCTTCAAATCCATACACAAGAAGCAGAAAAATCATTCATCAGTATGTAGAATTATTGCTTTTGCTGCCTGATCTGCTTGCCTACAAAAGTCATGCCATCACTTAACATTTCAACAGTTTCGGGATGTAAGGCCTAACTTCAATGGCTTCACACCCTGCCTTAATCCTTTGTGGGATTACCCAATCACAGGTAAGGAAAAGGGTGCAAGTGGGCTGATATTCACCTCATTTTTTCCTCTGAACCCAATATACAGTTGTCACACCTTGATCTTCCAGGTTTTGCTGAATTTCCTCGTTTGACATACATTCCAACGCATGGTGTCTACCACGCCGCAAGAGGAGTTTGAAGTCCTGTACATCTCTACACATACTGGATAGCTGACTAACAAATTTGCTTTTAGTATTGTAGCTGCCTGGGATGCTGAATTAGCTTTGACCATGAGTGTACCGTTGTAAGATCTAATGCAGCTTTTCCTATTTTGTCAAGCCCTTCTAAATAATAAATGGATACACCAACATAAAACTACTTTCCTCCCTCTGTTCTAGTAATTACTAAGTAGTGAGGACCACTCGACTCTGCTACTTCCTTTATACTTACCTTCTGTGTTTTATTATGTTTTTTGAAGTGTGCCATGGCATTTTATTCCTCCACCATTGCAAAAGTCTCCAATGGCATACTCACATCCAGGGCACCATCCTGGCTTAAATGAGAGTCCTGGTCTGGACCTTGTTCACCCTGGCATCTCACCTCCCAGTGTATAGACAGAGGAACCCAATTGCCTTCAGGAGTGTATCAGCTCATGCAATGGCTGCTCCCCAGGACTGACCTTAATCAGCAGATATGAACAGTTTTATGTGATGATCAGGGACTGGGAATTACAGGACTACACAGCAACCCTTTGTGACTCCTCATCCTCCAACCCACATCAAAGGTATCCATCAGACTTTGTTCAGGGAGATATGTTGGGGGTCAAACACATTTGTGGCCGAGTTAATTGGGTGTTTGACACCCCTTAGAGGAACCCAATCAATAGTGTGGCTCAGGACCCTGGGAGCGCCATTTCCTGTACAGGCCCCTGGGGGATGCAGGTACAATGGCAAGTACATTTCAACATTGATGAGACAGGGGAGTAGGAGCTGCAGACTGAAAAACCTGATTGAAGGATGCACGGGCCATCTTGTTGGCAAATAACAGGCAAATTTTCTCCTTCGCCTCTTGATAGTTAATTTTATTCTTAACTCAAAAGTACTTGGATGGCATACTCTTCCTTATACACAGGACAGCTACAAGAGTATGCAGGATGGTCATCACAGTTCACAAATTTGCAGATGGAAGTGCAAGGAGAACTGTCATGTCAATAGGTTCCACATTGCAGGCATAAAAACTGCTGCTTACAAGTTAACGCTGTTTATCTGAACCCTTGACAGGAGAAACAACATAAAGGATTGGGAACATATTGGCGAACATGCAGTATCTCATAGCTAGCTTTAAGACTGTTAGGAAGCTGCTCAAGTTAAACGTCAGAAAGACTGTCCTTGTAGGTATCTGTATTGTGCTGTCTCAGCGCATGAGTTGCTTAGCTGCCTTGGCTACAACGATAGGCGACAACTTCTACTTCAAAGAGGCTGGCTAAGGTGCAGGAAGTAGCAACATTTTGACAGACATTAAAAGTAGCAAGTGGTTCAAAAATAATGTAATGGGTTCCAAAGTGATGAACTTGTAGTACACGAAGCGACTGTAAATTATCCTTAATCTGATTTTGATTTTTTATTGCAATTCAATATGGTGTAATACACGATTGAATCTAGTCAATGGTAAACAAGCAAATATAATTATTATTTATTTATGCCAACAAACTTACTGTTGGTGTTTTTAAACACACAAGCCGTGTGTGGGCAAAGTTTAAGAGGTAGAACCGGAACTTAAAAATTCAATGCCACAACTGGGATTTGAACGGAAGGTCTGTGGTTCAAATCCCAGTTGTGGCATTGAATTTTTAAGTTCCGGTTCTACCTCTTAAGCAAATATAAGTTGCAAAAGACAAAATAACAAAACATTAATAATAATAATAATAATAATAATAATAATAATAATAATAATAATAATAATAATAATAATAATAATAACAACAACAACAATAACAACAACAACAACAACAACAACAATAATAATAATAATAATAATAATAATAATAATAATAATAATAATAATAATAATAATAATAATAGTTTTATAAATATACAGGCTAGGTAGTGTCATTATTTTATGCTGACGGAAAGCTTCTCCACGTGAGTCTTGCATTTTTAAGTTCGAAATATATCTGATTGCCCCTTTCTGTAAAGTAAATATTCTATTTAGGTTTAATTTGAAGTATTGCGCCATATTTCTATAGCATATGACATGCTAACTGAATGAAAGAAATAAATTATCCTATTTGTTGCTGCTGGGACATAATTCTTTAGGCACTTAACCTCTTGAGCGATGGCCATTTAAACGTCCGAGAGCCGAGAACTGCTAGCATTTAAATTGTTAAATGCGCTTCGTATATACACAGCTGTATTTTGTGTAAATATTAAGTTATTTTAATGAAACAAAAACTGGTATAAAACTCGTTATTTGCAGTATAAATGTACGTCATCAGCAAACTTGAGTTGTATTTACAAAACGTTGAAATGGCACAATTTTGTTTCACTGTGGTGAAAAGTCAACTTTGCTCTGTCGAACGCATCTAATATTAGTTCTCAGAAAGATACAGTAAAGAAACACCCATTGTATGTGTGGCTTATGCGTCAGCATACTGTGTAATAAATCGCTACTGCATGCGTGGTCTCTTAAGTCATCTGAATAGATCAACATTACAACTTTTGCTTGCGCGAGTTCCGTAACTGAGTAGAGTCCGTGTCTTTCTTTGTTGAAATACATACGTATTCTTTCCTGCTTGTAGCTGAAGGGAGAAGTGGTATAAAAAGGTGTTTTTGCACCAACTGGATATAACCATATACAATTGTTTGGGGATTTGGACAGCTCTCTAAACCCACACAGGACAATGACCGACCTTGACTACCGACTATAAATAACTCGCAGCCTAATTGAACAATACCACGTTGGGGGTTGAAAATCCAAAACCCCTGCACTTCAAGGAAAACATTATCCTAAAAGGATACCACCAACAGCAAAGAAGTCCCGCCCATTTCGAAAGTGTTTCATTTGCCGCAAGAAGGGAATTCGCGAATGTGGAGATGTACGTACCCTTGTGTGTTTATCCCTGTTTTGAGGTAAATCACTGCAGAACGAACATATTAAGGTAAGCCAATAAAGTATATAGACCTTACTAAAATGTTTCATAAAGGGAAAATTATAATAAGTTGAGTTGGATAAGGGATAAATAAGGGTTAAATGCTTAAACGCACAGGACGCCCATATCGCTCATCCGCCATTTTAAATGGACGTGATTTCACGTCGATATCCCTCAAGAGGTTAAGAAAAACTAGATTTTTACTTATTTTTAATGCTAATTTGTGTATATGCAGTGTAAACGATAGTGTTTTATCCAGTGTGACACCAAGTAGCTCAACTTTGTCAACACTGTTTACTGATTTGTTGTCAATATACAATTGTAGAGGCGTATCAAGTGTTTTGCTACTGAATGTTATCAGTTCACATTTAGTTGGGTTTATACTTAAGTTTACCATTGAGAAGTACAACAATAGTTTGATAGCTATTTCACTTAGGTTTTCTTCCAGCATTAGGCTAAAGGAATGGCTGGCTGTGATGCTAGTGTCATCTGCAAATTGTACTAATTTTGTACCTTTAGGTATATAGTAAGTTATATCGTGCATGAATAGGATAAACAAAAGTGGACCAAGAACTGATCCCTGAGGGACCCTGTGTGTCAATTCCGTCATAGTTGGTATAGCATCACCATTTATCGAATTCACCGCTACGTATTGTTTTCGGTTTGTCATGCAGGATTCTATTAATTTATGTCCCAGACCTCTAATCCCCAGGACTAACAGTTTGTTCATTAGTATTTGTTTATCCACACAGTCGAAAGCTTTAGTAAGTTCTAATAAGAAAGCTGTTGAGTATTTGCCTGCGTCAATGTTTTTTATAATTTCTTCAATACATTCAATGACCACACAGGTTGTTGATCTATTTTTTACAAAGCCATTTTGATGTTTAGGTATTAGGCTGAATTTGTTGAGAAAACTCATTAGCCTTTTGTAGATTACTCTTTCGAAAATGTTTGAGAGCGCTGGTAGCTGTATCAATAAAGAACCATTATGTTGCCACGTACAGTTCTGTACTGGGCCAGCGATTTTGTTCAGCGTGGCCTGACTCATAGTTCAAAAGAGTTAAGAGGTAGCTGTTCAGGTGTAGCTGAGCACTTGATCAAATAATGAGGTATGTCACACTTTTCTGATACAGTAGCATTTCTTTCCAAGACACCCATATGTATCTTCTTAGAAAAAGTATGAAAATCATTTGCTGTGCTCATCACTGTAGTGGATTCCATGCAAGAAGAGATACCACTACCCCCATCTATCTTCATGCCAGGTCAAAACTCTTGAAGTTCCGAACAGGGTTGACCTGAGACCACATGCCACCCTGGCTATCCACCAAAGGATTAGGATCACACTATTTTTATAGGCAGGGTTATTAACCCTAACCCAACCCCAAAACCTGGAGAATCAGTGGCTCAAAACCCCAGTATCGTCAATACCTGTACTTACATAAGTAAGCCCCTGGAGGGGGAGGGGGGTAGACCAGCAATGTTGTTAATGAGAGCCCAATACCATGCAATGGTTTTTCTGTGTTCGAAAGACAATATGGATTACTGGTCTGGGCAGAAAAATAGTGATTGCTGTAAGAATATTTCTTAAGTTGAAATTGATCACTCATGTGCAGAGAAGATTTAGAAATTAATTTAATATCGCACGGCATGAAAGAATTCCATTCTGAAACACTATACTGAAGTGGGCAAGTAAACTTAACAATGTTGGCAATATTTGTGATAAATCTGTTGGTAGTGTACACCTGAGAACATTGCAAGAGCTGGAGGAGCTGTGCAGAAGAGTGCAACTCACTCCGCAAGGCTCAGTCAATGGCTGTGAATCTGTCGGATAGAAGTTTTTGCTGCATCCTATGCTGTGAACTCAAGTTTCATTTGTAAATCAAATTAAACCAACAGATAAACTTCCTAAATGCAGTTTTGTAGACAGTTTACTGACATTTTGAGTACTAATCCAAATATTCTAAAGAGACTGATTATGGCGGTTGAGTCACATTTCTGGTTATGTAAATAAAGATAATTTTCTCTACTGGAGTGATGAGCAACCCTTAAAAATGTGGGAAAAGCCATTGCACAGTGAAAAAGTAATAGTATGGTATGGAGTATGTGTCTTTGGTATTATGGGGCCATACTTTTTCAAAGAAGGATACCAACACTCACAATGGAAATTTCTGATGAATTTAATTTTGATGATGAATTGACTTCAACAAGATGGTACTACAGCTCATGCTGCTTGTGATTCGTTAATTATCAACAAAACATGTTTTCAGGACCAATAATTTTATAATTAAAGACATAGTCTGGCCGCCAAGATATACTGATCTGACTGCACCTAATTACTTGCTATGCGGTTATTTCAAAACTAGAGTTTATCACAACAAGCCTTGTACCATCATCCAGCTGAAAGAAAACATAAGGAACAAAATTAGTCCCATTCATCCTGTTTTGTTGGGTTGAGTCATGCAGAACTTTCACAGGAGATTGCAGGAATGTATTTGTTACCATGAAGGCTACTTAAAAATATAGTTTTTAAAAAGTAATGAGACATTAATAAACTGCATTGTACTACCTTACTTCCAGTATGTGTTTTTATTCAATTCCTTCTAAGTGTCCCACAATAGGTCTGTAAAAACCATCATATAACACTGCTGTAGCCTATATATCAGAGAGTGATTGTTCAAGAGAAGATCAGCAATGAACATGGCACTATAACCAATGTAAAACTTTAGTGTTTGTCAGCTCTGATTTTAGAAAATAACTAAGCAAAGCTGTAGGTACATTCAGCAAGAGGCCTTTAAGCAATTTCACATGTTTCTCTCAGAGTAGTTCAAAGCAGCTCCCTAGATTAGTGAGAAAATTACTACGTTGGCAAACTGCAGATATGCCACTCCAATGCAGTATGTACCATTATTTTTTAACAATTTGCTGAGGTTTGTAAATCAGTCTTATTTTCTCTTCCCCTCCTTCATTACAGTGAACTCTTTTTCTAAATACACCTCACAGTATATAACTTGTGTCCAATCTACCCACATTACTCTTTTGTTCTGCTCAGGTATAGTGTCACATCAAAATTATTTGAGATGACAAGCCATTTCCCTGTATGTTTTCTGTCCTTTGATCACCCTGTTTTTGTTTAAAATGGTCACCAGATTGTGTTGAGTTCGAACAAATGACAATTCAAATGCAAGTAATTAATCACTGCTAATAATTTACCTGTTAAATGCGTTTCACTGCCAAGAACCCAAATAGGATGTTTTGGATTCTTAAGGAATGAACCAACCTCACAGTACCGAAGATGCTCTAGAAGTGCAAGAAATCCTATTTCACTCTGCTTGTCAATACCACGTAATTCTGCAACACCAAAACAATGGCCTGTAAAGTAGTATGTTAGTCCTAGAAAAGGTTTAGAAAGCAAAATGTAAGAAGGAAAAATGTATTTTGCAGATATTTAAATGCAAAACTGTGCTTCCATTGACCTTTGTCAAATTGTTTAACAGAGTTCTTTCCAATATGCTTGCTAGAGAGAACTGCAGTTCTCAAACTCAAAACTCAACTGTACAGTTCCTCAAAAAAAATTAATGACAATGTGCCTATTTAGATTATTCCAAATGTTTAGTTCTTCCGGGCTTGTAGGCCGTGGTCTAGAAGGCATAGTAGATACCAACGTTTCGCCAAGTACTGCGCTTGGCATCATCAGGGTAACACGATCCTCCGTCTGCACTGGTCAGAGTTAGAATGTGGAAGCAGAGAAGTAGTGGAAGAAATGGCCGTTAATGTCCGTTACGCTTATTTATATGGGTGGGGGTGGGGCATTGTTGCGCCGTCTACGGTAGTGATTGGCCGGTTGTAGGTGGGGTTTTATTACAACTGTTGTTTGTGTCTGAAAGTCTATCCAAAACCGGTATCCATGCTTTATGTACACATAGTATTTCTTCTTTGCGATAGAAGTTATCTTTGTGTTTGTAGATTTCTATGGCCTCCCTTTGTAGTATGCAGATATCGACTCATTTATTTTTGATGTCATTATTAATTATATACTTATGATATTAGGTTTTTATTCATCATATTTGGTTTGTCAACATTTTTCCAAGCTTAATATTGGCTATCTCCATTTTAATTTATGGGCATCGCTTTTCTCTGACTATGGTCTTCTCCTTTTTAATAATTGTCATCACTTTGTCTCTTATCCCTCTATAACAGAAAACTAAAATATTCCTAATTATCCTGTAGCAATATCATTCTTCTTCTTGCTTTGTCCTTGACACCCTTATGTGTCAAAAACATATTTTCTTCGTTGCTATAATTTCTTTCTTTTTATTTCTCCTTGACACCCTTATGTGCCAAAAACATATTTTCTTTGTTGCTATAATTTATTTCTTTTATAACAATTAGAATTTTCATCTCTCTTCTTTGACAATGCTCACTTTTAGTGGTTTCAATTGCCAATGACTATGCTATTATTCTTTCCTCCTGTAGGTTCCAGTCTATTATACTCTATGGGAAACCCATTCATTCTTGTTCATTTCCTTAGTTTCACTGTTCCTGCCTTACACATTTGTTGACAAAGACAACTAGTTGGTCATTTGTTTAAATGGCTTTAATTTATTCTTATGATATCTTCCTATCAACTTGGCATTTAGATTTTGTAGCTCGTATGTATGGTCACCAGCTGTTTTGTTATAACTAGTGGTCCAGTATGTAGTAGCTCCATTTTTCCGGATTTCTTCTCAGATGCTTTTGAGATATTGTGTTTTCTTAGGAGAACCTTTTCTCCTACTTGTGGAAACCATTTCCTGATGTGCCTTTTTGCTTTGTTCCTTCCTTTCTCAGCTTTTCGCTGTAGTCTTCGGAATGCTAATTGGCATTTTTCTCTCTCTGTAAATTCCCTTTGGGCAGCCATTGTGGTGTCTATATCAATTGGTAACAGCTAGGTTTTGTCTTGGTCATCAGTTCTACTGGGGCAAACTTAGTCGTGGGGTTCACCAAATTGTTTACACCTCCTCGATGTAGTTGCACTTTTCGGTCCAGGAAGTGCGGTCTCTGTGGCAAAGTAATTGAATAGGTGTTCTGTGCAACATCTGATCTATCTGGCACGTCATCACTTGTTTCTTGTCTTCATCGTTGGTGTCCCAGTGGTTTCTTCCCCTTTGGCATGAACTCCTATTTTCCGGCGGTCTTTGGCTGTTTATGTATTCCTGGCAGAACTGAATGTGATTTACCTGCTAGCTACGGTCTCCTGGTCTGCCATAATCGGACCTATATGTTTGGTATCTTGACTCGCCCCTTGGTATTGTGTTGTGGTACCGTGGCCTCGTGTGTTCTATTTTCTCACCATGGTTATGGGATTGATGTGGTAAATGGTGTGCCCCTCTTCCCCTGTAATGGGTGCTTCTAGTGTTCCTGTCTTCCCTTTCACTTTGGTTGTTCGTTGTCGTGCTTCCATTTAAGTTATGTGAGTTTGGGTGATTGTTTTTGTGTTTGTGTTCGTTGGGTTGACCATTCTGTGTTTCGAAGGCTGTCAGTAGTTCTATCATGTCGATGAAATCCACTGGCCTCGCAACTATTAACCTGGTTCTCACTGAATCTGGGAAATGTCTTGTAATACTGGTGATTAATTCTGTCTCCGATAGGCTAGGGTCTGATAATTTCCCTTAGTTGGCTATTTTCATGAAGTAGTCTACTAGTGATAATCCCTTGGTTGGATCATATCTCCCTGTCACTAGCTCTACCCTTGTCTGGTTTTGTTTAGCTGGGCCCCAATATCTTGAGAGGAATAGATTCCTAAATGAGCTATACGTTTCATGACCAGCTAGTGTTAACCTTAGCCATTCTAATGCTTTGTTTATCAAGCTTTTCTTTACTATCATCATTCTGAGCTCATTTGGTATCCTTTTCAGTTTGAAATACTCCTCCATCTCTTTGATAAATAATTTAGGATCGTCTCCCTTATCCTCATCAAATGAGGGGGTTGTAATTTCGTGTAGTATACTCTTAGTATAGCATGTGTTGTGTGTTGTGTTATTATGTGGTTGTGGACCTCTACCTGCTAAGTCATCATTTTGGACATTTTGGATATCACTTAAGTCACTTTCATTTTGAACATCTCTTATGTCTAAATTACCATTTTGCTTTTGTAGTGCATTCACACAATTTACATTAGCCAAACTTTCCTTTCCTCTCCGTATTTCTTCACAAATCGATTTTAGATCATTCTTTATTTCTAAATGACTTTGTTTTATATTATTCATGGCTTCTTGTTGTGATTGTACATCAACCACAATCTTAATTTTAGGAGAAACAATTTGTCCTACTGTTACACTCATAATTTCTTTCCTCACTATCTCAATTTCTTTTACTAGTACATTTCTGATTTCCTCTGATTGTCTCGACTCAAAGTGGTTCTGACTAGTCTTCAATTTACTTAATTCCTCAGTTAGTCTACTTTGACATTTATAATCTTATATCAGGGGAAGACAGGTAACGCTGCTGTGACGTCAGCTCACTCAGCTCAGATGCTCCCGGCGAAAGCTAGTTGAACGTGTGACGTCACAGCGGGCAAGAGGAAATGGTATATGGGACATCGTAATTTTAATGCTGACTGTTTCAATTACAGAATAGTCACAGATTATAAATAATTACATTTCAGCTTTATGCCATATATATAAATTCTAGTTTATGTGAACAGTCATGTTGTAATGCAAATAGAACAGAAATTACAGCTATTTTGCCTGAGCAAGAGGAGAGCTATACAGAACAATTAGGTGGACATTTTCCGACATTTGTCGTTTCACTTTTCTTTAACTAGTTTTTCAATGTTAGGGCGTAATGTACGGCACATTTGTAACCGAAGACTGCATGTTAGATTGTGATCTGACAATATGCTTCGGGATTTTGACTTAGGTTCATAACCGAAAAGAATTGTGCGCACACATATGTGGAACCAAACATACATAATACCCGTGCAACAACGGCATATAACCTCAGAAATATGGTTTGAGGAACATTCTTATAACAATCAGCCAAGTCTTCCTTGTGTTTATATTTGTCCTTCAGCAAATCGTCACACTGTAAATTTATCAATTCAATTTGCTACCTGCTAGAAACATTGTTAACATCCAATGAATATGGGGTCGCAAAGACCTGAAACGTAGTTGACAATGTTTCTACATCTTGAAGCCTGGTCTCAAACTGGTGTGAAACATGGGGAACTGAACACATGCGCCGCTGATCTAGGCAGCACAGCAATACATTCCAGTACAATCTTGTTTTCTTTCATCTCCATTTCTAATTTTCCTATTCTATCTCCGATAGTTTATATCTTAGCTTCCAAAACCTCCTTTGTTTCATTTATATTTTTATGTACTATTTTCAAATTATTCTCCATTACTTTCATGTTTTCCTTGCATTCCTGCCTTCCTAATTCTATTCTCTTTCCCAAATCTAACTCTAATTCTTTCCTATTGTGTTCTATTTTTAATTCTTTTTTATTCTGTTCCATTTTCTGTCCTAAGCTTTGTTCTAATCTTTCAAACATGATCATCACTAATCTTTGGTCTTTCCCTATCACTGTAACTTCTTCCTCACTTTCTGTTCCTGTTTGAATACTAGGCTTATCTGCCCCTTCCCCTACTCCTGTTTCTAGTTCCTTTTCTGTTTCCGACATGTTCGTTTTTTGATTAGATTTAGCTAGCCTTAAAAGTCCTATTTCTTTTCCACTTCTCAGTAACATACAGGTGTAAAGCAAATGTTAAATAAAAATTTTTGGTCCTACTTTTTTTTTTGTTGATTCTTATTCCTCACGTCGATTCCCGTGATGGCAAATCCCTGATGTCCCTCTCGTCGATTCCCATGATGGCGAATTCCTGATGTCCCTCTTGTCGATTCCCGATGGCATCTGTTCACGGTACCTTGGCTGGTGTCAGTTTGATTTGTTAAGAGTCCACTTTTGTGTTATTTCACCCTTATTCGAGCCACGCATTTGGGCAAGCCATTTGGTGCAGTTTTTAAATATTGAATGATGTATTGTTGAGCTTTCAACTCTTTTGCAATCTCGGGTCGTGGTACAGGGTGAAATAATCGTGGACTCAGGATTAAGTCTTTATGAGTTATTTTATTTGCACCTTTTTCACTGTATATTAAACAACTGTAACAATAATAAGCACTCTTCGTTTGTGGATCGACTTTCTTAACATTTCCACAAGTATATATTGTTAATCAATATTTCATTTTTTTTACCATCTTCTACTGCACACATATTAAAATGTGTCTTACTTCGGTGGACGCTGCTTGCGAAGAGAGTGATTGAATTTGCTGGATCTGTTTAGTTATACCTGTGTATTCATCCGCGTATATGTATGTTTTATAGTGTCTCCTATGATGTCATCTTCTGTATATTTCTCTAGTCCCCGAAATGTTAAGAAAGCGATCTCAATCTAACTTCCTAGCATTATTGGTGTTATATTTAAAATAATCCTTAAAATTATATACATTAAATTGAAACATAATAATCAACAATTATGATACTAATAAACTAATAAACAAACAACATTTCCAACAATTGAACACTGAAGCAACACAAACAAAATCAATTACAAACAAAAAATAAGTCAAATTCATAACGTTTTTGACATATTTTGGGGACAAACCATATATTCTATCTCAAACCATTGTTGCATTGTGTTATCAATCAAAATTAGTTGTATTATTCTTATAGCACTTATTGCACACCATAATCGAATTTTCAGGTCATAGTGAGGCATTTCATACAATAACAGATTTTGCTGAAGCCCACTATTAACTTCATTCACATTCATGTTAATTTATTTGTTGAGTTAATTTGTTTAGAAATCTTAGAGGTGATCCCTCTAAATTGACACCGATTTCATCTTGTTTATTTTCTGTTAAAAGTTATCTCCTAGAATGCTTCTTTGCAGAGCTTCAAATTTATTGACAATTGCATGTATACTTTTTCTTGCAGGAAACCTTTCAACAAACTCCCTGCACACATGGCAAGCAGATTTGCGTTACAAGTAAACTTTGTAAATAAACAGTAAATGTGGTACATCATTTATCTGGTCTTTCACAGATAAATGATGTACCACATTTACTGTAGTGGTAGAGGCACCTGACTGCATGGATATAACATACCAATAACAGTGAAACAATGCACCTTCAAGTGGGAATTGGCAGTGTAAAGACCTTCTAGATGGCAGGGGAAGAATGGAGGAGAGAAAGGCTGCAAGAGCCTTTATTATGCCATTATAATATAATGGTATCATATTATTACCATATAATATAACAATGCCTTATAATGCTAAAAAGGACTATTTAAACAAAACCCTGCAATCAACATTCTTCACTCTTCACTATACAGCCTAGTTATAAAAATAGTGAATGAAGTAATGGAGATATAATCCAATCTATACATAGTGAATTTTTATAATTGCTGTTATTCTTAAGCTGGTTGACTTTATAATTTAACTTTCACACTTGACCAACTTCAAGGAGTATACATAAATAATAGTTTATGAGTCAATCCATACAAAAAGTATGGCTTGCATTGTGAAAATATTTTAGAATATTACTTTTCACCTACACACACCAAAGAATAAAAATATAAAATTATGATCTTGATAGTGTAGCAATTATGGGCATCTGTGTATAATTTTCTTAAGAGTACAGGAGCTTCAAAATAAATGTTTATGAAAAGGGTGAATATTGAATGTTATTATACACTAAGTAAGAAGTATTTATTGTAAAAAAGAATGCACATACGTAATTTAAATTACTTCAAAGAAAACCTTTTAATTTGAACGAAATTTTTAATTTAAATAGGGGTAAACATTATTTAAACTGAAAAGTTTTAACACGGAATCTTTCAAAAGAACGTAAGTTATATATGTAACTGATCAGAACCAGGTGCATAGTCTGTCACTTGGAACTTGTTAGGCTATCTGGCATCCTGTAGGATCTCAGTGTATTTAGGACATTTGTTGAGGAATTTATATGAACCACAAAGATTTTATGGCAATCTTTTTCTCACAAACTGGAATCAAACTGTGGATGCTGCGCATTCCTAACACAATTTTCAGTCCCATAAACCTCTGTTGATTTACAGGCCAGGTCTGCTCTTCGTGTTCCGCTTTGGTTGTAAATGCAACAGGTGATGTTACTTTGCACTCATTCTTAGAGCTCTGAGTTGTCTGAAGATTGGCATTGATAATACGTGTTTCTCTTACACTGTCTAAAGGGCCCTTTCCATAACTTGTGGTAAAGAAATGCCATTCAGCTGACACTTGGAGATACAGAAAACTGGAAAATATGGAACTGCTGGCGCATCATTGTGATAGCAGACCTTATTTACACATGTTGTAGATAGGTAATCAGTTGAATATTAAAGAATATTAAAAATAGAAGCACTAATGACAGTGAAGTATTCTTCAATTTGAGGTTATTTTGAGTCACTTATTTACACTTACCTTCACTACTAAACTGCTTGATACATCGTTTATATAATGTCCCGTTAAGTAAAGAGGAATTTCTGAAAGAACAACAACACATAGAAGAAATTGCAATATTAAATGGATTCAACCCAGCCACAGTTAGAAACATGTCAACAAATGCAGAAAAGCTCAAGATAATTTTGCAAACCACTACATTACACCACTCACAAACAACTGGAAATTTAGGAAATTCACGTACCATCCCTGGGCCTTCAAGAAATTTGAAAAAATCTTCAAGAAACTAAACATAAAACTAGCACCGCAAAACCAATACAGTTTAAAAAACCTGCTTAATAAGCCACTAAACAATACCATCCCATACAATAAAAAATCGGGGATTTACCAGATCAACTGTAATAGTTGTGACAAAAGCTACATAGGGAAAACAAAGAGAAATTTGGATATAAGACTTAAGGAACACCAAAGAAACATGAAATTAGAACAAATTGAAAAGTCTGCTGTGGCACATCATTTTTGGACTGAAAACCACAACATCGGCCTTAATATAAAACTGTTAAAATCTATTAATTCACTAATAGAACTGAATATTTGGGAAAAAATATACATCATCAAGAACAGTAATAAAGTTATTAATTTCGAAATATCAGCATTGAATGAAGTGTTAAAGCTCTGCACCCCTAATACCAGATGGCAGCAGAATAGAGACAGCAGAGAAAAGGAACAAGAGGATAACGTCAGTTACCCAACGGCTGATGATGGGATCGAATGGTCCTGAAAACGTTTCCGCTTTAAAAAAGCAGTTTAGTAGTGAAGGTAAGTGTAAATAAGTGACTCAAAATAACCTCAAAAAGGTAATCAGTTGTTTTTGAAAAAGCTGAATTTCACAGTTATCACAAACTAAATATTCTGATATAATTGAAAACCATGTATGTTCCAGATTACTGTTAGCTTTCTTGTAGTGAATAGCAAACGGATGGATAGTTGCTTGAGACTTGTCCCAGAACACAGTGGTCTAAAGCCACCATTTTAATGGCCAAAATATCAAAAAGTGATTGTTATAGTTCAGCAAAGCAAATGTTTGTTCTTAATTCTACATTAGTCAGAGCATCTTAACCCTTTAATTGGCAAGTCATTTTGCCACATGTTGTTCTTCCTCTAATTCCTAAACTGGTTTACGTATCCCTTTGAGAGGCAGCTTAGCTGAAGTGATTCAGGTAGCCAAGATGGTTAAGGCGATATGAATGGATTGGCCAGCCATTCAAACCTGAACGTCACAAGTTCAAATCCCAGCAACTGCAGTCAAATGTGCCTGTGGTAAATGAAGGGGAAGGGCCCAAGTAAAATAATTGGTGTAATGGCATGAAGATGACGGGATTACACTTGACTACAGTTACATGGATTTTGCTTCTTTTTTTTAAAAACAAAAAAAAAATAAGTAAAAATAAATAAATAAATAAATAAAATAAAAAACTTAGTTTAATTGAACAAATTTAAAATGTTTACAATGTAACACAGCTGCAAATACTTGAATTTTATTTATTCAGATTAGCATAACAAGAAATTAAAAAGAAAGAGCCATTAAAGTATTTCAAAGCTTAACAAATTTATATATTGCCTTGTATGCAACACTGCTAATTAAATCAACGGAAATTTGTAATTTGACAATGGCTGGGTGTGATGCATGTTGTAATTTGGTACTTCTGAGATCAGCCAGTGATTTTTCAGCTACTTGTTGAATACTGAGCTTCCTTTTATCTGCATGTTAGTATTATGTTAATGTGATTACTTAAAGTTTGCAGTATGGATAATGTTGAACAAGGAATGCCATTTCTTTTCCATGTTCACATCTTGTATATTGTTGCATGTTTTAACCCTTTCAGTCCTATCGTAGCCAAATGGCAACATGATATTAAACATGGTCTAATGTAGACAGTTCCCATCTCAGAACATTCTCCTGCAGTTGTAATTTGGCTACGATGTATTTAGTTGATGAATACACCTGTAGATGGCAGTAGCAATCAGTAAACAGGATGTCATCTCTTGTGATTTACATAGTTGCTCATGCAAAACCATAGATAGTGGAACAGGTACTACGTGTAACGCCTTTAGTGTGAATTTAATTGCATCTGCAACTCTAAGTAGTGGCTTTTATCATAATAGAAGCTCTAAAGTTAGGTCATATTGATATAATAAGCTGCTAATCATCTATATTAAATAACTAGTGGGGTTTAAAATAGGTTGTTGCCAATTGGCTACAACAGGAGCTTCCCTGCGAAGTGCTGAGCTACATAACCTAATATTTAGCCATATGAGAAGCATGTTTCCGCAGAGTTTTATTTTATTTCTAGGATTATCTAATATAACACAATGAATAAATCCCTTTCTGATGAAGAGATGGAGTTGATTTTACTACCTGATGGGGAACTATTGGAATTTAGCAGATTTTCTTCACATAATGAAGATAAACCTGAAAGCCATCCCAGCAATCAGGGAACTAGAATTTCAAATAATTTGGAAATTCATAAGAAAGGGGAAGAGTTCATCGCAGAGAAAGAACTTATGGTCTTGTATCTGTAGGAAAAGAAACAGGAAGGAAGCGAGGAAGGCCAAGTGTTCATGAAACTGCTGCAGAAAAGAAGAAACGTGCAGTTACTGTAAGACCTGTTGATGATGTCCGCTATGATGCTACAGGTCATTGGCCAATTCCATCAGAAAAAAAGGGGAAGATGCAAGAATTGTTCAAGTGGATTCTCCAGAACAGCTTGCTCAAAATGTGACACTATGTTATGTTTGACCAAAGACAAAAACTGTTTCTATATTTGGCATCACAAGTAATATGGTAGCCAAAATCCAGTAATACCGTGAACTAGTTTTCCAAATAGTGTTAATTTTTGAGTTTCTAAATAGCAGGTACCGTAAAATATGTTTATATTATGCTAAAACTATGTTTTAATATGAAAAAGTTTAATAAAATATTTTCCTCTAAATGCACAAACGTTGTCATCATTGCTCAATGTTGCCATTTGGCAACAACACTTAAAAAATTAATCTATGAGGGAAAATCAATAAAATCTATTTATCACACTTCCTTTATCCATTATCTAATAGGTTCCATCGTAACTGGATTTTTTTTTATCACTAATAATAATTCAGGATTGAAAGGGTTAACCTGACAACATTCCTTATGCGCTTCTTAAGGAACTGCCACATAGGGGGTTACAGTATTTATTGGAGGTATTCAATTACATCTGGAAAGCATAACGCTTTCCCAGTCAGTGGCGATCGTCTATTGTGATTCCTATACCAAAGCCAAACAAGGATCATTCGAATCCTAACAACTATCGCCCTATTTCACTGACATGCAGCATGTGTAAACTGCTAGAGAAGATCATTAACAGAAGATTGCGATGGTTTTTGGAACACAACAAATTCTTCAACGATTTACAAAGTGGCTTCTGCCAATACAGATCTACGTTAGATACCTTGATGATACTGGAGTCTGAAATTTGCGATGCTTTTGTCAGCCATCAGCACATGCTTACTGTGTGTCTCGACATTGCTAAAGCCTATGATACGGTTAAATGTCCTCACATCATTCTAGAACTCTTTAAGGCCAACGTCAAAGGAAATATGCTTGCATTTATTGTTAACTTCCTTCAAGATCGAAGGATGTGTGTGAGAACCAATGGTGTCTTGTCACAAAGTGTTGTCCTTGACAATGGTATACCGCAGGGCTCGGTATTGAGTGTAACACTTTTTTTAGTGGCTATTAACTCAGTATTTTCATGTCTTCAACCTCCAGTAAAAGCTGTACTGTTTGCTGATGACCTGACCATATATTGTAAAGGAAAGAATATTACTACTACACAAGAGCTACTACAATCAACACTCAACAATTTTAAAAATTGGAGCCAAAACACTGGCCTTATTTTTTCTTCCCAAAAAAAGTCAAGCTATTCTTTTCTCCAGATTGAAAACTCCTAGCCCAAACCCTATACTACACATTACCAACTGCCAACTCCCAGTGGTAAATACCGTCCGTATACTGGGCATGTACTTTTATCATAAGTTGACTTGGATACACCATCTTAAGCTTCTTAAAGCTGATTGTGTTCAGCGGCTTAATCTTTTGAAAGTCTTATCTGCCAAAGGGTGGGGAGCCCATCTCAGTGTTCTACTTCGCACTTACAGAATGACCATCCTCTCCAAGTTGGATTACGGTTCTATTGTTTATAACTCCGCCAAACTATCAAGTCTTAAAATGCTGGACACTGTTC
Source organism: Tenodera sinensis (assembly GCA_030765045.1). Classification (NCBI taxonomy): domain Eukaryota; kingdom Metazoa; phylum Arthropoda; class Insecta; order Mantodea; family Mantidae; genus Tenodera; species Tenodera sinensis. The sequence continues at coordinate 122,994,343 of CM060968.1, forward strand.
AAACCACAGCTCTAAGAATTGCACTTGGGGCATTCCATACTAGTCCTACAGAGAGTCTAAAAATTGCAGCAGATGAACCACCACTTTCTATCCGACGTGAAATGTTAAGTCTTACTTATTTTACCAAGACCTTAACCAGACCTAATTCTGGTGCAGTTGCTTATATATCACGACAAGATAATGCTCACCCCAAAGGGTTCCCTATCCTACCCTTCTCCCAAAGAATTGTTACATACCTTGAAGAGTTTAATCTGACTGTTCCTTCTTTCATTTCCCGTACCTTCAACATAAATGATATACCATGGAGAATAAAATCACCTGTCATCAACACCCCTCTGACAAAATATGTGAAGGCTCATACCCAAAAATCTTGTTTTACCATACTGTTCAAAGAATTGTGTGACACGTATGCCAATTTTGAGCCAATTTATACCGATGGTTCCCGGTGTGACAACAATAATGGCTGTGCAGTGGTTGCTCCTAACCACACCATGATGTATAGTCTACCAGACACTCTCACCATTTTCTCTAGTGAACTGTTTGCTATATGTTTCGCCATGGATTATATATCAAAGAATGGAGACTTCAAATCATTCATTATATGCACAGATTCCCTTAGTGCATTAATGGCTATACAACAACGATCTCCTTGCCACGCCTTGGTAAGGGAGATACGTGAATTATACAGTGAGCTTATTTCATCAGGTAAACAACCGATCTTGACATGGATACCATCTCACTGTAACATACCAGGAAATGATCTTGCTGACACTGCCGCAAAAGAAGCTACCAAGCATCCTCCAAACTTACCAGATCTTAAGTTACCACATGACTATTTATGGCATCTTAAAAGAACTATCCTACACCGATGGAAGACAGATTGGACAACTACATCCAACAGCAAACTATATGATATCTGTCCAATACCTAACCTGTCCACAACAATTAGAACACTAACCCGGCAAGACCAGGTACTAATAACCCGATTATGCATTGGCCACACTGCGCTTACTCATTCCTACATTCTGTCCCGTGAACTTCCTCCTAAATGTACTCTGTGTGGTTCTACTCTTACCGTTCAGCATCTGCTCACTGTTTGCACAAGATACACTCACCAGCGACTTCAGTATGGAGTTCCTGAGAACCTTCAGCTAGCTTTGGGTGATCAACAACATCACAAGAAAATCATCAAGTTCATCAAGGCATGCAAAGTTAATGTTTAAATTCAATGTAAACTTCATGATTTGTTTCCTCCTTTTTTTTTTCTCAATGTTTAGTCGCGATATGACTTTTATGTTGAAGCAACTTCAAATAATAAATAAATTTAAAAAAAAATAATAATAATATTAAAATCCAAGATTATGTTTTACTTGAGGATTGGGGTTGAGTGTTAAGTTTATGTAAGGCTGCAAATATAATGCTGCAATATGCTGTTTCAATTTTAATTTTATATTGATGATTAAATGTTTTAATTAAAGATATACTATAAAGATTTTGCAACAAGCTGAACTTTATATTATTTTTTCGGTGTTTCAGAAAAGGTGTGATTCAAAAGGGGATAGCTGTTTTCAACAGTTGGTATTCTGAACAGATAACTGCAAATAAATTACCGTATTAAGTGTATTTTAAATTTAATTGATACAGACAGTATAAATGATGATATGTACAATCTGAAACTGAAAGTAAAAGAATTTTGCCATAAATTAAATACAAGGTGAAGACAAAATTAGAGGGTAGTACAAAAAGTTTTGTTAAAGTATTTGCAGTGGCTTTCAGAGTATTTTGAGTTCACATATGTATAAAGTACAGCCAGGACATAAATGATACACCTCCATCAGGTCCTCCATCTGTTTCTTATGAGCAGAAATCTGAAAAGATCTAAATGTAGAGATGCATCTGAATTATCTTCCAAGTATCAACAAGAGACACGTTAATGGTTAAAGCTGAAAGCTTGGCAGCAAGGGCAAGAGGCCAATTGGATCTAACAGCAATACTACAGGAAGTAACCAAAAGTCCCACAATGCTAATGAAATCAAAAACACTTAATAGTAGATTCCAAAAAAGAATTCACTTCTACATTTAAGTAAGGATGACAGATTAGCTTACTTTGTAAACAATAATCTAAGTAAAGAACAATACCTCAATACCAGATTAGCACGTGAGCAACAGAATGCAAACGTTTTCCCATCATATAAAAAATTAAGGAAGCTAAATTAGCGTGTAGATTTACTCACTCACTGATACAACTACCATTCCATTAAGTTGTTTGCTGTAACATACTTCTAAGTTTGGATAATTCTGGTTCAGGAAGAAGTTGTAATACAAGAAAGATATGCTAAATAAAAAACACAATTATCCAATATAACACTGATATGTAGTTATGGATTTATGGTAACTTGGGGCAAGCTATGTACAAACAGAAGTTTGCATCCCCAGTCAAGATTCAGAAGGTATTCTGGTTGTGGCTAACAAGAATGATTGGTTCTTCAGGAAATATTTGGAATAATCCATTGCCTAAGTCAATAAGATTCTGTACACCAGGAAGTTGCAATATGCACAAGAAACTAGAAAACGTGTTCTGCTAGAAAGGAGAGTATAGAAAAAGAAATTTAATGAAGTGAAAGAACTGAAAGTAATATTAAGCAATAGAAACATAGTAAATGTAAAATATATAATGTATATTACTTGGATTGATGGGAAAATATTAAACATACTAACAAATACAACAAATAATTGCACTTGCAAATTTACAAAGCCACAACTCTCCAGTTCAAGAAAACAAACAGCTTAGACTCGCCAACTTTTCTTCCTAAGCCTGGAACATGGTTCTAGTCTCCTTCATTTCTTAATTTGTGTTTCATTTTGTAATCCTATGAGGTAAAAGCTGTTAATATTAATTCTTGCACTGAAAGATAATTATCACATGTAGTTGCTACATTCTCTACCATTAATTTTAGCCATGAAAATGGTAGTTCTATCCCATTGTGCAGTGACATCTTTATTTGCAACCTGTATAACAAAAATGTAATTTTCATGATAGTCATCAATAACAATGAATTTCCCATGTAGAATTGCTTTTTTAGGTATGATGATTGAACTTCTGCTATGAAATGTGTGCTTTTAATTTTTTAAGACCGATAAGGGAATCATTGATATACTTTTCAGTATTAGGTTTTACGAGGACCATTTCTGTTCTGTCCATTGTTTTTCATCTTTTATTATAGGACTTCTTCCATTAAAATGTTTCTCCAATAATTAATTTAGAAGTTCTAAGTAATTATATTCTCAGGGCATTTTTAGCTCTATCTAGGTAACAATTTGAAGAGGAACTGTGACAAACCTTGTTTCACTTAAAACATAACACTGGGCATTTCACTTTTCTCGTCATAGCTTATTTTTTGCAAACACATATCAGCTTTGTGTTTTCACGAATACTGCATACACAAACGTTAGGAGTTTCAACTGCCTCCAACAGTATATATGGTTTCAGAAATGCAAAATATGAAAAACCAATTTTAATGATGTCTGTTCTTAAAATTCCTTATAAATGTCTCCTCTAATACTGGCTAAAATCGGCTATTTTTATCTTTTCCTTTTGATCAACTTAGTCTTTCATACCAGCCATTTGATTTGTCATCTTTATAAAAATTAACAAATTTTGTAATATCATCAGGTATGTGGCAATTATATCAGACCTTACACCCAATTTTCACTGTGTGACCTACATTAAGAGATACACCAAACTCGCACATTACTTTGTGCTTTGTCCAGCTTCAACGGTATGCAAGAATCATATATTTCTCATTAGTAGATTTTACATATTCTTGAATTGTGCAATTATTTTTTCCCCATCATTACCATTACTGCACACACTGAACACTTAGTCAGGTGTTGACCTACTGATTTCAAGGTTGCAGGTTCAAACCTGGCACACACCCATGGTTTTTATGTGTGCTTAAAAGTGTCAGTAGATTTACTGGTATGTAAAAGAACTCAAGCAGGACAACATTCTGGCCCACTGGTGGCGCTGGTGTGATCCTGGCAATTGACAGCATCAAACAAAACACTTAAAAACTTGAACTACTTTGCTGGAAAATTTGAATATAATGATGTGTAATAATTTCTAGATAGTAAAGTTGTTGTTGTTAGCTAATGCTGGACTTCTGACAATGAAGTCATTAATCCTCTTGCTCTCCAATATTTTCACTGATGGATGGGGCACTAGAAGTGGCCGGGCATATTTGAAGGTGGTCTCGATCCATTTCCTCTTGCAGATCACATAGAGGACAGAGTGGTGAAGAATATATCCCAATTCTGTTTAAATGTTTTGCCAGACAATCATGTGCTGTAATCAACCTGAAGGTTGCAACTGCAGTTTTTTGAGGATGCTCAGGAATTACTGTTTGAATATTTGGTAGTTCCCATCTTTTATTCTTTGATAGTAAAGTGAATCAGATTCACTGACACTACATAACTTATTAAAAAATGGACATGTTTCAGGAGCTCATTTTCTCCCATTCTCAATCTGATGCTGACTCTGGAACATGGTGTCATTGTTTTGCAGATTGCAGCGCTGTCATCTACTGGTATTTTCCAGAAATTTCTTCTGAGGTTGTCATTTTGGAGTAACTCAAAAGTTGAAAGCTCAATCTTTATCTTTCAAAATGAATATATTTTCCCAGGCTGTTAGTTGTTTCATGTTAGAAATGCTTTTTAACAGTATGGGTTTAGGATGGATTTTGTAATTTTCTAGCCAAAAAGTGCACTGCTACTGCTGTTTTGTTCCACTTGTTTGTATAAAGATTCCCGAGATGTTCTTCAGATCTTGTTCCTTTTTGTCTTCCCAATATAAATTTTGCTGCAGCCTTTGCAGTTAAATTGGTATATTCCGATTTTTCTATTGCTGCTATGGTGTCCTTCAGTTCAGAATACAGTAGGTTTTGGATGGAGTGTGGGTTTTTAGGTGCCAGAATAATGCTATGGTCCTTGAATATTTTCTGGAACTGGGATGGTATGTGAACTTCGTGTACATGCATTTTTCTTTTTTCATTGTCAGTTAGATGATTTTATGTACTGATTTTTGTTTTTGTGCCTTTTGAATTTTTCTGTCTACTGTTTTTATATTGAAACCATTGGTTTCTGCTATTCTGTGGGTCATCTCTTTTTCTTTGTTAAATTCTGTTCTGTTGAGAGATAGAAGCCTGTTATCACACTGTTGAAAATAGCATACTGGTGTTGTTTTGGATTATAACCACTGAATTTTATATTTTATCTGCTTGCATGGGTTTTCTGTTTATGCCAAATATGAGATTTTTGTTGCATTTTTGGATTTTGAGGTCCAGGTACAGGAGTTATTTCTCAGATTCTATTTCAGACAAATATGTCATTCACATATCGGTGCCAGGTCTGGAAGATCCTCGGGAATGCTTTGGTAACTCTCATTTCCAGGTAACTCATAAACAGGTCAGCTAAAATCAGCAGAAGTGGGTTTCCCATTGCTACAGTTGATTTTAGTGTTTAGTTGTTATCCATGACCTTGTCTTTCATCTGTTACATTGCTTTACTGTAATTTTAAACCGTAAGTATAAATTATCTTTACTTCTATAACTTAATAATTACCACAGTTCTGTCATGAAATTTAAGTGGTAGTAATGACACATGTTTATGCTGGGCAAAACAAAAGATGAAATTGTAAAAAGGGTGGATTTGAAAATATAAATACTTGTTTCAACATCACTTTTCAGCCCTGTCCTAAAATATTATTTTTCATAATTATAGTAGATTTTAAAAATGCACCTTCCACCTTAGTATCATACAATAATAGTTTTATCTTTTGAAACATACAATAGACTCTGTGTCAGTTGTTTGGTTACCTTCATGAGGGCATCTGGGTATTATGGAATCACAGGTAGAGATGGTAAATAGTGGCAAGAGTGTTGCATGCAGGAGCCAAGCCTGACAAGTGTCAAGTATGAGATAACCAGCTTACGGCTTGGGCTCATCTTGAGATCAGGAGTAAGCAAACCGCTGCCAGGCAAGACAATGACTTTATTATGGAACTTGGTGGTAACTGATTTACTACTTAACTAGATCTAAGCTCAGGGATGTTGTTGGCTATTTGCCTACCTACAACACCTATTTTATTTTATTTTTTAATTTTTTTATTAACATCTTCCAATGTAGTGTCATAACGGATGGCGAATGAATGAAATGGGTGAAATGATGCTCAAATGAGTCTAAGGTCCATAGAGCTTTAAGTTACCTGACATTCATCTTCTCAGGATAGGGGAAAACCTCGGTAAAAAACCTTATCTGGATAACTCACCCTAAAGGAGATTCGAATTCACGATCTCTTGTACTACCACTATGCTACAGAAGCGGGTGCTGCAACACCTTGCACTGACATTTATGTATAATGGAGCTCATAGAAGATCCCATATGCAGGAAGTGTGGGATGGATTTTGAATCTTCCCAACATCAAATGTGAAGCACTTGCTATGCAAAGATACATTACCTTGGGCTCCTTCTTCTTGGAACCTGACGATATAAACAGGGCAGATAACAAGTACGTCTGGTTTGTCAGAACTGTTCGACTTGAATAATCTGTATAGGATAAGACGCACAAAGGGCTCCAAGAGGCTACATGCAGGCCTCTAACAGGGCCACTCAAGTTTAGCATCATCTGTTCGCTGACTGACTGCCAGCAATGGTTGGCTCCTTATATAGTATCCAAACCAAGGCAGAAGGTCCTCAAAAGGGAATATTCTCGAGTGGCACAAAATACAGACTCTGGAAGTGACAAACATCACATAGTTTTGCCTGAGCTATTGTCCAGTTCAAAAGGACCAAATAGACAATGGAGTTGGGGTCAATACCACTAGTCTCTCCTGTTAGGTAATTAGCCTCGCGGCTGCTCCCAACCAGCGTTGCACTGCCAGCATCTTTAATCAGAGCAACCTCTGTATGCACCAGACACTGATGATCCTCTTCTCCACGTAGTGCAGTCCTTATCCTGGTTGTTGGAGCTTAGGGCAGCACCCCTTGATCCAGGTAGGGCAATGCATCCCATCCTACTAGAAATCTCTGCTGCAAGCTTACTGGTTGTGTTGAGTCTTCATCGGATCGTTCACTACCCAGGTGTATTGAAGGACCACCCTGTGCACATTGTGAAGTCAACTCAAGGGGTTCAATGTTTGCTGGCCTTCCTGGTGTGCCTTTGCAACTGCTTTACTTCTGGCGCACGCAACTGCAACTGTCACCATGGTTACCCTCCATAGTTGGAGAAATGTGAATTCAGAGCATTACCTTGGCTTGCCTGATTTGCAGGACCCTCCTGCTGACGTCAACTGTCGCCTCTTGGCTCCTGAAGGCATCCACTTCCAGTAGCACTTCCTTAGCCATCCTCGTTATAAAAACCCAGACTTACAATGCTCTGACCCAAGTTCAACTCCAGCAAGCCCTCTTTCTCCACAGGCAAGGTGTTGGTTGATGCTGCCACTATTTAGTAGGGCTGATCCGGTTTCCCTGATGACAAGCTCTCCGCCATGTTGGGTCTGATTACAGTCATGGTTGCTTGGGTCCACTAGTACCCGGCACAGTTTGCCCTGTACCCTGCAACTAAGTTATCCTGCACTCTTCACGTTCAAGGCATTCAGTGTCACTCAAGCGGATGGCAAAGTTGGTTTCGCTGTGCCTCTTGTCACACTGGTCCTTACTCTTTTCCACTTGGTCATCAACTTGGCTGTTTACAGTCCCTCGCTGCATGTTCTGGTTGGCCACATTCTAAGCATCCACGGCTTGATACTCTTCCACTTGATCATGGACAGTCTCTCACCAGTTGTATTCCCAACACCTGTTGCTAGGAGACCTTCAAGGCCATTCCTGAGTTGATTCTCTGCCTTTATTATGTTGAATACTCCCATTCTCCAAGATGGGGGCAGTAGGTTATCAAGGCCAGTAATGCTCCCTCCTCAGGCTTGCGACATCCCATCCATTTGATGGCACCACCTGCTTTTTGACTTGGTGTGGACTGACCTTTGTCAGGTGCCCTGACTGGCCACACACCTCTGGGAGATCAATGTCCTTGGGCTAATCCTCTGTCCCTGAATATAACAAATACTCATTTTTAGGGTAGGAATGGTTGCTGCCTTGGCTACCTCCATTCCTAGTGCAGCTGTCAGTACCCTGTACTGCTGTACCAGTGCTGTACTTGCTGGGCATCAGGTACTGTTGTATCTTGATGCCAAGTATCCCATTGGCGGAGTAGGCAGCTTTCTGGGACACCTGAGTGGTCAGGATGTTCAAATTGCTTTATTAAGCAACTGTTCAATGGCTGGGGCAAACTGCCGTTACAGCCTCAAGTGAGCTGGCTACTATGATAGGCTTAGGCCAGACAATGGTTTCTAAACAATTTTCAAGACCCCTCCCGGATGTCTCCAGATACATGCCAAAATCCCATTCAAAACTTTTGTTGCCCATCCCTGGAGGCTGGCTATCAGCTGCGCAGCTTCCTCTTCTGACCTTTGGTTTCTAGCAGTGACAGTGGCGAATGCTCAACAGAAAACTTAGAATGTTGACATTCCGTTATATTTGGGTGGCTTGACATGCACAGATATGTTTTGCCTCCTAATTCTTGATCTTCAAGTCTTTCAGTCTTCCATTGAGCATTTGTTCAGTTTCTTGGCATTGCCATTGACTCTTCCTTCAAGAGCACTAACTCTTCCCTGACTTGCTCCAGGGTGCAAGCATGTTGGCCAAGATATTTCATTTTTCCGCCTAGTTCTTCCTCGTCTTTTTTTCACTTTTTTACACTGTCCAATTGTTCATCAAGTTTGCTTAGTAACTCAAACTTTAAATTGGACACTTCTGTCTCCATTTCTTCCTTCACACCTTCATTTCTGTCTACATTTTGTCCATGCTGGAGTTAATTTTCAATTCTATCTTCTCCATTGCAGGATTCACTACCGTTTATTTCACTTCTCATTTTATTCATTCTGGATTTCATTTTTGCCATTTGCTCCATTTTCTGCAATAATATTTTAAGTAATGCCTTGATTGTGGCTTTCAGATCTCACTCCTGACACCAGTGTAACAAATGAGAATACCAATTACTCATAATCACACTTTATTGGTATCTTAACCAGTTAGCATAGCTTTAATCTTACACTTACAACACTGTTACACATACTAACACAACTGATCCGTTGAATCGAATCACAACTGTTGCCACTACTTGATAATTGTCAATATAAAACTGCACTCAATGCTGTCTACAGACTTCATAACTTTCTAACCATCTGCTAACAAACTGACCCATTGCACACCAGACAGCGTTGGCTTCTTGTATAGGGCTGGAACCAAAGCAGAAGATCCTTGAAAGGGTATATTCTGGTATGGCACAAAACAAAGGCTCTGGAACTGATAATCACACTAGTTTTGCCAGGTCATTAGTTCAGGTAGACAAGAGGTTGGGTGGATAGCGCACAAAGTTTTTAAAACACACTCCCTATCCCGAACTATACCCTTTACATGGAAAATATTTAAACATTTTGATTTTCTCAAAAATGGTTCTTACAACTTTGATTAAGTGATCAATGTTTAAGATAGTTTCATAACAAATTAAACACATGCGGGTCGTTCAAATATGAACTGGAATTATGTTCATTTGACTTGCATAATGATGTGAGCAGTGCGACAGGCCAGGGAACTGTTGACAGGAGAGTGGGAAGGGCCTTAGCACTCTCACTCACATCTGCTATTTCAGTATCACTATTAGTGAACAGGCATTAGCAGCACCTGTTGCGTAATGTGTTATCATCATCATCATCATCATTATACACACCTGAAGTTTTCTTTAGTTTTTTCACCAATGAAAATGTGAAATTAAGTAAAATTTTGAAGAGACCCCAAACACAATTTGGTGATGCTACTCAGTAAAACTCAAGTGTTCAACTAAGCTCATAAGTTTTAAAATATGGTGATAAGGTGAAAACTCAAAGCTATAAATGGCATCTGGTGACCAGCACAATGAAGACAATATTCAGGCCATGTGTGACCTTATGGAAGGCAATCACATTACTGTTGCCGATACTGTTGAAATTGAGTGTTATTTATGGATGCTCTTTAACTGCTGTGGTTCTCAGCACCCCATTCTACATTGGGCATGAAAGACCATTTAATTTTGCTCAGAGGCCTTTCTATAAGGGAGAGGCATATCAGCAGCTCCCAAGAATTCAATAAGGCCGATATTACACTAAACTGCAGTGTAGACTACACCAAAAAGCAGTACAGCTAACCTACATAATAAAAGCATTTTTTTCTAACCTCAAATATACAGGGTTAAAGTAACATGCTTTCAAACGATAATATTGGTTGAACATCACTACCACATAACGCATGAACATACTTTCGGCAAAACTTGTTCTGCAACAACACAAGCAATACAATGGCGTTCACATATTAATACACGTGGCACGTGACTCCAGCCCAAACCAAGATGGAGCAGGGGCTGGAGTCACGTGTCACCTCTTTTCCTATTACAAATCTTTAAGTTATGGAACTACAAACTTTGATGAAGAAATTGAAGCAATTTGAATGGCCCTACAAAATCTTTTGTATAGAATTTCACATTTTCATCAAGCAGTTATTCTCTCCAATTCCAGGGCAGTAATTATAGCAATTACTTCCAAGTTGTCACCAAAAAACCAAACAATTATAGAATGTTGGAAAATCCTTACCCATCTAACCGCACTTCAAAAACTCCTAGTCTTCCAATGGATACCAGATCACTGTAGACTGAGTGGTAATGAGAAAGATGATTTTCTTGCTAAAAAGGGTACCGGCAATGTGCAGAAATCTATAGTTAATCTACCATTTTATGCAGCTAAAAGATTAGTCAACTCTGAATTCAAAAAAATTATTGCAAAATATTACTATGAAAAATCAAAAAATAAAAGATGGGAACTACCAAACATTCAAACAGTAATTCCGGAGTATCCTCGAAAAACAGCAGTTGCAACCTTCAGGTTGATTAAAGGACATGATTGTCTGGCAAAACATTTAAACAGAATTGGGATATATTCTTCACCACTCTGTCCTCTATGTGATCTGCAAGAGGAAATGGACCGAGACCAACTTCAAATGTGCCCGGCCACTTCTAGCACCCCATCCATCAGTGAAAAATATTGGAGAGCAAGAGGATTAATGACTTCATTGTCAGAAATCCAGCATTAGCTAACAACAACATATTAATACGGTGCCTACACAGAATCTGGTTTTAAAATCTATCAGTTGGTTTCTTTGCAATGGATTCAAAACCAAGGGCTTCTGTGGCAACATAACGGATCAAATAACACCAACTATGGATGTAGCTTTACCATGGTTATATTCTATGAAAAGTTGGCGGTACTAATGCAACCTAACAGATGGAATATCAGACCACGCCATAATGGGGGGAAAATGTCACAGTTGATTTTTGGGGTATTCCAATGAGCTGTTTCCTGTGTATCAGGCTTGATGTGCTATAAATCTATGACACAGGACCACTGACTTTACTTCCCTTTCAACTGCAGACATGCTAAGGATTTTTATGCTCAAAAAAATCCATCATCCTCCACCAGGTTTGATTCCACAACCTTGGGATGCAGAGTGTGAGAGACTAGTATGTGCCGATATTGCATCAGTGATGTGAATAAGTGTTGGAAGTATTCACATTTTGGTTTATTTAATGCGGTTTATTGAATAACCTTTTATGATGCGTGTTACCAAAATGTTTTATTGATTCTTAAAACAAAGGAAAATCAAAAGATAGCAACATAGAATATCAACTTCATTAGAATGTTTCTGGAATTTTTCCACTAGTGACCGCCACAACATCATTGTACTGGATACACTTGGATACAGAAAAATACCAGCCAGGTGTCCCAATCCTTATTGCCTGGACACCAAAAGACATGTCAATGACTTCTGCATCATTCTGAAGGAGGAGAGGCATTTTTGGACCATACTGTGACCTGTGATGGAACATGGCTCCATCATCCTACTCGCGAGAGCAAGAGGACGAGTATGCAGTGCAGGAAACTTAAGGATGGAGTTTATTGTACAACAATAAACACATGTTAAAGCAAAGAACACCACCTTCCAGGCTCTACAGAAATGTTTAGCATCTATTTTATACTTAATAAAATAAAGTACAACTATACTCTGCCACAAAAAAATGGGAAACTTATTGGGCAGTTATAGAATGTGAATTAGATAAACAATTTATGTTAGGGAGTTGACTTACAATTAATGCTGTCCCTTACTGCATGTTTGTGCCCATTTACAACTGGTTACTAGAAGTCACTTGTAGTTCAATCCAATTTTAAATCTACAAGCTACATATTTTGTTACAACCTAGTGAAAAGATGCCATGATTGTGATGAATGGTAGACAAACAGATAAGCTCTGGATTACCTTAGCACTGCATACCAATTAGCATGGTATATTCAATTGTAATCTCTTGTTACAATATAATGCAATATGATTTAATGTATTATCATGTCTGCAGTATGTGTAACACTTTGAATCTACCCACAAAGCCATAAAAATGCCTCCTTTACCATAGTCATAAATAGACCTTTGCTCACGTACATTTTATGGGCAAGCCGTAATAGTTGTCAAGTATGCTTGCCTGATCATTTGTAGGGCTCATTCTGTTTTCTTTCTTTTTTTTTTTTTTTTACAAAGTTTTGTGTTATTTAATAAATACTCATGGAAACTTTCATAACTATGTAAAATAAATCTTACTAAGTCCACCAACATCTTGATCGTGATCCCAAACATGGCCTACAGCTCGTCCTGTCAGCATAAGATTTATTAGACTCTGGCTACCATATCCATAGGTTCCGTCAATTAGAGGCTCTGTTGGGTCATTCAGCTCACTTCGAACTTGTTCCAAACCCTGCAAAAACAGCAATATTTCTTTAAGTAACTTCATACTGTTCAGCTTAAGCTTGCTTGTGCAGTTATACTATATCATTATTTTAACTATATCACCCATATACATGCTTTTATAACGAGCGTTAATCTGGTAGAAGGTTTTCCGGGTTTGTAGTTCATGACCCAATTGATGAGATATTATCTGTCATTTATAATTATAATTGTAAACCAACCAGTCACTGCTCTGAATTATCCAACAAAGTTACTGGTGAAACATAGTTGATATCTCACCAACTGGACTTGGAAACTACACTCTATTTCACTCATCTTCAATTGACCAACACAATCCAAGAATTTGTAGTTTGAGCAACTAGGATCATCCGTTGCTGAAATTCTGATTAATTATCAGAATCTGCAGTTCTGTTTGCATTATTTTCTATCCTTTCAGAGCAAAAGGTATTTAGTTGGTTGAGATATGAGTTCATATTTGGTGATTTCTTGCGTATTTATCAATTTATTCTTACTTTTAACTTTGAGATTGTTCTGAATGAATTATAGTTGAATATCAGCAATATATTAGTAAGTTTCGAAACCTTATATCTTCAATAAGAAGAATACTTAGAGATTTCACATCTCCAGTTACGCATTGTGGATCTATTCTCAAGTTAAAACAAATTCATATAACCAGCAATTTAGGAGTTGCTCCAGAGAAACGGTCAAGAGAGGACATTGCTCTTCAGCTCTATGTATAGGTTCAGATGGGCCTTTTACTCAAAAGTTATTGTACAAATGTTGGTGTGCTTAATGCCACATATTTATTATAGAATGAAACAAGAATAAATGTGGAATATTGAAATGATTTTGCTATTCTGTAGTTGTGGCTTTCTTGCTTATTATTGGACAAACTGAATTAAATCCAGGACCAGGAATGGAAATAATGATGGCAACACCAAATGGAATTGCAGAAGATGTGGTGTATATGAAACAAACGTAAACAAAAATAGATGAAAGGTTAGTTAATAAATCTCATGTGTTGCACTCACATGACTGTCTACTCTTCTACTAAGAATTCTTACAAACTGTTATTTCTATATCTTCATTAAACATTTGCAGAAATTATCTCATTGCTTGCTTCCTTATAGGTGCAAGGGGAATATGGGAATATAGTAAGCTTTAAGTGATAGTCAAATCTTTTAAAGCTTTGAGATTCTGTTCTCTTTGCATGGCTAAGATATAAAAAAATGAATAACAACAATCTTCCATTTGATGAAAGTTTAAGTAACCCAAAACTCACACAAATAACAAAGAATATCTCCGAAATGGTTCACTCTATTTAAAAAAAAAAAAAAAAAAAAAAAAAAAAAGGGAGGAAATAAATTGTGTTTTAGCAAGATCTACATTTTTTGCACACTAAGATTTGGTTTACCAGTTATGCAAAAGTGACACATGTGCCCGTGCCCACCCACCCAGACAGACAGACAGACACACGCACACACAGACACACATGCATACACACAGACAGACACATACACATGTCGGTCTGGGTGGCTCAGTTGGTTAGACACTGGTCTGATCCCAAGGTCGTGGGTTCAATTTTGGCCCAGACTGATGGTTTTTAAGTGTGCTTAAAAACGACAGCTCCATGTCTGTAGATTTACTGGCATGTAAAACAACTGCGGGGCAAAATTCCGGCAGATCGGCAATGCTGATGTGATCCTAGCAATTGACAGTGTTGTTAAACAGCATTCATTTCACCCGCACACACACAAACATCTTTTCTGATGAAATCTCAACATCCAATTTTGGGTGGAATGCAATACTTCCTCTACTTACTATACAGAGTACAGAAAGTAAAACTGGAAGAAACAAAAAGCTAATGGAAAATTTTGAAAGAGAAATTGGAGAAAAGATTACATGAATGAATTTTGAGAAATAAGAACTAGTTAACAGAGAAAGGATTATCATTATTTTTTGTATGAGGAAGAAAGAGGAAAACGGGTGCAGCAACAAGTGAAAGAAATCCTGAAAGAAAACCTGAAATTGGAATTAATGGGATGGGAAATAAGCTACTCTTTTAGTACAGGAAGACAAAGATTGAACCTAGGACCAATATTAGTAAAACTTGCATTGTAAATGGAAAATTCCAAGTAATACTTCACAACTAAGATGATCTAAAATCTTCATGAAACATTATTATGGTAAGAGAGAGAGAGAGAGAGAGAGAGAGAGAGAGAGAGAGAGAGAGAGAGAGAGAGAGAGAGAGAGAGAGAGAGAGAGAGAGAGAGAGAGAGAGAACTTAAGATACATTTTAATATGAGAATTGCAGCAAAGAACATGGAAAAGGACCTTGTAAGAGAATGAACACTTTGAGTTGATGGTATCAAACAAGATTTTAGAAAGCTAAATAAGACATATGAGATAGTACAGGAAATGACATATGATGCAAGAGAGAAAAGGAAAGAGATAGGTGATTACAAAACAAACAACAGAAGAGGAGAGACAGGAGGTTACACGAACAACCAAGATAAGCAGCTGATGGTTTCAACTTCAAAACAAGATTCACCATCACACCAGCTGAGTGATGGTCCTACTTTTATAATTATAGCATTTAATTGACCCATAAATTTAATGAGGTGAGAAAAGATTTATTTCGAAGAATAGAGACCTTGTAATTAATTTTAAATACCACTAATTGATTCTGTCAGCAAACCTGTTTTACTTCCAGTAGATGGCAATATGACAGCGAACAATCCATAACCTAGCAGGAGTAACTACAGCATAAATAAACAGAGTCAACAAGGAGAAAGAATCAGGACTGAAAAATTCAATGTCATAACAGGATTTGAATCATGGATCTTCCGCTTCACGTGCTGCGTGACTAAGCTACCATGGCCAACTTACCAACATGACATTACAGTCTCCAACTGATTCTCATTTTCCCGGTAGACCACGAGGGAACCTCACATCAGAGATAAGTTCCACAAAGGCGACTTCCAATTGTAAGTACTTTATGTACTGGGAAATGAATAACCTTTAGATCATGGGTGCACAAACAGCGCTCTTTGAGCGCGAACGCTCGGTACGACCGGGCGAGCCACAATGACAGCTCGTAGAGCGCTGACTGTGTGATAGAGAAGGATGACGTAGCGCAGTTTTAAAACAGCAGTCTAGTCACTAGTCACTAGATTCTAGTGGACTGTGTGTTGTGTGTAGCCGGTTGCTAGCGCTCCCTGCTTACGTATCCTTCCATAATGGAGGAATCCAAAAGGCGGAAAAGTGACCATCAGGCAAATACTTTCAGTGTTGCGTGGGAAAGCGATTACTTTTTCATAGCAGCTGGAACAAATTCTCAGTGTCTTATATGTCAGAAAATTTTGAAAGGTAGAAAAAAGCATAATATAATGCGTCACTACGACAAAACGCATAAAGATGTTTACAGTGAGCTTGTTGGTGAAGATCGCAGTAAAAAGGTTCAAGAGTTGAAGGATGCATTATTACCTGAGGTAGGTTGGAATTCATAATACTTTATTACTAGTGGAGTTAGTTTCCATTATTATAATATCACGAAAACATGGAAAATTGTGAATGTGAATATGTATTTATTTATTTATTATTTACAGGAGTGTGGCGAATCAACAGTGTTTAATGAGGCAATGCTGCGTGTGAGTTACAAACTGTCATATAATATTGCACTAGCAAGTAAGCCGTTTACTGAAGGCGACTTTATAAAACAATGTATCATTAATGCTGCAGAATTATTGTGCCCTAACGAAGTGCATCAGTTTGAATCGATCCCACTCTCACGTACCACAGTTGCTCGCCGCATCAGAGACATGGCACAAGATGTGCAGCTTCAACTCATACAAACGGCAACACAGTTCGTGGCATATTCTTTAGCACTCGATGAGTCAACAGATGCATCTGATACAGCCCAGCTAGCTATATTCGTGCGTGGTGTAGACAATAATCTCCACATTACAGAAGAATTGTTAGATTTTGTCCCATTAAAAGACACTACTACAGGCGAAGATATTTTTCACAGTGTTGAGGATTCTTTAAATGCCATTGCACTACCCTGGGATCGCCTGGTATCCGTAACAACAGATGGAGCTCCGGCAATGTGTGGCCAACGTTCAGGGTTTGTAAGTTTCGTTCGGGAAAAGGTTAAAAATGCTGGTGGCTCTGATGTGATTGGAGTCCACTGTCTCATTCATCAACACGTTCTCTGTTCCAAAGTAGCAAAGCTTGGTACTGTGATGGAAACAGTGGTAAAACATATTAATTATTTAAAATCACATGGACTCACACACCGACAGTTTCAAGAATTTCTCCGTGATATCGACACAGAGTATGGAGATATTCTCTATTATTGTGCGGTCCGGTGGCTAAGCAGAGGTAAGATGTTAGAAAGATTTTACCATCTTCGTGAAGCCATTTGTCAATTTCTTGAAATGAAGGGGAAACCCGCACCAGAACTCAGTGATCCCGCCTGGGTAGCCAACCTTGCATTTCTTGTGGATATTACTGGACACCTCAACAAATTAAATATTTCTCTTCAAGGAAAGAACCAGCTCATTCTCAATATGATGAATGAATTACGGGCTTTTCGTCGCAAACTTATACTTTTCATAAGTCAATTACAGTGTGGCAACATGGCTCACTTTCCAACTTTACAAAGTGCTTGTGATGGAGCGGTGTTCAGTGATTACGTAGAAGTGTTAATTGATATTCAAAATGAATTCGAATCTAGATTTCAAAACCTTGATTTACTTGAGAAGGAATTTCAAATTCTCGCAATTCCTTTCTCAACATCAGTTGAAACGGTGTCTCATGATTTGCAACTTGAACTTATTGATCTTCAGTGTGATATAAGAGCTAGAGATCGTTTCAACAATACCACTAACCTGAGTGATTTTTACAAGACTGTACCTCAACAAAAATATCCACGACTACACAAGCTAGCTGCAAAAATGATCTCAATGTTTGGTTCGACGTACGCCTGTGAACAACTGTTTTCTATCATGAACTTAAATAAAAACAGGTATCGAACATCTATGACTGACGTTTCATTAAGGTCAGTACTTTTTCTTTCAGCTGCCAATCACATAAAACCACGTTTTGATGTGTTGGTAAAGAGACATAACGTATGAATAGTTTGTACGTGCTATAGAAGGCAGTTTGTTTAAAAAATATGTTTCCTAACCATAAATTAGTAAAATAACATTTTGAGAAATCATTTATGAAACCTTGCACTTCCTTTCGTGTACTGGTCAGCCACAATATGAGTGCACGCGGTGAGAAGAGTTGGCAGAGACAAAGAAAGCATCTCGACAATGTAATCGGTGAGGCTACAATAAAAGGTTATCTCATAAGGTCACATTCCATGTCATCAAAGCCGCCGCAATAAACGTTACGCACAGAGAACTTTGTGCCATTGTTGAACAGTAAGGACATAATAACAATTTTACCCGAAAATTTGTGCGAAATTAATGCGAATTTTTCAAATAATTACCAACAAAAAATCTTCCCTTTCATGACGCTCTTTCGCATAATATTTATTGTGCCGGGAAAGAAAGGATAAGTTGCTAATGTGAAGACATCAGCAGGTCATTGTACGACTGTACATTCCCAGTATTGCCTTTCCCCTCGTGTTCCCTCGCTCTGCGCAGATCCCTAGACTTATGGTAGTAAACAAAACTGTGGCGTCTTCCTTAAAGTGTATTCATATCGTGGCCGAGTAGTACGCACTGTACGATACCTCTCCTCTCTGTCCACTCGTAAACAAGAGCGCTGCCAGTAGCTGTACTCCGCTCGCGAGCCGCGAGCCAGCTTCGGGAGCGGAAACCCTGTGCAGGCCTGCTTTAGATGGTGCCACAAAATTAAAGCATTGAAGCAGATGTTATATATTCCAAGAAGTCTTAAACTAAACTATCAGCTTGATTTTGTTAATTTAGCATTTTTTCTTCTGTTATTTGATCTATTCGCAATTTGCGGAAATGATAATTATTGCCAACCTTGTTTCGACATTTTAATTTTATTTACATAATGATTATCCTGTATTGTACCATGTTAGGAGTTTATTATTTGTCATTTTTTTGGCATGACCGAAATAATCCTAAAATCACACAATATATACAATGAGTAGGCGTAGGCTTTCTTGTCTTGGACAATTTGAAAAGTCAGCGGTCGCTGAACATGCTACAGAAGCGGAGGGGGAGCATGTCATCAAGTTTCAGGACACCAGCATTCTATCTAACATCTCACACTACCATGCTCGCCTACAGCGCGAAGCCATAGAAATTTATAAACATGCCAATAACTTCAATAGGAAAGAGGAAGCCCTTAAGCTCAACAAAACTTGGTACCCCATCATCGATAACATTAAACAACACAGTCAAGCAACACAAACCAATCAGAATCTAGTAGCGCCCGAGATGCAGCTAGCCCCCTCCCACCAACCACACTGCCTCAGCGAGCCCCGAGCCAATCAGAGAAGACCCCTCCGTGTATAAAATCCGCATCCCAGACAGTCAATGCCTCAGACGCAACTGTACCTTCACCAAGAAGACTTCGACCACGCCACCGATGATGTCCACCGCAGTAGTGGACGAAACGTCTGGACCAAGTTACTCCGGCAGACCACGGCAAATCAGCCCGGAAGCCTCTTTTAGAATATATACAATGTTTGACATCATCATGATGATTCTGATGAAGTGACAGGGGGTATTGTTAAGGAAGACAATAGCCAAGCCATATTGCCATGGTAACGTATAGAAAATTTGCCCAAATACTTCTTGGAATTCTTCTTACTCGCTTAAGACAGTAGCCATTTTTCGGCGACTTTCTGAAAAATTGTGAATTATATTGTAACAATTTTCAAATTTCCATTATTTATTTTCTCTTTAATTTACAACAGATATGGCTCACGTAAGAGTGTTGCCTATAGCGCAACTGGCTAAGGAGTGTTTGTTCAAATCTACGGTGGTGGACTAACATGAGGTCGAATCCCACTCAACATTCTTTGACTGCCTTCGTAGTCCGGTTGGTAGCACGCTTGCCTCTGGCACACAGGACCTGGGTTCGATCCCCAGTACCAGCATGGGGATTTTATCCCCTCTGGGAGGTCTGGCATGGGGTGCACTCAGCCTCATTAGTCCTGAGGGGACCAATTGAGGAGTTACTTGATGGAAAAGTAGCAGCCCCAGGTCGTGAAGATTGCATAACTGGCCGGGAGTGATTGGGACGCTGACCACATACCACCCGGGGCCCAAATGACCAAGTTGTCGAGGGGCCCTTAAATTCCACACTCCACTCCACTCCACATACTATGCTCCAGTACTGTACCCCACCAATGACGCCTGTAGTGGGCCGAGGTAGGGGACGCAGCAGCAGGGTGGTAAGGCTTGGCTTGTGGGATCATGGTCTGTTGTGCCGGGCCTTAGTTTAGTTAGTTTTATGGCTCACATAAGCAAATTAGTACAACTACACTTATTAAACTCTTTTTCTATTACAGAATATTTCAGCTCTAACCTTTTTCAACACTCTGTTATTAACTGTCACCATGGCAACTTTCTTGAAAACCAAGGAGTATTAATTTATATGGAGAAGTCTGAAGCCATGTCACACTGCTCCCTCCTCAACGCTGATCGTCCCGACAAGTACCATCATAATTAGCCAGATGATCCGAATGTAACACCAGCATCTCCCCTTGGGGCAGTCTCTGAATGTGGTAGACTAAGTCATTGATCTTCTTCACTACGCGGTACAGTCCTTGCCATGGTTGTTGCAGCTTTGGGCAGCACCCCTTGCTCTGGGTCGGGAGGTACAGTCAAACCAGATCTCCTTGCTGGAACCATAGGCTCGCCGATCGTACATGATCTTCACCCGGTCTCTCTCTAGCTGGATGTGCTGACGGGCCATCCAGGCGATCATGAAGGCAATCCACTAGGTTCACCATGTAAGCGACTGCTGACTGTGCAGTTCTGGGGGGACTGCCAAACATCAGGTTACAGGGGAGGCGCAATTCTCGCCGAAAGACCAAACTAGCTGGCATCATCTTGGTCGTGTCATGGGTAGACGAGCAATAGGCCAGCAAGAAAAGCAGTATCCTGACAACCCAGTCCCTCTGATGGTTGGCCACAACCTTCCTCAGATGTTTTTCGAGGGTTTTTATGTACCTCTCGAACATGCCATCTGACTGGGGGTGGAGAGGCATCATGTGTGTCTTGTGCACTCTGAGTTGCTCTAGCATTGTAATTCCAGCGGCACTTCAAAGCGGCAGAACAGTTCTTCCACAAGACAGTCCACGATGGTCTTGGCTTATTGATTCGGGGTGGCATGCACCTCTGGCCACTTAGTGAAATAGTCCATGACTACCAGCAGATATTTGTTGCCCCTATCAGTGATAGGAAATGGCCAAGCTATGTCAATGATGATGCGCTCGAATGGTGCTCCAACATTATACTGCTGCATGCAACCCCAGTTCCTGGTCTGTGGGCTGCGACTTGCTGCACACATATGACATTGATGACACCACCTCTCAGCATCCGCTCGTGACCTCAACCAATAGTACCTCTGTTGCAGCTTGTCGATTGTGCGGTTGGGCCCAGATACCCTCGGGATGAACCAGAATGTACCTCCTCCAGGGCCTCCATAACCCTACTCCGAGGAAGTACCAACTGCTCTCTTTGCGTTTTTCCGTCTGGTGACTCCCAGATCCCGTACAACACACCATCCTTCATCTTCAGCGAGTCCCATTTTGCCCAGTAGGACTTATATTCGCTACTCCTGGGGGCGACATCCTCCCAGCTTGGCCGGGTTCCTGCCTGCACTTCTCGGAGGAGGGGTCTCAAATGGGTTCTACCAGCTACTCCCTCCTCAGACCTGCACTATCCCATCCGTCCGCAGGCACCGCTGAAATCACATGAACAGTTGTGTCATGCTCCCTCTCTTCCCCTGTTGCAGTGACCACATTCCTCTGGGCAAGGTCTCCTCAACAAAGCATCAGCATTGGAGTGGCTCCTTCCTTTCCTGTGTTCTGAGGTGAAGTTGTACTTCTAGGTTCTTGAAACTCAGCAGCCAAGTGAGGGTGGAGTGGTCGGTCCTCAGATGGAATGGCCGACTGTGCAAGTACTTATGGAAATGTTCCAGTGAACTTCACCACTGCCAGGAGCTCATGCCAGGTAACAGAGTAGTTCTTCTCGGCCTTGGAGAGTGTTTTGCTGTAGTAGGCTATCACCCGCTCTTGTACGCCTTGGACTTGGGATAGCACGCCTCCAATTCCATTGTCGCTAGCATCAGTGTCCATGATGAAATCGCAGTCTGCTTAGGGGGAAACCTAGAACAGGAGCACTACAAAGTGCTGACTTCAGTGCCTGGAATGCACCCTCAGCTTGTTCCATCCACACATAAGGCTGGTGTTCTTCCGTTAGACAAGTCAGAGGCTTTGCGATGTTGGAGAGGCCAGTCTTTTAAGGCCTGAGTCTTCTCCGGATCCATGGTCACTCCTGAAGGTGAAACTATATGGCCCAAGTAGTAGACCTTCTTGCTGAACAGCTGGCACTTATTTGCGTTCAGCTTCAGATTAGCAGCCTCCGCGACACCTTGCTCAGGTTTTCCAGATGCTCTTCAAAGATGCTTCCAATCACGATGATGTCATCCAGGTATAGCAGGCAGGCATCGTAAGTCAAGCTCCTCATCACCGACTCCATGAGATGCTGGAGAGTTGCTGGCACACTACAGAAGCCAAAGGGCATAATGGTGAAGTGCCATAGCCCTTGACCCATCGAGAATGCGGTCTTTCCTTCGTCTCTGGGGTTAAGAACTACCTGCCAGTATCCCGATTTCAACTTCAAAGCTGAAATCCACTGGGAACCAGCAAGAGTATCCAGTGTGTCATCAATCCGGGGTAAGGGAAAGCTGTCCATTCGGGTGACAGGAAAAAGAAGAACTGAACAATTTAACATATACTTGAATAACAGAAGACTAGAAACAGCTGAAGAAATAAAATACCTAGGAATTTAGTTTGACCACAAACTGTTGTTGTTGTTTTCTAGTGCCTTGCATCTGGCAATGAAGCCATTAGCATTCGTGCTTTCCAATACTTTTGAACTGTAGTTTTTTCTGATCTTAATGCTTCATCTTCAAGTGGTCTTCGTTCATTTCTGCTGGATCGTTACACAGGATACATATTGGTGAGGCTGAGATACCCATTCTGTACAGATGACTTGCCAAGCAGTCGTGATTTGTCAATAGTCGGAAGGCTGCAACTGCTGTTTTCCTTGGTCTCTGGGGGATTATATCTGGATTGGAAAGTAGTGAAATCCATTTTTTATCTTTGGCATTTGTTTCTATTTCTTGTAGGTATGAATGAGAAAATTTTTTAATGATCAAGCGTTTTATTGAGGAATATGAGAAATTGAATTTAGACTTTTGTTTTATTGTTGTGCCTTTCTTTGCAAGTGAGTCTGCAGCTTCGTTCCCCATGACTCCACAGTGTGCTGGAATCCATTGGAGATGAACAGTCTTATTAACTTTTTGGAGTTGTGTTAACATTTTGTAGCATTCTCTAATTTTTGTTGACTTCTTTGTAGTATTTGAACATATTCCCTGAATTGCAGCTTCAGAATCTGAAAGAATTACTGCCTTGTTAAATTTATTTAAGGGAAGATTTAATAATTGTCGGAGAGCAATGTATATAGCCTCTATTTCTCCATCATAATTTGTTGTGTCTCTGCCAACAGAATGATAAAAGGAAAAATGTGAACACGTAACTCCAGCTCCAGTAAGGTTTTCCTTGGAGGATCCATCAGTATATATGTGCAGCCATTCTTCTGTGGGATACCTAGTATTGATTGTTTCCAGAGCTAGAAGTTTTTGTATTTCTTTTGGTGTGTCTGATTTACTTATTTCCTCTATTAATTCCAAATTGAAGGTAGGTTGCAATAATTCCAATGGATTTTCTCTTATAAGTTGACCACAAACTATTCTTTGACAAACACATAGACAACATAATATGTACCATCTACCATCTTAATACATATGCTAGGAAGAACAGCAAAGCTTAACTGGAACCTAGGCTACAAGTCCCTAAAAACAATCTATGAAGGAGCACTCATCCCTATAATAACATATGGTGCCCCTGTATGGGGAGAAGCAATAAAGAAGCAAACAAACCTGAAGAAATTGCAGAGGATACAAAGAGTAATCAACATCAAAATGATAAAAGGTTACCAAACAATTTCTTTTGACACTTCTTGCATGATAGCAGGTGTACCCCGAATAGGAATATTAATAAAAGAGAAAATTCAACTGTACAGATTGAGGCATAACCTATGGAAAAGGGACCTAGAATGAGAAACACTAAATCCAGTCAAAGATTGGCCACATCCATCCCAAATAGTTAAGATAAATGAAAATAACGACATAATAACGAAAATAGCGCATCCCATAGAAATCTATACAGACGGCAGCAAAATTGAAGGCCAGGTGGGAGCAGGAGAAGCAGTATATGTGGAAAAATCCATTTGGATAGAATTTAAATACAGATTAAACCCCACCTACTCAAACAACCAAGCGGAAGTTATTGCCATCCTTAAGTCTCTGGAACATCTCCAAACCTCCCCGGATTACGCCAACCACAGAACCAAAATGGCTATATTTACAGACAGCAAAACCACTCTTGACTCAGAAACACCATACGTTCCCCAATCATAGAAGAAATAAGGAATAAACTCTGCCTAATGACGGAAAGCTGGTTGATAGACTTCAGATGGGTAAAGGCGCACGTAGGGATAGGCCTTGCACATAGGCCTTGCCAAAGAAGCAGCCCAAGACAATGATCTACCCATAGTATACAATAAAGTACCTACAACATCAATAGCCTCTGAACTGAAGAGAAGAACTCAAGAAAAATGGCAAGAACAGTAGGAGAGCTCAAAAAAGGGGCTAAAACAAGATCATTCTTCCCAAGTATAGAACAGAGATTAAAACTTAACATTCCTATGGTATCAGAAATTACAGCAGCAGTAACTGGCCAAGGCATAACAAAAGCTTACCTCCATAAGTTCAAAATAATCAACAACTCAACGTGTATCTGCAAACTAGGAGAACAGACAATATGTCACCTGATATATGAATGCAAACTACTAGAAGGAGAACGCAAAATCCTCACAGAAGCAATCTGAGCTGGAGAGAGATGGCCAACTATCAACAACGCACTAATAACAAAATGCACCAAGGCATTCTACAGATTTGTGAAATCAATAGACTATGCTAAACTAAAATAACACGATGATTAACAAAATATAAATTATAAAATGTCAATTTACCTTCCATGAAACCTTGTAAATATGCAATAGTTATCTTTTAGGAAATATGATTAACTACACAGAGATTCTAGTCCTCACTGCCATAGTAGCAGCATTATGCATTCTAAAAACTCACCTGATACAATAGAAACTGAAAACTAAAAGAAAACTGAAATATGTAATATTACTATGTAATGGAGCATGTTGTTATATGTACAATAAATAAAATAAAAAAAAAGAATTCAGCTTCCAATAATCCACACAGAACTGAAGGTCACCTTTCTTTTTTACCAGGACTGCAGGAGAACACCAAGGGATTTGGACTCTTCGTTGATGCCCCTCGATCTCATCTCCTGCAGCATGTCTCGTACCTCTGCCTGTTTTGCCAGTGGGACACATCTCGGTGCTTGTCGGATAGGTTAGGCATCCCCAGTGTTGATGTGATGGAGCACTCGGTTGGTGTGACCGTAATCACTGTTCCCTTGGCTGATTGCTATCCTGATCACTGTCTGAAGAATTCAGCAGCCTCACAGGCACTTCCTTCTGGCAAGGTAACAATGCTGTAGCAACACATACTCTGTCTAAGGGCGTTTTCCGGTCCAGCATCAGATTCTTTGATGGCTTCCCTTGCAGGTGCACTTGGACAACCACCTCACTTCTCGCAGGGACCACCACGTCCTCTACTAGGGTCACTGTGCACATCCTTGTCTGCTCATTTGGGCTCCAAAGCATCACCTCATCTTGGCTGAGTCGCAAGACCCTCCGACCAATGTTGACCACCGCATCATGGCCCCTGAGGGCATCCAGTCCCAATGTCACTTCCTCGGCCACCCTCGCGACAAACACCCACAAACTCACAAAGTTGTGCCCCAAAGTCAACTCTAGCCAGGCCTCCTTCTCCACATGCAATGTGTCACCCGATGCCGTCACTATCTGGTAAGGTCGCTCTGGTTTCCTCAACGGCAACCCCTTTGCCACATCAGGTCGGATCATGGTTACAGCTGTACTCGTGTCCACCAGTATCTGGTACCGCTTTCTCCATATCCACCCATCCACGATGGGGCTGTCGTCCATCTGCCTGCACAAAGTGTGCAGCGTCACCCAAAGGGTCAGTGATGAGAGCTCCGAGGTGCCCCTCGTTATGCTGGTACTCACTCATTTCCCACTTGCTCGTCAAATAGGGTGCAGACAGTCCCTCATCAGATGTCCTCACTGGCCACACCCCCAGCACACACCATTGAAAGGTCTGCGTCATCGTCCTTGGGTGATTCCACAGTCCACATCCTATCGAATGCTCCTACTTTTTGATGTTGGGGTGGTTGTTACCTTGACCGCGACAAACAAGTAGGCAGCTTCCTCTGATATGTACCCTGCTGGGAGGTTCACCAGAGCCTTGTTCACCAGTTGTTCAATGGCCAGGATGAACTCCTACAGCGTCTCATCTGGCTGATGCAGCCTTGAGTTGAGCTGGCTGCAATAGGCTGTTGCCAAATGGTGGTTCCTGAGTTGGTTTTCTAAGGCTTCCCAAATGTCTCTGGATGTCACCGACATTGGAATCGTGTTCAGCACATCGGCCGCCCATCCCTGGAGACTAGCTAATAGTTGAGTGGCTTCTTCTCCTGCTGACCATCCGTTGTGGGTGGTAACGGGAATTGCCGGCAGAATGCTTAAAAAGTTGTCGTCACGCATACTTCGGTGGCTTGATGTGCACAGGTGGTGTATTGCATCCTGGCGTCTCAAACTTTAGATCCTTAAGCTTTTTGCCAATCATTTGTTCCACCCTGGTGTTCAGTTCCTTAGTCCTGCTGCCAACTCTGGCTTCCAGGGCACCAAGCCGTTTGCCGACATTTTCCGCATTGGTTAAGGTTTCTCATCCTTCCGCCAAGTTGTTCTACCTCTGTCCTCATCCCAGTCTCAGCTCTCTGCGGTAATAAGCTTAGAGAAGTGAAAGAACTTCCGATAAACTGGGTAACTTCCTGTCGCATATCTCGCCGCGAGGAGGTTAGTTTGGCTCATTTAAGAACAGGATATTGCAATTTTTCACATGGTTACCTATTTAAAAGGGACCTTGCCCCTCGACCTTTTGACTGTCACGTGCTGCTAGAGTGTTCCTCTCTAGCACACCTTCGAGATTCTCTGCAGCTGCCTGCCAGGCTTGCAGAGGTCTTGGCGGATGACAAAACAGCGGTTGATAGTTTTTAAGTTTTTAGCGGAGTGTAGCATTGATTTGAGGATTTAAAATTTTAGATATCTCTTTTTATGCTTTTTGACATATTTTTCACCTTGCCATATCTGGCTATTGCCAATGTTTTTTACCTTTTTGTGTATGTTTTCCTTGTTGCTAGTATTTTTGTTTTTGAGTGAAATTTATATCTGGCTACTGCCATGAATCTTTTAAGGGCGCTCATGACCTCGAAGTTGAGCGTCCTTAAACCAAACCAACCAACCAATCATCCCAGTCAGTTGCTCTTCAATCTTCGCCGATAGCTCCGTCTTCATCTTCTTCATTTCGGAGTTCATTTCTGCCTTCATTTCTTCCTTTACACCTTCTATTTTTGCCTTGATCTTCTCTACTGCTGAATTCACTGTTGTTACTTTGCTTTCCATTTTGTCCATGCTGTTATTCATTTCTGTCTTCATCTCATTTGTTTCCATCTTTATTTTTGCTACACTAGCCAATATTTTTTCTAGCATTACCTCCATTGTGGTTTTTACGTTCCACTTCTATTTCTTTTGTGGCTTTCATTTCACTTGTCACCACTGAAACAATTTTCAATTATCTGTTATTTATTTTCTCTTTAATTTACAATAGGTATGGCTCACATAAGCAAATTAGTACTACTACACTTATTAAATTCTTTTTCTATTACACAATATTTCAGCTCTAACCTTTTTCAACACTTGTTACTAACGTCCCCATGGCAACATTCTTGAAAACCAAGGAGTATTAATTTATATGGAGAAGTCTGAAGCCATGTCACAATATGATATGAGACTTACCAAACAGTAGGAAGTACTTAAGAATGTGCTGTAAAATTATAACGACATAATAATTGTATTAATAAAAAAGGGTGCTATAAAAGAACTTCATAAATTTAACTGAAGGAGTTGCTTTATTCTGTCACCATGACCCAAGAATAAGAGAAGAGTTTTCATCACTCATCGCTAATCGCCCAGAAATATACAAAAACTACACCAGGTGACTCCACAATGTGTGGTTATATAAGACACCAAAACTTTAAATACACAATATTCAGAAAAACTGTACCAGTCTCTTAAGATCCTTAAGCTTTTTGCCAATGATTTGTTCCACCCTGGCGTTCAGTTCCTTAGTCCTGCTGCCAACTCTGGCTTCCAGGGCACTAAGTAATGAGAAAATCTTAGCTTCAATCTTGCGGATGTTCAGAGCAATGTGTCAAGTTGAGAACCATTCTATCAATGTAGATCGAGAATCTTGGAGAGTTGATGGCTATAGTTAATTTGGAATTTGAATTATACAAAACTGTATCATTTGCATACATAGCCATGGAACTAGGGTGCAATACAGACATACTGCATGTGAATAAGTAAAATAATATCGGTGCGAGTATCTTGTGGGACTTCAGCAGTGGTTACTCTGGGTGCTGATGTGAATCCATGGTTAGCATGTCTGCCTCATGTTCAAGAGGTCGCAAGTTCGAATCTCGCTTAGGGTAAGTTATCTGAATAAGGTTTTTTCCTAGGTTTCCCCTTATCCTAAGAAGACGAATGTCGGGTAACTTAAAGCTGTATGGACCTCGGGCTCATTTGACCATTTCATTCACTGTCCGATATGACATTATGTTGGAGGATGTTAGCACAAAAAAAACTATATAAACCACAAACTTACATTCTGTTAAGAAGCTCTTGATAATATGGTTCAGGTAGTCTGGTAATCTAATTCTGTATAATTTGAATACCAGTCTTTCATGCCATACTTTGTCAAAGGCTTGAGAGATACCTAAAAAAAACGGCTACAGTATATTGTTTATCTTCAAATTCTTTAATTATAGCTTCTGTAATCCTTAATAATTTATGTGTTGTAGAATGGTTAGGACAGAAGTCAAACTAGTAATCTGGAATGGCGTTATTGTGAAATATGAATCTGGAAAGCCATTTGTGAATAATTTTTTGAAACAGCTTTGATGTCATTGATAACAAACTGATTGATCAATAGCTAGATGGCAAATGTTTCAGTGTGTTGGTTTATGGAAAGGAATGACTTCAGCGAGTTTCCATGCCTTTGGGAAATAACTGATTCTTAAAGAAGCATTGAAGATTGTAGCTAAGTACGCTAAGGCCTTCTTTAGAACAATATTTGGAATTATATCATGCCCTGGCAACTTTTTATTTGGTAGCAGACTAACAAAATAAATCAGTTCATCTACAGAAATAGGAGACATTTTGTTTGGAACATTTGGTATTTTTACGTGTCGATGAAGTTCATTTACGAGTTCATTTGTGTCCTATTCATTAACACTTTCTTTATGAGTAAATATGTGTTTGTAATGTGAAGCAAGTAGACTACATTTAGAGATAGCATCTGTTACTGTTTGTTCATTTGTGTATGATGCTTGTATTGCCACAATATCTGCTTTGTCGCTTGCCAGAATGTGTTATGGTAAGTAGCAGCAAGGTCTTGGCCTCCTAAGGCAAGTCATTGATTAAATAGAAAATGATTATCCGGGTGTTACGAAATAATTATACAGGAGCAGGGGGTTTCACAATATCCACGACAATTCTTTAAAATATTCGTCCATTAGCCCCACGTCAGCGCCATTTTGTGACAATGAAACTCAAAATAATTAGAACTTTCTCGATGTACCTTGGGTGCGGTATGGGTCAACACTTAATAGAAATGATTAATCTCCGGTTCCTCGTCAAAAGTTTGTTTATAGTTCTGTTATATAACATATAGTTCTGTTATTATACAAATTTTCTGGATTGGTGTCCTTTCTATAATGCATTATGGGGTTCACACTACCCTAACACGGACTATATATATTTGTAAGTTTGTAACCTTCTTCTATTTTTATGCTTCTTAACAATATATATATTTGTTCCCTGCGTTGTTATTTCTGCTATCTTTCACAACACAATGCTCATCCAATACAACACTATACGCAGATAAATTTCCAAATTATGTGCAGACTTCGCAATTTCCATATGACGCCACCCCAAGTTATTGAAGAAGAAGACAACTGAGTATATATTTTTGCCGACTATAATAATTATAATGTTAGGGGGCCTTTCCACCACCTTTATAACTTTGCATTTACCATTCCAGAGGGCTTACACAGAAAATATCGCCTCAAATGCCTCTCATCGGAATGTAGGTAATTTCCAAACAAACACTAAAAAGTAATGAGTATAAAACAAAACAATATATTACATACATTCCGATGAATGCCTCTCGATAATCAAATCTTAAACATATAAACAATTCCAATATTAATATATACAGGAAAAACATATATTTATATTGTTACAATATCTGATACATTTGAGAGGTAGAACTGTAACTTAAAAATTCAATGCCACAGCTGGGACTTGAACCACAGACCTTCCACTTACCAGGCAGCTGCTCTAACCATTGAGCAACTGTGACAATCTGCCCACACACGGCTTGTGTGTTTAAAAACACCAACAGTAAGTTTGTTGGCATAAATAAATAATAATTACCATCTGATACATTGTTTTTTTTTTAAATATTAATATATATACAAATATACATGTTTATACAAATGGTCACGACATCCAACACATTTTTTTTCTGTGATTTCCGTAACGTGATCTCATGATGGAATTACTGTCTGTCTCGTCATCATCAACATTATGTCTGTATGCCTCGCCTCTCGCATTTTTCCTTTGCATGTGCCGTACATTTTTGTTATTTTGAGTTCCTAACCTTATTCTCATGTTGGTATTGTTTATTTTCGCTAACTTCCTCATCAAAAGTAGGTGGGGTCAACTCAAGTAACAGGTAATTCATATTATAAGGGTGACCTTCATTTGCTATATAATAGATCTTAGTCAAATCATTTTTCTGGAGGTTAATAATATTACTACCATTGTCAGGTAAGTCAATATCTGTCACAATCATATGTTCATTTACAACTTGATTTTCATCAACATCATTTGCCTGCAATGCAATTACAACTTGGGTTAACTTCCCAGTATTTTCTTTTTCTAAATAATTTTGCATTTTTCGCATATTAACTTTTACTTCACCACTGAACTTATTAGACTCCTTGCGTTGTAATTGCATTTCAGTACCCATAGTTTTAACATTGCTTAGATTACTAATTTCATTACTATCCACCTTTTGTGCTAAATTTGTCAAATTACTATCTCTTGAGATGAATCTAACTTCATCTCATTTTTCAATGACTTGATTACATTTTTTAATTCTAACATACTTCTATCCCATGTTTTGGATAAGTCTGACAAACTACTATTAAGACCTATCATTTGTTTTTCTAAGTCTGACTTATGACTATCCATTTTTAGATTCGTCTCCATCATCTGTTTAGAGAATTGCTGCAAGATCTCTTTCAATCCTAACTCTGTCCCACAAACCTTTTCTACTGATATTTCACTCTTCTCTCCCTCTCTGCTATCACCTAACTCTTTAACACTCTCCATCTTTCCTACTAATTTCCTATTCCTTAATATCATTCAATCTGTTATTCAAAATTAAGTTATTTTTTATTTTAAATTTCACATATAATTAGAGCAGTCTTACTTGTTAAACGTTGAACTTCACTAATTTCTTCTCTCTTCTTACGACCTCCGTTGTCCTTGGATTTTCTCGTTTCTTCTTTCTTCACTCTTCTAACTACTTCTGTTGTCCTTGGATTTCCTCATTTCTTCTTTCTTCGATCTTTGTTTCTTGCATTGACCCAATTTGAGCCCCACGTTGGGCACCATTTTGTAACAAAATAATTATACAGGAGCAGGGGGTTTCACAATATCCACAACGATTCTTTAAAATATTTGTCCATTAGCCCCACGTTAGCGCCACTTTGCAACAATGAAACTCAAAATAATTACAAACTTTCTCAATGTAATTTTACTCACTATTCACACATTGGTGCACCCTTTTGTAAAGTTTTAAATATAATGAAGAGCTGGGGTACCATCTGCTGTGTGGTATGGGGCGTGGCAATTTTGTTCAGGCGGGCTAGAACAGCGGCGAGCGTATCCAGGGCACGGTACGGGTCAATACTTAACTAGAATGATTAATTTCCAGTTCCTCGTTAAAAGTTTGTTTATTGTTCTGTTATATAACAAATAGATTATACAAATTTTCTGGATTGGCGTCCTTTCTATAATGTGCTACGGGGTTCACACTACCCTAACACGGACTATGTATATTTGTAAGTTCGTAATCTTCTTCTATTTTTATGCCGCTTAACAATATATATATATTTGTTCTCTGCATTGTTATTTCTGCTATCTTTCACAACACAATGTTCATCCAATACAACACTATACGCAGATAAATTTCCAAATTATGTGCGGACTTCGCAGTTTCCATATGATGCCAACCCAAGCTATTGAAGGGGGCCTTTCCGCCGCTTCTTTGACTTTGCATTTAACCATTCCAGAGGGCTTACGCAGAAAATATTGCCTCACAGGCTTGTCATCTATGGTCTAGTGGAAAATCTCCTTCCAGATGTTTCGTTTGAAGCTGTATCAAACATCCTCAGTGACCGTAGTACTCTGTTAGTCTCGGTGACAACTAATATGGAGCCTTTTGGTTTCACGAGTTTTATATGCTTAGCTTGTGTGGGCAGTTGACAGTTGGTCCGGTGTTTGTTTATTGGTTTGGCTGCTGCATGGACTAGGCTAAAGTGGGGGCTGTTTCCAATCCTGGAGGCACTACAAAAGAAGAAAGCACATCTGCTATACTTCCTTAACTTTTTGATCTGTTGCCAGGAGACAATGGTATTATCCTGTGCTTCCTTCGACAAAAGTACTCTTTCAACATAACGCCAACACCATCGCTTCGCATCTACAACCGCATGAAAAGAGCTTTACTTCAGGAACAAATTCACCAAACCTGCCAGGATTTGCCTTCAATGACTGCATACTGATATCTCTCCACTTGCAGGTTAGCAGTATACTATCCAGACAGGACGGGAAAAGGTGTACAGAATCACATATAGCTTTATGATGTCAACCTCAAACCAGCCAACCACCAGACAGAAGTACGGCAACTACTCCAAGTCACAATCCTCTACTGCCAATAAACCTAAGCACACAGTGATCAACTTATGTGACTACCAACTGTCGGAGTACAAAACTGCCATTCTGGCAAAAGGTGGCAACTTTGCTGTCACTCCCAGCACTTTACCTACAGAAGATATCATTGCCAACATAGAGCCTGGCATTCGCAACGTCTCTGGTTGTGCTGCAGAAGAGATATGCCGCAAATGAGCCAGGATTCTGCAATGGGCAAAACCTCCTCAAAGCAATCTCTCTGGATCGGAGAGAAGGCTGCCTTAAAAATGCTGAACAGCAACAAAGAGATTGTTATCAGCACAGCAGATAAAGGAAATGCCACTGTCATCATGAACATTTCTGATTATCAACATAAAATCTCTGAACAGCTACCTTTAGCAAACTTCTATGTTATCCCACCTCATGCATTTTGCGAAAAACCAACCAGGTCATTAAGCAGTCTTCAATGCCTGTGCAAATGCAGCAACTCGCAAGCACAGAAGCTGAACCTCCAAAACTATACAGACTACCAAAGGTTCACAAATCGGAAGTACCACTCCGCCCCATATTAGTGCCATCAGATCTCCTACATACTACTCGGCTAAACACCTGGTCAAACTCCTGTAGCCACAAGTTGGTAATATTGACTCCTACATCAAGAACTCTGCACATTTTGTTGAAAAGCTGAAATCCTTGACCGTGCAGTTCAATGACCTTATAAGTTTTGATGTTACTTCTCTGTTCACAATGATGCCCATTCAGGAGAGTGTTACTCTTCTACAAGAATTATTCCCTGAGGACATTACAAACTTATTCTGCCCTGTGTTAGAAATGACTTATTTCCAGTGGAACCAGTTCTATAAACAGAATGGAGTGGCTTTGGGCAGTCTGGTGAGTCCAGTTATTGCTAAGTATTACATGGAACATTTTGACACCACCACTCTGCATCCTGCTAAACAAAAACCTGTGTGCTGGCTTCACTATGTATGTAGATGACATTGTCATCTGGAGCCACAGACAAGAGACCTTGACAGATTTCCTATGCCATATCAACTCTATTCATCCATGCATACAGTTCACTATGGAAATGCTGGAAACGGAGAGCAGACAGCTACCATTTTTGGACATACTCGTAACCAGGAAGTCCTATGGTACGCTCTCTCACACAGTCTACCGCAAATCCACACACACAGACTGGTATCTATACAAACTCTCCAACCACCATCCCAGCCAGAACAGAGTTATCATCAAAACACTTGAGCCCAAGATGTTTTTTCTTTTACCTTTTGGTAGAATCAAAGAGAGTTAGCTGCATGTTCTGTTAGTAGTTTACACATTTTGGAGCCGTGGAGTTTTGTTTAGTGCACTGTAAGTAATGATGGGATTCAAGGCACCTAACACAGAGTGGTTTCAGTTGGCAGTAGTTCTTTGTAAGCCCATAATTTTGGTAATTTGTATACTGTGGTATTTCTCTGGACTGTCTGCAAGGTTCTACTTTAACTACGCAATAGAGCAATTGGGTTAAATTTAAAATAGATTTACTCTGATCATTTAGTTCAAGTTCTACTGCACACAGCAGAATTGGTTGTTTATTCTTTCCTAGAAAATGCGCTATTTTAAGAACTGGACATTTCATTTCCTATAATTCTAACTTTATTTCCTCATCGGAAATACAGCAAGGAACGTTTCTGATTATAACGAAGAACTTTCTCTCTGCAGGGTTTCTGTATGCACTTATATGTTACTGTTGGATAGAGTCCAAATATGCTGTGAGTGCTCTGAAGTCATTGGAAGTTGAAGTGAAAACCTTTAGTAATGTTAAATAATTGTTCCTTTCATTTGAATATGAAAGCTGCAGCATATTCTTCTGTGAACTGTTCGAACAAACAGATTAGGGAGGCATACTGGTGGGATTTTTACTTTGTTCTTCTATGGAAGCTGTTGATCCATTCTTTTACACGATTTCATTTGTTTACATTTGCTGTTGTGTGGGAAAGAATTATTTCTTATAAGCTAGAAATCTATACTTACATCTTCCAATTTGTTTGATGCCATTTCATGGCAGAACTGCTGGAATATTGCTGTTCACTGTTATAGCCACTTACTAACATATCTGTTTCCTCGTTAACATTTAACATGTCGATGCTGGTAGATGAAATTCATCCAGGTACTCATACCTCCCGTTGCACTTTCTCTCACACACACAATAAGCTGTAAATTTCTAAGTAGCTAGGTGACCAAGCTTCGCTCAGCATTCTTCCCCCCCCCCCCCCCCTCCTTTTTTTTTTTTTGGGTGAAATCTTATTTTTTGGGAGAAATAAACTTGAAAAGCAAAACATTAACTAAATATTTGTCACAATTGTTGAGTCATTTCAGAGATGCAAGAGATTTAGAGATACATATAAATATTTTATAAGCACAATCATTTCAGTCATTAAATGTCTACTGCTGAATGCAGGCCTCCCCCATAGATTTCCATCTAGTTTGAGGTTTTCGTTGAGCATTTGTTCTGCTATGGAGTTTAGTTTTTTGGTGCTGTGGTCCAATCTATCTACCAGGGCGTTAACATATTGGCCAAGGTCCTTCATCTTTCCATCAAGTTTTTCCATGGCTTGCTTAAACCTGGCTAGTCGCCCATTAGTATTCTGCAATAGCTCATCTTCATATTGGACATTCCCATTTTAATTTTTTCCATTGTGGAGTATACAATTTTTAAACATGGCTTCCATTTTTGTTTCCATTTTTTCCCTTTTTTGTTTCCATATTTTCCATTCCGTAGTTCACATTTTTTAACTGGGCTTTCATATTTATTTCCATCTCCTGCATTCTGGAATTCATTTCATTTCCCATTATGTCCATTTTGGCTAACATTTGCTTCATTAACTGTTTGTGTCCAAGGCCATCTTTATCTAACAGGCCTGTATACGGAAAGAGATTACGTTAATGACGTCATCACGGGAGGCTTATGTTTATCACCTATTTGTTTATTAAGGGAATGCAACACATCAGTACGTGGTTGGAACGCTAAGAAGTTGATTGTGCCTTACAACGTGTCAGTAAACAATGAAGTGAGCGAAAAATTAAATTACAAAGGGGTGAAGTTTTCAATACAAAATGCCTAGGAAGTGTTGTGTGCCGGGTTATACCTCAAACTATAAAACAAGTGTAGAAAAGTATGTTATAGTGTTTTTATTTCAAAAGGAGCCACACAGGAGAGACCATTGGGTACGTGCTATTCACAGGGATATTTATGAACCAGTTGTGGTATGTATTAAACATTTTTCTGAACAGCACATAGTGAAGGAATTTACTGCTACGCGAAATGATGGAAGTGTTTTGTAGCACCCAGAACAACTCCTAAACTTACTGAAAATCCAGAGCATTTCGTAAACGGCTCGAAGATGAAAAAATTGTCGATTTTCAGAGCTTTAAAAATAGACATTAAATAAATAGAAATAAAAAATAGAATTAGTGACATGAAATTAGAGGGATTCACCATCATCATAAAAGAAAACAATGTAATTTTTGTGAAAATTGATACTGAAGAAATTCCTAAAATTGTAGCAGCATTAAAAATTAATTCCAATTTTATTATTTAGGTTCTATAGGGTAAAATTGAAATACCCAATAGTAAGGTAGAACTGGAGCTTAAAAATTCAATGCCACAGCTGGGATTTGAAACACAGACCTTCGGCTTACCAGGTGGGTGCTCTAACCATTGAGCTACTGTGACAACCTGCCAGAATGGCATTAAATTCTCAAACCAGTTCTACCTCTCAAACATTGCCCACACATGGCTTGTGTGTTTAAAAACACCAACAGTAAGTTTGTTGGCATAAATAAATAATAATTACCCAATAGTAAGTTTAAATGGATTCTCGGTAAACAAATGATATTGGATAAATGGTCTAAATTTGATGCTCTTTTGGTTCACAATAGCAAGCGAACAAACAGAACATAAACTACTTCAGGCTGCCAACATTTTAAAGGAATGTTGGGAGGACATGAATGAAGATTCCACAGAATATCTAAAACCTAAATTCCTAGAAGAGCAGGTAAAATTGGTCAGTCAAAAGTAAATTAAATACCCTGTTATGGACGTGCTCAATTTATTTTTCTCACCCAGCAGCTTACAGACAGTTACTTGATTCCAATGTTCTTTCTTTACCCCATCCTGATTACATCAGAAAACTTTCTCAACCCCTCAGTCCTGATAGAAATTCTTGTATTTAAAATATTTATCAGAGAAGGTTAAAATGCTTGGTGATCACGAAAAAGTAGTAAATTTGTTGAGACATATGAGCAAGAATTTCTTAAAGTAGAAAACCAGAGAAACTTAATTCTACATTTAGGTGCTGAGACGTGTGACATTAATAATATCGGTGCTGACTGTAATGCTAGTGATTGCGAGTTACCGGGTGCTATTTTGATGAGGAAAATAATAAAAGTAATAACCAACATCCTCTTGAAAAACTACTGCATTATTAAGCAACACAGTTTGGTATTATCTACAGGAAAAAAAAAAAAAAAAAAAAAAAAAAAAGAAAGAGAGAAACTGGAGATATATTCGCATTGCGAACGTAAGAAGCATGCTCTGCCATTACCAACTATGCAAAGCATGTTATCCACTAACATACTCACAAAAATTAACTTTTAATACGAAATGCGAAAATATAAATGAATGAATGCTTCTTCCAGTGCAGAAATGCTGTAAAACATGTGTTTATTCCTTATGAATTGCTTGGAACGTCGGCCTCGCATTGTGACGTCACGAATCGCATGTCCAGGCCTGTTACTTAGAGATGGCCTTGTTTCGTTGCACTTGTGGAGGAGTGTATATTTTGCATGTGTACATTCAAACCTAAGGTATGGTATTTTAGTTTGGGGAAATTCACCATCTTGTAAAAAATTATTTGTTATGCAAAAACGAATGTTAAGAATTATTACAAAACTGCAACAAAGATCTTCCTGTAAACCCATTTTCAAACAGTATCAAATTCTTCCGTTATGTTGTGTATATATAAATGAATCACTGACATTTATCAAACAAACTCTAGCAGAAAACAGAAACCTTACTCTCATCAACTCAGATACACATGGTTATAATACAAGGCAAAATGGCAACTTTGGTTTGGTTTAAGGGCGCTCAACTTCGAGGTCATCAGCGCCCTTAAAAGATTCATGGCAATAGCCAGATATAAATTTTACTCAAAAATAAATATACTAGCAACAAGAAAAATATACACAAAAGGTAAAAAAACAGTGGCAATAGCCAGATATGAAACAAGGTGATAAATATGTCCACAAGCATAAACAGATAACTAAAATTTTAAATCCTCAAATTGATATTGCACTCCGCTAAAAAATCAAAACCTCTATCAACCGCTGCTTTGTCGTCTGCTAGGACCTCTGCAAGTCTGGCAGGCAGCTGCAGAGAATCTCAAAGGTGTGCTAGAGAGCAACACTTCAGCTGCATGTGGCGAACCGACAAAAGGTTATATAAGTGCTGAGGCTTTCACGGCCGGCATGATCAACTATGTTAAGTAGATTTTCCGGGCTTGTGGGCCGTGGTCGAGTTGGATTACCTTCCTCCGACGTTTCGCTGAAAACTGCGTCCAGCATCTTCAGGGTCAACCTCTGTTATTTTGGTCTAAATTAGCGGCTGCACATAAACTAAAGTTCAAAGATGAATATGAAAGTTTGCAGTGAACTTTAGTTTATGTGCAGCCGCTAATTTAGACCAAAATAACAGAGGTTGACCCTGAACATGCTGGACACAGTTTTCAGCGAAACATCGGAGGAAGGTAATCCAACTCGACCACGGCCCACAAGCCCGGAAAATCTACTTAACATACTCGACAAAAGGTTGTCACACAGCGGACATATAGGAGCAGGGTCCCTTTTAAATAGGTAACGATGCGAAAAATTGCAGTGCCCTATTCTTAATCGAGCCAAACTAACCTCCTCGCGACAAGATGTGCGACAGGAAGTTACCCAGTTTATCCGAAGTTCTTTCACTTCTCTAAGCTTATTGCCGCGGAGAGCTGACCACTCGTCGTGCCAGGATGACAGCACCGCTCTCTGCACTTCAAACCTAAAGTCTTCTGAAGTAACACATGAGATGGTAATACTGGATTCTTTAGTTGCCGTCTTTGCTGCTAAATCTGCCATTTCATTCCCCAGCAAACTTACATGACCAGGAATCCATGGACACACCACGTCAACGCCAGAAGTGTGTAAAATATGGAGGGCATCCTGGATACGTTGTACAATAGGGTGGGGGTTCTACAACTGACAAAGGCTCTGCAGTGCACTAAGGGAATCGCACAAAATCAGGCAGTCACCTAATTTACAATGGCGAACATACAAAATGGCTCGATAAATTGCATAAAGCTCTGCAGTAAAAATGGAAGTGCTATTTGGAAAAGCGAATGTACATGGTTCGGTTCCATAAACATAAGCACATCCAACACCGTTGGTGCTCTTTGACCCATCGGTGTAAATATATCGACGGTCAGTGTAGCCTGACAAAGATTCTAAGAAACACGTGCAGATACTTGAATAGGCATCGTGGACTTCTGGTGTATGGTCATCCCAAGATCTACATGGGGCGTGCCAGATAGTCAAGGGGGGTAAAGCCTCTCGCCCTTGGTGAACATCCTAATAAGTTCCACTCCAAGCTTCACTAGAAGGTCTTGGAAACAGAACCCAGCAGGCTTAGGACTAAGGGTGCTATTCCTATATCGTTCTCTTAGGGTGGTGGTGAAAAAAGAAGCAAACGTTGGGTGCTTAGGCATACATCTAAGTGCACAACCATAATTTACCAAGAGAATCTCACGCCGAGATTGCAGAGGAGGTTCTGCAGACTTGGCGTAAAGGCTCACCACTGGGCTTGTTGGAAAAGTTCTTGTTGCAATGCGGATGCCCCTGTTATGGACCACGTCTAATCTTCTCAGCACAGATGGTCGTGCTGACGAATAAACAATACACCCATAGTCTAGCTTGGATCGGATGAGTGCGCGATAGATTCGCAACAAAATTGTCCAATCCACTCCCCACTATTTGCCATTCAGTACTCGAATGATATTTAGGGAATGGTCACATCGTGCTCTTAGCTGTGCAATATGCGACGACCAACTAAGCTTCCTGCCCAAGATCAAACCAAGGAAGCACGTCTCTTCTGCAAAGGGAAGTAAATCTGGACCGAAGCGGAGCCAAGGTGGTAATCGTCTCCTACGATGCCAAAAATTAACGCAGATTGACTTCTCAGTTGAGAAACAGAAGCCGTTTTTCATGCTCCATTCTCTAAGGTTGTCCAAACATTGCTGCAGGCGCCGTTGTAAGAACGCTGTGGGCTGAGAAGTGCAATAAGACAGCGAAGTCGTCTACGAATAGGCATGACGAAACTCCAGGTGGAACACATTCCAGATGGAGTTAATTGCTACAGCAAAGAGCGTGACACTTAGCACCAAACCCTGAGGTACTCCCTCCTCCTGAACTAAGGAATTAGAAAAAACCGAGCCGACCCTTACTTGGAAAAAGCGGTCCTTCATAAACTCCTGAATGAAAAGCGGTAGGCGTCCACGTATGTTCCAGGCATACAGGGAACGTAGAATCCCTGCTCGCCAGCACGTTTCATAAAGCCGTCCATTATCGATATTGACACAAGATGGTCAACAGTTGAACGGCGCCGTCGAAAACCACACTGGATGTTAGTCAGTAGATTACGATTTTCTAAACACCATACCAATCGTCCATTGATCATGTGTTCCATCACCTTGCAAACGCAACTGGTGAGGGAAATAGGACGATAGGGAAGATGACGGTCCTTTCCAGCCTTCAAGATGGGAATAACGGTGGTCTCCCGCCAATTTTCTGGGAGTATACTGTCAACCCATACACGATTATAGACCTTGAGCAGGAATGCCTTACCTTCAGGAGAGAGCTGTTGTAACATTTGTACATGAATACCGCCCATTCCTGGTGCTGATAATCGCGTAGATTTCAGGGAATGTTCCAGCTCCGCCATGGTGAAAAGGCGATTGTAATCTTCTACATTTTTAGAACGAAACAAGAAGCCTTGAGATTCCACCTGAGTTTTAATTGGAAGGAACTCAGGGGACTAGTTTTCTGAGCTAGACACTTGAGCAAAAGCACTGCCAAACGTATTGGCCACTTCAAATGAATCAACAACAGCTCCTGTGGCTGTTTTTAGTCCCGCTATTGGTAGTTGGATCGTTTTAGCTGCAACAGGCCCTAATCTATCCCACACAACTGAGGAAGGTGTGTGTTGGTTAAATGAAGATACAAATTTTCTCCATGATGACTTTTTGCTATCCTTAATGACTTGTCTGGACCTAGCACGCATTTTCTTGTATTCAATTAGGTTTTCCAAAGTAGGGTGGCGTTGGAAAACCCTAAGGGCACGTCTTCGAGCATGAATGCCATTCCGACATTCTTCCGTCCACCAGGGGAAATGGACGAGGGTTTGTAGTCGACCGGGGAATCGATTGTTCAGCAGCAGAGAGAATCGTCTCCATGAGATGCTGTGCCAAATCATTCACTGAGTCGTGCTCGTTGTACGTAAAGGTAGCCAACTGGGTGTAAAGGTTCCAGTTGGCATGGTCCAAATGCCATCTGGGCATACGTGTGGAGCATATCTTGCGTCAAGAGACTAATAAGACATGGGAAGTGGTCACTAGAGTGTAAATCAGAGATGATGTTCCATTGTAAGGAGACTGCCAATTGAGGTGAACAAACTGCAAGATCAAGGTGCGAGAAACTATTGTAAGAGTCAGAAATGAATGTAGGCTCTCCTGTGTTGAGGAGATCTAGGATGTGACCATCTAAGAAATTGGCAATGAGCGTACCTCTCGCACAAGTCCGACTTGAACCCCATAGTGGGTGGTGCACATTAAAGTCTCCCACCAACAGAAATGGTGTTGGCAACCGGGAAACTGTTGTTTTCTAGTGCCTTGCATCTGGCAATGAAGCCATTAGCATGCAACTGGGAAACTAGATCTTCTAAATCAATGTGCGAGAAGTCATGGGACAGAGGCAAATATAGATTACAGATGGTGAAATGTATGTTTGGCAGTTTAATCTGTACAGCAACTGATTGTATATCAGAGTGCAATGGATGAGTTTGCATATACACGTCATCTCTAACAAGCATCATAGCACCGCCATGTGCCGGAACACCCTCTTCTGGTGTGACATCACACCGTACTGGGGTGTATCGCCTTAGATGGAAAGCGTCTTGAGGACGCAGCTTAGTCTCTTGCAAACATGCGACCAGAGGTTCGTTTTCTTTGAGCAAAAGCCCAAGTTCTGAACTTTGGCTTCTTATGCCAGGTATGTTCCATTGTAGGACAGCCATATTACATTGTGTATGGTATAGGTAATTGCAAGGTAACTCTTCATTACTTTGGAGTAGGCGGTTGTCAAATTAATTTTGCCCTTTTATTCTCTCTTGGGCTTACAGTTTTATTAGACGCTTTTTCGTGCCTCTTTTCCACTGGGGGTCTCCCAGTGTGGGCAGATTCCAGCTCCATGTCCTCTGCTGAGGACGTCCGTGTTCCGATACTGAATTTTGGTTCGAGAGCCTCGAACCGATTCGACACGGAGACCGGCAAAGATGAAAGATGCTGGTCGGAGTCCACCCCTGAAGATTCCCCAGTAGAGGATATTCGAGATCTTCGAGGAGATGTTCGTGGGCTCTTACATTGTTTCGATGTACTGAGATTGGACATACTATTTTCCTTGAGGAAGTCGGTCCTTGTGTAACTCTTTTTAAACTTGGTCGGTGAGGCATCATATCTTACGGGCTTGCGTGTTTTTTGCGCTGATCTTGATGCTTTTGATGGTGATGTAACGCTGATATTCTTTGCACTTGCGGATTTTGTAGACGTTGACACAGATGTGCGTGC
Organism: Tenodera sinensis; assembly: GCA_030765045.1. Classification (NCBI taxonomy): domain Eukaryota; kingdom Metazoa; phylum Arthropoda; class Insecta; order Mantodea; family Mantidae; genus Tenodera; species Tenodera sinensis. The sequence continues at coordinate 123,037,742 of CM060968.1, forward strand.
TGATGTTGAAGGCTTTGGAATAGAGCTGCGGGCTACAAGTGTCTTTTCAGATATTGTTGCCCCATTGAAATCGCTGGTCTGCGTTGCGATCTCTCTGCTCGGTACTGGTTTAGCTGCAACTGAGCTATAGGTCCCGGACCTTGGAACAGAGGGTTGGCGTATACGCAAGAGCTTCCAGGCTTCTGAGAAGAGCACCTTCTCTTTAACCCGTATCTCTTGGATCGCTCTTTCTTCTACAAAACGGGAGCAATCTCGGGAACTAGATGGATGTTCACCTCTGCAGTTCACACATGACGGAGCTGCTGTACATGCACCATCGTGGAATTCATCTCCACAGTGAGGGCATGTAGCTTGTCCCTTGCAAAGCTCGCTTGTATGTTCAAAGCGCTGGCACTTGAAACATCTGAGCGGGTTCGGGATGAAAGGCAGAACTTCGATGGATTCATACCCTGCCTTAATCCTTTGCTGGAGATCTACCCGGTCAAAGATCAGGAACAGGGTATTAGTTGGCTTTAACTCACCACCTTCTCCACGTTGAACCCGGTAAACGTGAATGACGCCTTGTTTAGTCAGATTCTCTTCAATCTCCCCATTTGATAATCCTTCCAATGCACGGGCGTTTATCACGCCGTGCGAGGAACACGAACAGGATAACTTGCTAGCATGTTCGCTTTCAGTATCTTAGCTGCCTGGGTAGCTAAATGTGCTTCAACCAGGAGCGTGCCATTGCGAGATCTAGTGCACGACTTAACTGGACCAGCAATATTATCCAAACCCGTTTGAATGGTAAATGGGCTCACAGATAAAAATTTCTTCTCTGCCTCAGTTCTAGTTATTACTAAGTAGCGAGGACCACTCGACTCTGCTACTTCCTTTACAAAGGCTTTCATTTGTTTTGTTATGAGTTTTCGTACTCATGGCGCTTTCATCCTCCACCATTGCAAATGTCTCCGATGGCATGCTCACATCCTGGGCTCCACCCCGGCTTAGGTGAGAGTCCTGGGCTGGACCTTACTCACCCTAGGGTCTCACCTCCCAATGTATAGACAGAGGGACCCAATCGCCTTCAGGAGTGCATCAGCTCATGCAATGGCCTCTCCCTGGGACTGACCTTTATCAGCAGATACACACACAGATCCTACATGATAACCAGGGGCTGGGACTTACGTGATTACCCAGTCACCCCTTGTGTCACCCCATCCTCCTACAACCCGCGTGTAGGTTATCCATCAGACTGTGTACAGGGAGGTAACAGGTGGGAGGTCAAACACAAAAGTGAACCAAAGTTGATTGGGCGTTTGGCATGTGCCCTCTCACCTCTTGGAGGAACCCAATTGAGAGTATGGCTCGGGGCACCGGGTACGCCAAGCCCGTACCTACCACAGTAGAAGCCTCTGGGGGAGTTTGATTTCAGAGTCCTCTTCTCCTAGATGAGTCATCGATCAAGACTAACGAGCCTCATCTACCCGTTTGGAATGTTCTTTGCTAAAAAATATGATTCATACGGGTGTAACACTTTATAATAAATTACCAAATTGCATTAAATCAATAAAAAATCCAAGAGTATTCAAATCAGAAATAAAATAATACTTACTTGATCAGTTTTTATACTACTGAGAGTATCTAGCTTATTCACATTGAAGTTCAAATCAAACAAAAGACAGCTAATTTCACCTTACTATGACTAGTTTTACATAAGCCTATATGTTATTTATATGTTATTTTATATTTTGTATGTTATACGTAATTTTATTTTGTATGCCTTCAAAATGACGGGTCCTATGACATAGTGCAATGCACACTGTATGATTATAAAGAACAAATAAACTGAACCAATTGTGACAACTTTACATTTTTAATTACTTCTTTATTTTTTATTAAAACACCAGAACGACCTTAAGCAAAAGCGCTGTTGAACAATAACAAATACTACAGGAAGAAAAGCTAGTTGCTAAAGTTTGTGAATGTAATACACATTTCTGTTTCAATCAAATTGAATGTATTGATCGTATGTCTAAGATGGAGTAGTGAAAGAAATGTGATTGTGTTTAGTAAAAGAAAAATGAGAAAAAAATTGTGTGAGTGTTATACACTGGACTTATATTTCAAATGTATGGATTGTTTGTAGAAGAGGAGTAGTGTGTTATGTAAAAGAAAAGGAGTAGACAAAGCCATGTGAATGTAATATGTTGTGTGGTAAAATGGATGGCATAAAAAACCTTTGCCATGAAAAAACACTTAGATAATTATTATTTATTTATGCCAACAAACTTACTGTTGGTGTTTTTAAACACACAAGCCGTGTGTGGGCAAAGTTTAAGAGGTAGAACTGGAACTTAAAAATTCAATGCCACAACTGGGATTTGAACCACAGACCTTCCGCTTGCCGGGCGGACGCTCTAACCACTGAGCTATTGTGACAAACTGCCAGAATGGCATTAAATTCTCAAGTTAGTTCGTATTTCTCCTGGTAAGCGGAAGGTCTGTGGTTCAAATCCCAGTTGTGGCATTGAATTTTTAAGTTCCAGTTCTACCTCTTAAACTTTGCCCACACACGGCTTGTGTGTTTAAAAACACCAACAGTAAGTTTGTTGGCATAAATAAATAATAATTACCATGTGAAGGTTATTTAATCCTGGGATATAAAGTACTTGCAATAGTAAGTCACCATTGGGGTAATTGTCTCTGATGTGAGACTGCCTTTGTGGTTTACCAGGAGAAATACGAACTAACTTGAGAATTTAATGCCATTCTGGCAGTTTGTCACAATAGCTCAGTGGTTAGAGCGTCCGCCTGGCAAGCGGAAGGTCTGTGGTTCAAATCCCAGTTGTGGCATTGAATTTTTAAGTTCCAGTTCTACCTCTTAACACTTAGATAAGCTAATTTTCATGGCGATCAGTCAACTGGTTTTGGGGTTTACTCACTCTTCAACATACAATACATACAACATACAATAGGCGTTGGTATGTATGAAGTTAATAAATGATAGAGAATAACATGTGAATTGTTACGTGAAATAAAAATGAGTAGAGAATATAGTATGAATGTAATACGCTGTATTTCTATTTCAAACATACATCAAACTGTATGAACTGTATGTTGAAGGGTGGGTAGCACAAGAAGAGTGTGTCTTGTAAAGGAAGAATTAGTAGAGGAAACTGTGTGAATGCAATACGTTGCATTTATATTGCATAGAAAATAGAAAATTATATGAATTGTATGCTGAAGAGCAAACAGAGGATATATGAATATGCTACTTAAAATAAAAGCGAGTAGAAAACCATTTGAAAGTGATATATTGGGTAGTAAAATAGTTACCATAAAAAATTTCTCCATGAAAAAATACGTATAAGTGCCGAATTTCGTGGTGATCCATTAAGCGGTTTTCAAGATTAACAGTTACGTATATACAAACATTCATTTTGTGTATATAGATGATATGAATTGTTTGCAGAAGAGTGAGTAAAGAAAGAGATGTGAATGTGTTATCTAAAAGTGAGTGGAGAAAACTGTGAATGTAATAGCATTTCTATTTCAAACATACAGTAAGTTGTACGACTTATTTTAAAAAGGGGATAAAAAGCTTTTTGAGCGTAAAACCACGTTTCTATGGAAAATTGTTTATATAAGAGTGAGTTGAGAAAGAAATGTGATTGTGTTACCTAAAAGTAAGTAGAGAAGACAGTGTGAATATAATATGTAGCATTTCCATTTCGAACATACAGAAAATTGTATGACTTATCTTAAAAGAGGGGATAAAATGGCCTTTTTTTTGTATAAAATGATGTTTTTTTATGGAAAATTGTTTACAGAAGAGTGAGTAGAGAAAGAGATCTGAATGTGTTACCTGAATTTGAGTAGAGAAAACAGTGTGACAGTAATATGTAGGATTTGTATTTCAGACATACAGAAAATTGTATAAATTATTTGTAGAAGAGGGAATAAAAACATATTTTTTTTATAAAATCAATATTTTTTCAGGCAAGACACCAATGTAGATAAACTTAAGGAACAAAACCTTCTCTGAACACAAAATTTGATCAAAATCTATAGAATCATTTCCGAGATACACATAGTATATGCAAGAATTGCTCTGTATAAGAGAGAATAAAAAGTATTATTTCTTGTGTAAAATCACATTTTTTCAGGAAAGATACCTACATATATAGGTGACCTTAAGAAGCAAAATCTTATAAGTATCAAAATTTTAACCAAATCTTTAGAGCCGTTTCTGAGATACGGGAATATATGTACAGTGAGTGAGTGAGTGAGTGATTAGGGTTTAAGGGCCCGTCGACAGCTAAGTCATTAGAGTACAAGAAGCTCTGTAGAAGAGGTAATAAAAATTATTTTTTATGTAAAATAACATTTTTTCAGAAATGACACCTATATAGATAAACTTAAAAAGCAAAATCTTATCTGAATACAAAATTTGATCCAAATCGTCAGAGCCACTTCTAAGATGTGAGGAACACATATATACACACACAAGAATTGCTCATTTAAAGATATTAGATAGATTTTTTCTTACTTTAGATTTATGTATATTTGCACAATAACACTATTAATACTTCACCTGAAGTGCAGGTGAGGCTCTTCAAGATATTTAATCGATAATTAGTAGCGGAGCGAAACTACTTGTGTATTAACACATGTCATAGCCTACTCCCATGTTGTGAATCTACTTGGACCACAGCCTAATTTCCCTTTCAAAGGAAGCCAGGCTAACTAAGGATTTTATGCCCAAAAAATATATTACCCTCTGGCAGCTGAATCCATGACCTCTGAAACCAGAGATTAGCATGTTACCACTAGAAAATGGAGGTCAAGAGGGAGAAAAATATATATAAAAAAATCTGATGTGTTGCACTCACATAACTTTTTCTACTCTTGTACTAACCATTCTTACAAACTCTTATTCCTGTATGTTCTTCGTGTTAGTTGAGATAAACATTGGTACAAATTATCTTATTGCTTATTTCCTTGTAGGTGCAAGGGGATATTAGAATACAGTAGGCTTTGAGTGATAATCAAATCTTTTAAAGCTTTGAGATCCCTTCTCTTTGCATGCTTAACATATAAAATAAAAAAAATTAACAACGATGTTCCATCTCACGAAAGTTTTTAAGTTTTTCAAAACTGACACAAATAAAAAGGAATATATCTGAAATGCTTCACTCTACAAAAAAATTTGAGACATAAATTGTGTTTTAGAGAGATCTACATTTTTGTATGGTAAGATTTTGTCTATCTCTTACTGTTTACCAGTTATTCAAAAGTCATCCAGGGTAAACAGGACTATATAGGCTATAACCAGAAAATTCAAAATATACATTTCATTTGGCATCAAAATATCTCAAACATATGGCATTTTAATCAAAATTGTTAGAGCCATTTTCAAGAAAATAAAAATTTTCTAAAAATTTTCCATGTAAAGGTAGTTTAGGATGGGTATATTTTCTTCAAAATCTTTGTGTCACATCCTTTTAAGAATACCAACTTTTAGTTTTTAACTCACTTTTCGTTTTTGAGTTATGCTGTTCAGAGACTGACATGCATGCACACACGCACACACACAGACCTTTTTCTAAAAATGCTTTTTTTGGATTCAGGGGGTCTCAAAACACATATTTCCGGTGAAATCTTGACATTGAATGTTTGGGTGATACAATACTTCCTTCTACTTATCAGTAGATAAAGTAAAAATAAAAATACAGAAATAAACACATAATTTGGTGAGCATAGATCCAGAAACATATTTGAACATTATAACAGGCGAAGAAAGGAGGACATATCAATATTATCCATAAAAAGTAATTGGTCTGACTCTAACCATGAGAGCATGCTCCAATAACAGAGAGGCGAGCAAGAAGTGTTGACAAGAAGATGATCTGTTTGTTCCTCTCAGCTAGCTGTCATATAATTGCCAATTGTGTTCAAGGCACAACAGACTGTAACTGCCAGAGCATTCACCATCAAATGTATGCAACAAATCTTTAATGAATTGAGAACAAAGTATCCCAAGACTGGTCTGTCTGGAATTTTGTTGTACCACAACAATGCCTCTGCCCACACTGCACTCGAAACAACTTAATCTCTATAGCAGTCATGAGTCAAATATGGTCCCATCCTCCCTATGGTATAGACCTGGCCCTTTGCAATTTTTTCTATTCCCCAAATAAGAAGAAATATTGAGATGAGTTGAATCACCAAAAGCTGCAATAGCTACTTATGAGGATGTATTTAAGCTCTCTTCAAAGAACAATAGTGAGTGCTCTGCATTTGAAAAGTGATTTAACAGGAAGAGGTATTGTATAGAATGCAATGGAGAACACTTTGAAAAGATGCAATGATCAGATCTAAATTCTTTAACTTTCATTCCATTCATTCTCAAAACTTTTAGTGATCCTCTTACAAAAAGACAAAAGGCTAAAGCAATTGTCAAATGTCTGACACAGATCACTATATGCAGATTTGAAATTTCCTACTCCTTGTATGGCTATGAGGAAAAAAGAAAGGGCTTAACGCCTGAAAAAAATGAGGTGATTGAGAGGTAGAATTGGAACTGAAAAAAAAAATTCAATGCCACAGCCAGGATTTGAACCACAGACCTTCCACTTTACATGTGGTTGCTCTAACCACTGAACTACTGTGACAACTTGTTTGTATGACATTGAATTCTCCAACTGATTCGTATTTTTTCCTGGTAGACCACAAAGGGAATCTCACATCAGAGATAACTACTCCAAGCCTACTTAATACTTTATGCCGTGGATTAAACAACCTTTAGCAGCAAGTTTGTTGGCACAAATAAATAATAATTACCATCTAAAGGTTATGTAATCCCAGGACATAAAGTGCTTACGATTGTAAGTCGCCCTTAGGGCATTTATCTCTGATGTGAGATTCCTTTTGTGATCTACCGGGCAAAATATAAATCGGTTGAAGAATTCAATGTCATACTGGCAAGCTGTCACAGTAGCTAAGTGTGTGAAGCCGTGCATGAAGCGGAATGTCTGTGGTTCAAATCCCAGCTGTGGCATTGAATTTTTCAATTCCGATTCTACCTCTCAAACATTGCCCACACATGGCTTGTGTGGTTAAAACACCAGCAGTAAGCTTGTTGACATAAACAAATAATAAAATATGAGGGGTTTGAAAATTCTAACCAATAACCCTGAATATATCAGAAACAATGAACGGCACAAAAAACATAAATGTGTAAGAGGTAGAACTGGAACTTAAAAATTCAATGCCACAACTGGGATTTGAACCACAGACCTTCCGCTTGCCGGGCGGACGCTCTAACCACTGAGCTATTGTGACAAACTGCCAGAATGGCATTAAATTCTCAAGCCAGTTCAAGCTCAGTGGTTAGAGCGTCCGCCCGGCAAGCGGAAGGTCTGTGGTTCAAATCCCAGTTGTGGCATTGAATTTTTAAGTTCCAGTTCTACCTCTTAAACTTTGCCCACACACGGCTTGTGTGTTTAAAAACACCAACAGTAAGTTTGTTGGCATAAATAAATAATAACATAAATGTGTGTTTTAATAAAATCTGCATTTTTTGTGCAATGACTTTTTCTATATCTCTTATGGTTTACAAGCTATACAAAATCATTTATATGAATTCAAAGAAAATTTAAGTTATACTTATTTTACTCAAATTAGTCATTTTTGAGGAAATCAAAAATAACAAATGTTTTCCTGGGCTTTGGCAATGAAGCCATTAGCGCTCTTGCTCTCCAGTATTTCTCTACAGTGCATCCAACAGGTTTGTATGTGACCTTCAGTCATTTCTTCTTTGTTGCATAGAGGACAATTTCGATTTGTGTAAATTCCTAGTTTATTAGCATAAATAACTGTCTTTTAAGTGGACACCAATTTATTTTGCTTGTAACGGTGGTTACATCATCCACTCATGTACATTCCCAGTATGTCTGGAGAGCCGCACCTGTTGTTGGTTAATGGGTCCATTGGACCTGGCCAGGAGGGGTTTTGAAGTCCATTGACTTTTCTCACAATCGCCACTTGTGGAACATTTCTACATCGTGACAGGCCAGCATAAGACATGAAGTAGCATTTCCTCTATTTCTGACACTATACCGACATTATTCAGTCATGTTTTCCTAATTAAATGATTGTTTGGAGTGGAGTGGGGATTTTCTTAAAAATTATGTTTGCATTCTTGGAAGATACACAGTTTAAATGCCAAGTGTGATGTACAACTACTTTTCATTTTGAGTTATTCAGCTTGCTCTCACTCTCTTTCACAGATATATGTGCCACAGACTTTTTTCTAAAAATGCTTTTTTTTTTGTTTGACTCTGGGAGCCTCAAAACTCATATTTCTAGTGAAATTTCCATATCAAATTTTTGGTTGGAATGCTATACTTAGGCAAGTAGTACAGAAAGTAGAACTGGCTTAAAATGTACATTACTGGTAAAAAGAAGGGGAAGAAAAAAAAGAAACAATGTACATCTATTACTTAATGAGTTCTACAGAAGATTATGCTCTTCAGTTTTACACTGACATAAATTAGGGACCTCAGTAAAACACAGCGGTTTGTTCTGTGCTACTCTAAATAAATATTACTATGATTAAGTGTAATTTTCCAGAGAAGTATTTCTTTATAGTCATAAGTACTCCTTTCTCTAGACTTCTAGACTGACAAATTCACTTTACCTTTGTAGATATAACTGAGTACAGTAGAAGCAATACACCAAATGTTTCTCGTAATGTTTCTATTCTTTCAAAATAAAATGCTTCCACATCTTCAACACGTTCCAAGGCAAGTGTCCTGGAAAAAAGAAATAGATAACATAACAAAAGCAATATGTTCTACTTTAACTTAAGAGAATAAAAATATTATTATTATTGTTTTTTATTATTATTATTATTATTATTATTATTATTATTATTATTATTATTATTATTATTAATACTATTATTCTGTAATTTTCATTCTCAATTGAAGCAAACAATATAATATTCATAGGGGTATGACATAAGAAGTAAATAGTAAAGTCTAAACTCTGCTAATAATGACTTTATTTTTACACCCACCCACCCACACCCAGACAGACAGAGACAGACATACACACACGCACGCACACACACCACACACACACACACAAATCAAATGTGGTCAAAATTAGAACAGAGTTAAGAAATGTGATCACTAATCAATCTTGCTTCTTATGTTCTGTGTAAGTTACATAACCCTTGTCAAACATAAGAAAGCAACAACGTGGTAAATATTAAGTCAAGTTTTAAATGGTATACTCCAAAATCTTTGTTGGATATATGACCTCGCCTTACTCATTTCAAATTCAAGATGATATTCCTGCATCCTTTTGTACACTCCTCTCTAAACAGGCAATCAGTCTTTTCACATATTTGTAATGCCGCACATATCAAACTGTGCTTAGAAACATTAGTATCAAAATAGAAAACATGCAAAAATGTAAGTTTAAAGATGCATGGGGAGGAATGTGCTATAAAAATTATGTTCTTTTTAAAAATAAATACCCCAAAGTCATTTAAATCATTAGAATAATTTGTGTAGCAAATTATAAACTTACACAAAAACTACTGCAACTGCTTAAAACAACTGATTTCTAACTGATGTGTAAGGAATGCTTTTTTCCTTGTTTTTCTTTTATGGTAAGTAACAATGCTAGACTATGCAAACTTCCAACAGTTGCTCCATCCGGTCATGCAGAAAATAATTGGCATGTAATCTGCACTACACCACCCTCTAGTGCAAAAATGTCATTAACTGTCCCCTACTCAGTTGCATACCTCCCTCCATACCAGTAGGCTACATAATGCAGCTTTGGATGGGCATTCAGAAATGACCATGCGTACATTTCATGAAAAAGGGAAAGATTATTTTTGTATTCACATAATGAAAAAGATTTTGTTTAATTTGTAATTATTCATTATGCCATGTATCTCATTTTAACCATTTACCATAAAAGCCTGAGTATACTCGTGTGTTTAATTTTGACAAAATAATAAAATGCAGAGTATACTTGGACTTAACATTTCCGACTGACATACGTTTTAAGGGGAGGCATCGGTGAAATTTGGACAAAAATGACGAAAAATGCGATTTTTCGTTTTTTGCCTTAAAATTATGTCTGTACCTTGTACTTTCAGAATCTACCGTTGTTTACTCCTCATCACCATTTAAAAGGCCGTTATGCCATGATTTCAATGCCCTTGTGCGGGTGGGGGTGGCTGCTGAAATGCACTTATTACCCCAATTGCAGCAAAATCGCGTACAATTTTGAAGTTTAAATCGGGCGATCTGATTCAGTTCTGGTGGATGTAAGCAGAGACATCTTGTGGGATTTTCTGCAAACATTCATGGCCATTAATCGGACCACTGTTTCCTGTTTTTGCATGCATGAACCACGTGGTTGCATTTTTCTGAATTTTGTTCAAGATTACACACCCTGAAGAAGAGAGAAGTCATCTTTATTGTGGTGTACATTTAGATAAGAAGAGTTTAGAATAATAATAAGTATAATATAAGACAGGGAATACTAAATATCTTCTTGCTGTAAGTGAAAATCTAAATTCTTATTTAGCTGTTTGTAAACACACAACCAGCTAACTCTCTTCTCACTATTATAATTTATTTTACAGCTGTAAAGATTGTAAATTAGGTGGACCAGATTTTCATTAAATTATTATTAATTGGTATAAAATTATTCTAATCAAAGAAATCTCTTGCAGCAAGAAAAAATATATGTAGATGGCAAACTGGCAGATCTCAGGAGGAAACAAGCATAACTAGATCTACATTAGATCTTGAAGAAGCAGGTTCAAGTAGTAAAAAATTGCAGTGACTTCAGTTATCAGTGAATTTAATGAGTTGTGAGGCTACTCTCTATGTAAAGAAAAGAGTCACAGCTCGAAAAGCAAGTCCAGTCAGCAAAAAGAATTAGTAATGTTAGGGATAAGGGAAGATTAAAGCAAAGTGCACTGAGTACATTAAATACATTTAAATCAGCAAAGAAGCAGTTAAGAGTAGCAAAACTTAGAGAAGAAGAAGCTAAACAGTTAGCTGAAGGACCTTCATATGGTCCAGGGGGATTCTAAAGCAGTAAATGTATGTTGTCATATACTTAAAACTTTAAAGTCATTTTTCTCTGCTTTCTATTTTTTCACTTTTTTCAATCTTGACTCAGGGGTCTCCATCTAGGGGATATGTGAATAGCGACCACAAGGTACCCAAGCTGAGCAGAACATTATTTCCACTTACTGGTGTTTTGCTCCTCACTGTAACTTTTCTATCTGACCTTACCTTGGTCATCTCTTGTTCTCTTCCGACCCCGATGCTATTAGGGTTCCTGAGGGCTAGGGAGTCTTTATTTTTCCAACCTCTCCATTTCTCTATAAAATCTTAACCCCTAACATGCTGACCTGTCATGGCATGTGACAATTCCTCTGATTGGTAATCAGAGGATATGGTTGGTGAATTTATTTTGATAATTCTCCCGGTCAGGTCAGTGAGAGTGAGACCTGTAAACCAACGATGGGTGTGGTCCTCCAGACATTCTGGGGGTTGTGAGAGAGCGATGTGACCGCCAAAACATAAAAATATGGTGCTCTCTAAAAAGCGGTTACTATTACTGCTATTGCTCTCTTCAATATCATCAGTGAAAAATATTGGAGAGCAAGAGGATTAATGACTTCATTGTCAGAAATCCAGCATTAGCTAACAACAACTTTTTTCAATCTTCAAAATGCATCTTCTCATACAGTTCTTAATAGATTTCTTTTAAATTTTCCACACATGTTCTTAGATAGTTGCTTCATAAAACTTGGTATTTTAAATGCTCTAGATGGAGTAGTTTAATCGTTATTGAATTTTTATTTTGAAAATTATTAATAATTTGAAAAAAAATGGACATTGCGGTATTCAATATTTTTTTTCTCCAAAACTGTTTGACATAGCCAAATAAAAATACCAGGTTTTGTAGACATAATCTAGGGAAACATATGGCCAGAGTTTAGTTTACTTAGAACAAATAATATTTTATAAGAAGCATTTGCTATACTACCCTAAAATTGCAGCAAAAAAACCAATTTTTTTTTTGCGAAAACTATCTTACATAGAAAATTGAAATTTGGTAAACCTTCTAGTTATGCTTTGGCACACATACATACAAATTTTCACATCATTGTGACAAAAATTGTGGATTTTTGTCATTTTCACAGATGCCTCCCCTTAAAAGGTAGAATTTGCCCATTCTGTCTCGTGTTTTAGTAGTCCCTAGATTCTTTCTCTAGATTTCACTGTGGTCTGATATTTTTAATCTGCATTTCTGCCAACAGGTGTCTCTGAATCAGCCAGTTCATCTAATTTTTCAGCGCATTTTATTTATACTAGAAGTCTCTGTTACAATCTGTTTTTGCAGTTTATGTGTTGTTTTCTTAAACTTTATGAAAATGGAAGGTGAAGAAGAGTTAAAAACTGAATTTAGTGGGTGTGAAAGTTCTGAAGGTAGCTATGAGGAGTCTTCAGCAGAAGAAAGTGATGAATCAGTTTTATCTGAGAATGATATTGCGGGTACTAAAGTGTGGTGCTAAACTGATACTTCTAGGCCTTCAGGGTATTTCACACAGCCAAAAACATGTAAACAATGCTAATTCCATTATTAATTCTTTTCAGCCTTGTAGGCCGTGGTCCAGTAGTTTTATCCTACGTTTTACCGAAAACGGCATCCTCAGGGAAGTCAAAGCTGTGGAATACAAGGCTCTTAGAACCCACATAAGAATGAAACACTATGTCTGGTGATGTCCTATTTATTGCCATGCGAGGAAGAAGGGGATGACTTATCGGGGCGGGGCATGGTTGCCTATTAGCTATCACCAGTAGGCATATTCGCTCCGATTCGGGTATAAAAGGAGAAGCTCCCCTTTGATCTGGTTTTAAACTTACTCCCTTCAGGGCTGGGATCCAAGCTTTATTTATTTGCTGCCTTTCTTCCTTGCGCTTGAAGGCACTGTCATCTTTGAACATTTCAATTGCTTCCCGTGTCAATCGAGCCTGGTAGTGAGCCATCCTCGAGAGTATGACAGTGTCCTTGTAGCTTACATCATGGCCAAACAGTAGGGAACGTTCTGCCTGTGCTGACTGGCTGTGCCGTTCATGTTCTGCATGGTGGTGCCTATGTATACTTGAGTACAACTGCATGGAATTTTCGACACACCAGCTGTGCAGTGTGGATAGTGTTTGTCTTTAGCGGAGTTAAGTAAATCCTTTATATTCTTCACTGGTCTATAAACTGTCCTTATGTTGTGTGACTGTAGTAGTTTTCCAATTCAGTCTTTAACTTGGTGAATATATGGTAGATATACAGTAGCTATTGTTTGTTCCCTCCTGCATTTTTGAGCTGATGGTACGTCAGATGAGCTCTTTAAATCTCTTTGTACGTGTAGCCGTTGCTACTGAGGGCCTTGTTCAAATGTTGGATTTCTTTATCCAGTTGGCAAGATCTTCGTAGCTCATTAGTGAGAATCCTAATCATCCCTGCTTTTTGTCGTGGATGGTGGCTTGAGGTCTTGTGTAAGTATCTGTCAGTATGTGTTGGTTTTCAGTAAACAGTGTGGCCCACACATGATCCAGCGTTTCTTGTTACCAGGACATCCAGAAATGGCAGGCTATTGTCTTTTCTTTCTCCATAGTGAACTGCGTGTTGCAGTTCTGACTGTTTAGATGGTTAAGGAATTCTTCCAGTTTCTCATCCCCACGGCTCCAGATAATGAAGGTATCATCAATATATCTTAGCCACACTTTCAGCTTATATGCAGCTGTCCTTAGTGTTTGGTCTTCCCACTTCTCCACGAAGAAATTGGCAACCACAGAGCTTAATGGGCCACCCATGGCGGTGCTGTCTATTTGCTCATAAAAGCTGTTGTTCCATTGGAAGCAGCTCGCCATTAGGCAGTGGTGAAATAACTTGGTGATGTCAGGTGGGAAAAGCTTGGCAATATGCTGCAGTGCCAAAGACACAAGGGTTTCTTCTAAAGATGACAAAAACTGACCAAGCGGTCTTCTGCCTCTAGTTGTAGGGAGTCCGGTTTTTCTATGAAGTGCTTGGAGTCTCTAATGTATGATTGTGTGTTCCCAATAAACTTTTGCAGTTGAGCCGTCAAATGTTTGGTGATGTATGGGGGGGATCCAATTGCACTAACAATGGGTCACAGTGTATTTTTGGTAGACTGTGGAGTCTCGGTGAAAGCTCTACGTTTAATGTTTTCTGCCAATGAAGAACTTTTTTGAGGTGGTTGGTTGTCTTCAAGATCTGAATGGTTGGATCCCTCTGAAGTTTTCTGTAGGTATGACATAAATAAACAAGCCCATAAGATCCCCGTGGGGCAAGGGCCTTCTACCAATTATGGTAGGGTTAGCTCAATAGTACTCGCAGAGTGAGCTAGTCTCTGTGAGTTTGTTTCCTCTCCACTTGTCTTTTGCACTGATCATCCAAAATTTGTCATTTCCAAGCATCTTCTTCACTCTTTTAATCGACTTTGGATTTTCGAGTATGCTTCTTGTTTGATTGATGTTGTATTTTCGTATGTCTTTTCTTATTTCCCTCTTCACTCTTCTGTCTAGCTCCGAGTATTCTGTTGTGAAACTTCCTATTTCCAGCTTTCCTTTGTTCCAATAAGCTGATTGTGCTCTCTGATAATTTGTGTCCGTTCCTAATCTGATTTTTTAAAGGAAGCTTCTTCCGCCGATTCAAGTATGTAGTTTTGTAGTATGTCATATATTTCTTGTACTTTCTATTCTGTGTCTATTGCATTTTGCTGTAGATCTTCTCTTTAAATATTTCCTTGTTTATTCTCTGTGCTATAGGTCTAGGGTTTCTTCTAACATCTCTCTTATTTTTGTGTTGTTTAATTCTGTAAGTATTAGGGTCAAATAATTCTGAAATTTTGACTTAACCACAGTAACGTTACCCTTGTCTGCCTGAAATACAATGATATTATCATCATTTAAGGTATTGATGGCCTCCTCTGATGCAGAAAGATTGCTATTGGGCACTGGAGTCTTCCATAGAATGCGTGAAGCTTCCCCCTGTATTTCTTTTGCTTGATGTGGCAGTTGCAGTTGTAGTGCAGGCTCTACATTAGATATTATGTTCTCTACTAGAATATGGGCTGAGCTGATGCCAACAGATAAAGAAAGAGCGGAAGAGCTTACTAGAAAGACAAGGCACGTCAATGTAGATGAAATCACTGTAAAACTTACAGTAGGACTTAGTGCAGCACAAGAAAAGATTGAAAGTCTAGATTATTTAAAAGTTTATGCTCATTGGGTTCCACATTCAATGACTGAATTACACAAACTTTAGAGAAGAACCATCATCCACAAGCTTTTTCAGTGATTTCAAAATGAAGGTGACCATTTTTTGATGAGTATTGTGACAGGCAATAAAAGCTGATTCCATTACTACCAGCCAAAATACCAGAATATAGAATGGCATTACTTGGATTCGTCATCAAAGAAGTCACCTCAATGACCAGGTGTCAATGGTAAGATCACACAAAAACTTCTGTCCTAACCCCTGATGTGCCTGGAACCTCACCTTTACAGTGTATGCACTAAACCTGAACATGAAGCATCTCAATACATTGAAACAAACTGTGACATTGGTAGTACAACAATATATGGACGAGAGGGGGGAGGGGGACCCAGCAGCGGTTGAGTGTGTACATGACTGTAAAAATGTGCAATAACAACAAAAGCTTCTAATTGATTCTCGCTGAGTTATTGCACACGTACGCATGGAAAGATCTCGACGGATCACGTGACATCAGCTCCAGTATAAATAGGACCAGTGCCAGCAGTTTAGTTTTGAGTCAGTTTGAGTTGGGTTGTTTACTTGTAAGTCATCCTGTACAGTTAGCTTTTAGTGACAAGAGTGAGTAGGCCAGCCTGTCAGTAAGTACATATGCATCGTCAAGTGATTGTATCATAATAGTCAAGATATACAGGACAGAGAAACTGGAGAAAGACATGAAAGACTGAGAAAGATTATCAGAAGAACAATTGTGAATTGTAATATCAGAAGAGACCATAAACTGTGTTAACAACAAGAAGGAAATTGTGCATTTTTAGTAGAATTTAGAGGACAATAAAGCGATAGAAAAGTAACTGAACTTTTGGATTTTGCAATTTTGTTAAAATACCTTATGCAGGCTGTAATATTTATCCATCAATTTGGATACTGAATGTAGGAATTCACAAATAGCAGAAAAGTGAAGATCATGTCATGGGGAGAAGAAAGTGAAAAGAAGCTATATGAAATGTTAGAAACATTAACGGTTTATACTTTGACAGTGATAGGTGTGTGATATGCTAGTAAAACATGGTATGTGCTCACAAAGTTTGAACACAGTGTGGAACGTACAAGTGAAAATAAGGGCTTTCTTGGTAAGCAACTTGCAAAGCATATTACACAGATTTGTAGATATTGTTGTTTGTGAGGTTGGGATCAAACTGTGGGAAGTATGCTGGTAGGAAGATTACGTGTGATTAAGATATTCAAATACAAAACGTGTTCTTAGTTCCACATTGAAACATCACGCTCTGAGAGAAAAAGAGAGAGGAATTATTCACTTACGCATTCACTGTACAACTTATCCATCATATCCCTTAGTGAAAAGTGTCCCGTACCAACATGGTGCCCAAAGTGTTTGATGGAGTGACAGCAAACACAGAGACATTGTTTTGAGCATTGAACCACAGACCTTAACATCACAGCAACAAAGGCAGAGGAACACACCAACCACTGAAGAATTCTCAGCATTCAGGAACCAAGGAGTATACACAACAAAAGAGTAATGTACATACATTATTGTACAATTATGCAAGTGTACAAGGTCAGCGAAGGTGTTAGATGCAGCTTAGCAGGGATATGTGAACAGGAACTCTTTCTATTCCTCATTGTCTGTAGGAGGAGAGCACCTGGGGGTGTTGAACCCTATGCCGAGGTCCCCCTATGATAGCTCTGGAAGACCTAAAGACTTGAGGTGTTGTCAAACTTGGTAAACCTTAGGGACCTCTGTCAATCCATTAGTCTGGATCTGGCTGCCTGGTGTCTCCTCTCACCTCACCCTTATTCACGGGGTTGCCCCCTTGGGGGCACAGGTACAATAAGCCTAGCTTCAGTGGCAAACCCCTTCCATATCTCTCCTATTCCTATTATTCCCTTAGACTATAGGAATTTCCTCATGGTGGCAGATTGAAACTTACCTTAAGTAGAGACTGCAATACTTATACACCAATGAGGATATTGAATTCATGTAGGACTCCATAAATAGGTTCTGACATGTCTTCATTGGATGTGAATTTCCTTCCACCAACCCAATTTTTGACATTTGCAAAGGGGAAGACACAGGTTGGAGCCAAATCTGGAGAATAGGGTGGATAGGGTAGCAGTTCGTGGACCAATTCCACAAATTTTGCAATGGCAACGTCAGACATGCGTGCAAGGCATTCTCCTGGTGAAAGAGAACCTTTTCTTCACAGTCTTTGCTGTAACGGTTCCTTGAGAAATTATTTCAATATTGTGGTATAATATGAATCTCTGATTGTTTTGCCTTTTTCAAGTTAGTGGACAAATATTGTACCTTGGGAATCCTAAAAGATGGTGGCTATGATTTTTCCTGCTAAGGAAGGGTTTTTGTTTTCTTTGGAGCATATTAGCCGAAGGAAATACATTGTTTTGTCTCAGACTGACAATAATGGACCCAGGCTTAATCAAATGCCGCAAAAACTCATTTGGACTGCATTAGAACAAGTTCAAATAGTCACACAATTCTGCTTGTTGTCAACTGTGAGCAGTTGTGGCACCTATTTTGTCAACAGCTTACTCATATCCAAATTTTCATGTAGGATATCTGTACCCATTTATTTGAGATGTGTAGGGTCTTGGCTATCTCACAGATTTTCATCTCACAGATTTTCACTCATCGGTCCTCCTTTGGACCTCTACAGTTCCATTGTAATACTTTCATAGCAGGTTCTTGTTCTCCCAAGGCAATCCCCTTTATTAAGCACAAAGGAGTGCACCTGCTGTTGGTCATTAGGTCCCTCGGAGCTAGTTGGGAGGTTCAATTTCTTAACCATCAGCCTTTTCCCACATTTGCTAATTGTAAGTCAGTTATTGTTCAATGGCAGGTCCAGAACAGTTAAAAGATATATAGAAAGTAGAAGAGGCAAAATAAGAGTGAAGGGAAGGAAAGACGAAAGTGGAAAATGTTCCCTTTGCCTCGAATACTCTCATACCTTAGGGCTTGAAAATGGATCAAGTATTTAGTCAAGAAAGACTAGAGTCCTGAATTCATAACCCAAAGGTATATTTCCACAAAATATGGCACAGCGATCTCCAGATACAAACTCATCTTGGAATACCTTAAGGAGCTGTGTTAAGCATAACCTTGTTTAACATATATGTGAATGACCAACCAACTCTATTAGAACAAGAAGACTGCAAAATAGGCCTATATGCTGATGATCTAGTTATTTAGAAATCAGAAAAATTAAATTAAATTTAAAATGCAAAGAACACCCCTCAGGAAAAACGACAAAAGAAATTGAACTCTATTATAATGGCAATGAACTAATAAAAAAAAAAACAGTATTTTCAAAGTATTTAGGAGTATATTTTGATAAAGACTCACATGGCTATATCATTTGCAATTGAAACCTGCATCAGCGAGAATCTAGGAAAGGGATCAAAGGAAACCGCATCTGGATATTCTCTGACAGTCAGGCAGCTTTACATGCAATTGCAAGCTATCAGATAACGTCAAAGTTACTCTGGAACTGCTTAGAAAACTTTTTAAACCTGGCATAACTCAACAAGATAACTCTTGGATGGGTGTCGGGACATAAAGATATTTTAGGCAATGATGCCTTAGCAAGAAAACGCTCTGCACTACTATTTACAGGTCCCGAACCAGTCTTCGGCATCCCCTTAAATGCTGTTCGAAAAACCATTGATGAATAGATAAGTCATTACCATCAGAAGATATGGGGTCGAACAGAAGGATGTAAACACAGCAAGAGAAGGATGAAAACAATATCCTTCTCACTTACTGAAAATGCACTTGGACTTAATAGATCCGAAATAAATCTGATAACAGGGTTAATAACAGGTTGAGAAAACATCTACACACAATGGGAATCTTTAAAGAAATACCAATATGTACGAGGGGCATCTCAAAAGTAAGTTGCACTATTTTTTTAAATCCACGCGGTAGGCGGGAAAAGTCTGAAAGTACCAGGGAATCTAGCTATGGGTGTAGTAGCAGCACTGTAAAATTCCTAGGCACCTAAGTTTATTGCTTGGACATTAAAACAGAAGTAACAATGGAGACTCCACTCGTTCCTACCGCCGATTGCGAAGTTCGCGCTGTAATCCGTTTTTTGACTGGGAAAAATAAATGTGCAACTGAAATTCATCACGAGTTGTGCAGTGTTTGTGGAAAAGACGTAATGTCAAGACAAATGGCTTCTCGTTGGCACCAATTGTTCATTGAAGGGACAGCAACATTACACATGAGCAACGAAGTGGCCAACCCTCCCCTTCCTGCCCTCCGGATATTGTTGACGAGGTTTGAGCAGTCGTGAACACTGATCGGCGACTTACACTTGATGCAATTTTGTTTGAACTTCCTCCTGATATTGAAATAAGCCATGCATCACTTCACAGGATTATTTCCAAGGATCTCTGTCTATCGCAAGTGTGTGCAAGATGGGTTCCTCGTGTGCTTTCAGAACAACACAAGGAGCAGAGTTGACGCCGCATTGCAATTTTTGCAATTTTTTGAGGATGAGCGAGATGGCTTATGCGACAGAATAGTGACCGGGGACGAAACATGGATCCATCACTGGACACACCTAAATCCAAAAGACACAGTATGGTGTGGAAACGAAAGGATGAGGCAACACCAAAAAAAGGCAAAAGTTGTTGCATCGGCTGGCAAGGTCATGGCAGCGATATTCTGGGATTCAAAAGGAGTACTGTTAATCGATAACCTGGCCCGTGGGACCACGATGACAACTGCTCGCTATTGTGAGGTGCTGAGTAAACTCAGAAGAGCCATACAAAGCAATAGGAGGGGAAAGTTGAGTAAAACAGTTTTTCTGTTCCACGATAATGCTCGCCCACACGCTGCTTGTGAAACTCAAGCCCTGTTTGAGCAGTTTCGATGGGATATTTTCGGTCATCCACATTATTCACCTGACCTTGAACCGAGTGATTACCATTTTTTTCCGGAGCTACAGCAACATCTTGGGGGAAGGCGCTTCGTAAATGACGAGGAACTGAAACAAGAAGTGGAAAGATGGCTATCCAGTTTGGCGGGAGAGTGGTTTGACATTGGGTTAAAAAAACTGTTACCACGGTATCAAAAATGTAGTTGAGGTTCAAGGAAGTTATGTGGAAAAATAGGTACTGAACATAGCTTTCAAAATATACTCTTTTTTAAATGTTTAAACGTTTTGTTATTTTTTAAAAAAATAGTGCAAGTTACTTTTGAGACGCCCCTCGTAGATTGTGTAATGTAGAGGAAGAAACTGCCTCTCACAATATATTCAGTTCAGAAGCCTTAGGTAGGAAAAGATATGAATTACTGGATATAGCTAACCCAGACAAAGATCCTCCTATAAAAGACATCTTAAAATACTGTAGTGATGTATTAATAACAGCATCTGAGTCTTGCAAAAAAGAATTAGAGAAAGTTCAAAACAAGGCATTACGCTCAATAACAGGTGCAGTTAAAATCACCCCAATAGAAACACTTTTTGTAACATCTAACAAGCCAATAAACCTAGAACGTGAAGAACAAGCTCTAATAACTCATTAAAAACTTATAAGAATTTAAAGTTTTAATAAACTAGACCAGGGGTGGGAAGTAAGGCACTGAAGGTGTGAATTTACAACCCCTCTCGTCCCCACAACTGTCAACAGCTATGTAGAGCCACCTAAACTGGTTGTTTCTGGCTATAGTTGTGTGGCAGTGTAAACAGTGCAGTGCAGTGCAGTGCATTCATGAGTAAAGGACGAAGGTTTGTTTGGGACTGGGAGAACAAGTACTTTTTATTTTCCCTTGCCATAGAAGAAACCACTGATATTAAAGATCCATTTACATATGAATTTTTGGTGGCCCAAAATGAACTGCAATTGGAATTAATTAACCTTCAAAACAACACATCATTGCGCAGTTCAGGAAAACATGGTTTGAATTTGTACACATCACTGCCGAAGATATCTCCCAAGTTGTGCTTTTTTACAAGCAAATTACTGGCCATGTTTGGTACTACTTATCAATGTGAACAACTGTTTAGCATATTGGGTGGTATAAATAAAAACTAGCTAGTGCTTGTGAGCTGAAGGTGGTAAGCAAGTTGAGAATAAGCAAAAGGTCGTGATTTGGCATAAATAAAAACTTCCCCTCTTCCGCCAGCTCTTGCTTTCAACACAAAGCTTTAGCTTCGTGACCTTCACCACACAACGTAAACAAACACACCTTTTTCATGTCTGGAGGGAATTTAAATATTTGCTGCATTTAAATATCCATATACTTATTTATGTTAAACCAGATAGAGATACTGATTTTAAAGAATGAAAATGTAAGTAAAGTAGAGTAATTATTGCATTCCGCCCAATAATTTGATATAGAGATTAAAGCAGAAATACACCTTCTGAGCCTTTCTGAATGGAGAGAGAGAGGCCTAGGTGTGCGTGCCTGTATGTGTGTAAGTGTCCACATCAAAACTCAAGCAGTCACTTTTAAAAACCAAATTTCGTATTGAAGTTCAGTAACCTCCAAGAGTGCGACTTTATGGAAACCCTCCATCCAAAACTAACTTTTACATGGATGAACATTCCTAATTTTTAATTTTCTCAAAAATGGCCACTGTACTTGTATTTTGATTAAAATGGCATATGTTAAGATATTTACATGGCAATTGAAATGTAGGGATACCTTTAATTTCGGGGGAATAGCCTGTGAAGTCCTCTTCATTCTGAATCACATTTGTTCGTATAACTGATAAACTGCAGGAGATAGACAAAGTCTTACTACACAAAAAATGTGTAATTAAAGCACACAGTTTACGTCAATTTCTTTTTTTCTGGGGGGAAGGATAAATGAAACAGTAATTGGGATTTATTCGAACTTCCAACACATGGCGATTATCCTTTTATAAATTTAAACCCTGATTCCCATAATGTGATGATCTGCGTCTATTACAAGTGATATACTGAAAGATTACTTTTACTAGTGTTGTTTATCTGCTGTAGAACTGGGCAATTAAAATTTATGGAACATCAAAATAGGCAATTCTAAGATTTTAAAAGTGTTATCTGAATTAAAGCTATACCTACTTTGTGAAGGAGTTTCATATAGGCTTATTTTATAGATATAATTCGACCGTGATCTGTACGACCATTATGCTCTTCGTACGTGCTGCATGTTTGTATAAGCACGTTAGTATATGTTTTGATTCCATTATCAAGTTTCTGGTAATGAAAGTGGATCACTAAGACATCACTCGCATTCTAACCAGGCAAGTTCACAACACTTCAGAAAAATGTCCTTGTATCATCGGAGCTGATATAGCAGCAAATATCTCCAAGAGAAGAATTTATTATATTTTACAACACGTATGTATTTCAGTCACCATGATTGAAGAAAGCAGTGTATTTATGAGGCGCCTTGTTCATCTATTAAAAGCACAGTTGCTAGAAAGTAAGCCCAATAGTTTAGCAGTACCTACAGTAAAGCAACAATTGGAGGAAGAGTTTAAAACATCCATCAGCGAGATGCAAATACTAAAAAAAATAAGCAACTTAAAAACAAGAATTAAGTTCATAAGTGATTTGAAACTAATTGGCAATAAGCCAGTTGTTTTAAAACAGTGGGAGCAGGAAATCCTGGCCATGGTACTAACTGATTGAGCAAGCTGAGGTACCTACATAGCTACCTCAGAAAATAGCCAGCAAAAGCTTCGTCGGAGCGAGGAAAGTAGGTTTTTATTTATACCATTTCGCAAGCAATAGCTCTGCGGTCAAGGTCGGGAAGCTTTAGCTTGCAAGGAGATGGAGCAGAAGGTTTTTATTTATAGGAAACCAACCTCTTGCTCCGAATTAGTGAGAAGAAGCTAGTGCTTGCTTTTATTTATACCACCCCATTGACACTGAACAAGAGCATGCTATGGATAAACATCTTCAATGTGTTCTATGTTTAAGCTCATCTAGTTTGCAGCCGGACATTGAAATGCTAATATTTAAAGAGAAACCAGCAACGAAACCAACCTTGTAAATTAGGGGAGTATCATTATAACTACGCCATTATCTAATAAAATGTACATTGTAAACAATTTCAATAAACTTTTCATGTGGAATTATAACGTTTATTTTTGAGAATACAGTATAGAAACTTTTAGACGTCTTTAGTACAATAAGGGAACTGAGTAGGCGTAGAATAAGGGAACTGTATAACTATTGTATTTTGATGGTCTAGGTTGAGGGGGCGTTTAATAGCCATCAACAGGAAGGCATAGGAAACATAGGTAAGGGCGACTCGCTTTATCCTTCTAGGAACATTACTATTTTAATAACAATTACTATGTGAGCAAGCTCTAACTATGCTAATTAGTATGGGGTAATAAATCTTGAGAATACCTGGGAAGGATATAGCATCTGGACTACCATGTCCGCAGTGTGGTCGAAACATCTTCACAATCAGTTACCGCATCTTGGTCTAGATGCACGAAAGTACTAACACACTACCCTAACTAGTGTTCGCTTTATATAATGAGCTCAACCTCCTATGATCTTATGTGGGTTGTTGTACCTTATGATTTGTGACACATGAATCAGGACACCCACTTCTACATGAGTAACTCTGATGGGAAGTGATGCACATCCTTATGACACATTGGTTTGAAGCTAACTCATGCTCATCTATTTTACAATTTAATAATTTTGAATATTCCATATTTTTATATAACACTACAGTATAACAAAACAAAGGTAATAAACATGTTAATTCTATAGAACTGCTTTTGTTAACTTAAGGTTTGGCTAGACTCAGTAACGTGGTGAGAGAACTGTTTCTCACACAATGCCAATATGAGTTGTCTAGCATTGTCTCTCATGTCCTTCACTCATATTCTCTAATATCATTAACTGTTTTCTGTTTTCCTAGCCAACTCTTGAGTTCAAAAGTATGCATTTGATCATGTCGCAAAAGATATTTCAACCGAAACCTGAATGCCCCCCCCCCCTCTGTTTACCTACCAGATAGAGGGAAACAGGGAGAGGTAATTGTAGGGGTAGAGCAATTCACACTTCCAGTGCCCATCTTGCCAGTCCTGAACTAGAGAAACATCAGGATTTTAAATATACACTAAAAACCCAAAATGATTTATGCAAGAAGTAAAGAAGCTAAAAGAAATATATACAGAGGGCTCATTTGTAAGTGATCATGGAGCTGGAACAGGTGGTACAAGTTGGTTTTTCTCCTTTTACAAAAATGTGGGAAAAAACACTACAAATTTTGATGGAGAGATTGGTGCAATCTACACTGCTCTAAAATATCTGTCGGTTTGGCTACAAAAATGTAAAAACATTATTTTATCAGATTCCAGAGCAGCAATAGCATTAACTCAAGATCCAAAAACAGAAAAAATAAGAGAAATTCACTGTTTGGTTACACTGGATTCCTGCACACTGTGGATTGAGTAAAAATAGGAATGCACACGTCCTAGCAAAAAAGGAAACCAAAATTCAAAATAAGGTACAATCAAAAGTACCGCTGGTATCACTTAAACATATTATTAAGAAGAAAATTAATGAGTATACAAGTAAATGAACTACAAATATATTAAGTTCCACAGGAGAAAAATTCTAAATCCTGAACTATCTTGAAAAACAGCCATCGCCATGTTCGGGCTTACCAATGGACATGACTGTCTCAGCAAACACCTGCATAAAATTGGATTGCCGTCATCTCCAAATTGTCTGTTATGCAACAAGGAAGAGGAAATGAATATGGAGCATCTGTCAATCAGTGAACAACTTAAATT
Organism: Tenodera sinensis; assembly: GCA_030765045.1. NCBI lineage: Eukaryota > Metazoa > Arthropoda > Insecta > Mantodea > Mantidae > Tenodera > Tenodera sinensis. The sequence goes on from CM060968.1 coordinate 123,062,869, forward strand.
CTATCCTGACTTGACCTCAAAATATTGGGAGGCAAGAAGGAGAATGGCTTTGTTGCTAAACCCTGAGCATTAGCTACACACACAGCTGCTATTGCATTGGGTTCCAGGGGAAGAGGTTGTGGATGATTTTGAAGTCTATTACAGCTTTATCATGTTGCTGTCTCCATATTTGATTAGAAACATCTCTGGCAGCTACATGTAGTCTTAGGTATTGAATCCAAATTCGTTTTTGTATATAAAGATGAATGGGTATTACATTAAGGAAAATGAAGCTGTTAACAGTGAAGCAACAAGATTCTAAAGTAAGAACAAATTAGAAACTAAAAACTTCACTTATCTTAGTAATTTTTGCAAGTTATTTTTTCAAACACAGACTCGAGTTTCGAGTTGACTCCCATTTAACTGGATTATTAACTTTTAAAATATTTTTTTCTTTTTTAGGTATCATTTTCACTTCGTTGAGAGTTTTATTAACAGTTGAAATACATGATTTTAAAGGATTGAGACAGAATATTAGAAGACCCCAAAAGAAAATCGTTCATGTGAATGTTTGTTAAAAGTGTAATTTGTTTTTTGATGTTGGTATGAATCGATCAAATGACGCAAACGTGTTAAAAATGTTCATTGTTACGAACAACTAAGTTTGCCCAAAGACGTCATAAATCTTTCCATATTTGATTTTAATATATATGTATAAATATTAGAATTATATGTGTTCCATAATAAAAGTAGGGGAGGATGATTAGGAATCGCTTCCCTAACAAGAAATAACTATTTGATGGACGCATACGCGGATGTATACGAAAAGGGCGGTGTCGTGTCACGTGAGAATGCCATAAACTGTCCACTCGCGTGTGTGTAACCGAAGTGAAAAGACATATTTATGTAGTGTGAACATGGAACTTTCACCAAACTTTCATCAAGCATAAGTTCCACTAAGTGAAAAAGTGGAAAGGTTTTTAAGTATTTAGAATGGTGCTGAGAGGAATTATTTAATGTAAAGTATTGAATAAGTGTTAATAAAATAATACATTGTGGTGAAGAAACATCGTGTGATTTTTCATTCCATCCGTTACCATGACCTAGATAGAAAAGGAGTCTCATAGCACAGCACATTCCGTAATAATAATTGCAAAAAACCGCACCAGGATCATTATCAATTTTTAAGTAATCTTCACGATCTTAAATAAATACATGCTGCACAGTAGAAAACAAATGCAGAGTCATAATACACTTTAATCTTCACTTTCGAGTCTGTGTTTGAAAAAATAACTTGCAAATATTACTAAGATAAGTGAAGTTTTTAGTTTCTAATTTGTTCTTACTTTAGGGTATTACATTGTTTATTTCCATGGCACTTATTGGAGTAGTTTCTGATACCCCCAGGTACAACCTCAAGGCTGCATTTTGAAAGACTTGAATCTTTTGTAAGTGCATACTTCCTGCACTGCCCCATATTTCACAATCATATGTTAGCTTTGCTCTGATGTAGGCAATGTAATGACAGCCCCCAATTTTTACCAGCTACAATTTTTAATACATTTAATCTTCTGTTACATTGTTTAACAATGGTTTGGAAGTGAGATTTGTATAATAATTTCAAGAATTTTGGGTGTGCTGTTGTACTGTATTTGTTGTCCATTCAGAAGGATGTTTGCTCTATAACTTTTTAATCAGTATCTCCTAGTGAAGATACATTCACTTTTTTCATAGAAAATATTCAAGTTCCACTTTTTTGCACAATTAATGATACTATCTACTCCTCCTTGCATCAGGGTTTCTGCTTTAATTGGGTCTTTGTTGACCATATGGGATGTCATCAGCATACACGTATACTGAGGCAGCAACTTGGGTAAATCACAAAGCATGATATTAAACAGTGTGGGACTAACTTTTAGTTTGATTTGACAAACTAGTTTTATGCAGAAAATGGGCCACTCAAGAAACCAAAATATAGTAGGATAGACAGATCTTTTATTCCTTTTATTTCCATCTGTTAAGCATGGAAGTTTTGGTAGCTAATACCATGATTTTGATAGTTATTTAGACACAATGTAAAAACAACTCCAGTTTGCTAGGTATGTTAACAAAACAAAATAAAAGTAATAATCTGGGCCTCCACTGAGATAACCTCACTTGTCACCTCCTCTCTGACCAACTCAATTCCTCCACCACTGCTTCCACTGATTCCACCATTACTACCTCTTGTCAGATCATGCTACTACAATATTTCCTTGTGCCATGTGTTGTCAGAGTGAAATATTTGGTGCAAAGAGGTGGGGGCACAGGTATAAAGAGAACATATCACAACAGCAATGTGATAAAATTGTCATTATTTGATTGTTTTCAGGTTTAGTATCCATAGATGTATTATTTATTTTAAAAGAAATTCACGGCTCATGTTTAGAAACGTTCACTTTCTTGCCAGCCAGATTCTAAGTGTCCAAACTTACCTTCTGCGCATGCGCCGGCAGTAGTTTCACAATCGCCCACTAGATTTCAGCACACGCTATTTCACATCTGCCAACATTGCTTTTTACACTACACTAGTTTTCGTTGCCAACACATTAAACACCGATATTTATTTAACACGTGATGCAATCACCTGCAATCTAGCAGTAACATAACAATGACATACACCGCTATCGCGTAGCGCAACTCCATACATTATTACTGGCTCGTTCTTTATTATAATATTATTATTATGAGCCGAAATGGATTTATTATTATTTTTAATCCATTATTATGGATTATTATTATTATACGATATGCTGGCTCCTTCTTTATTATTATATTATTATTTTTATTATATTATTATTATTATGAGCCGAAATGGATATTGTTTAGTAAAGCTTACGCGATGATTCTGTGAGAATTTCGGCAAAGTCACACTCGGCAGTGGGATATATTTTTTTATTATATTTTTATTATGTTTATTATTTATCGTTCTTTTTTGTTTATTTATTTTATCTTTTACCTTTATCTTTTATCTTTATCTTTTTTTGTTTATTTATTTTATATTATTGCTTTTAATGTTATTAGATTTATATTATATATATATTATATTTATTATATTATTATATTTATATTACTATTATTTATCGTTCTTTTTTGTTTATTTATTTTATCTTTTACCTTTATCTTTTATCTTCATCTTTTTTTGTTTATTTATTTTATATTATTGCTTTTAATGTTATTAGATTTATATTATATATATTATATTTATTATATTTATATTACTATTATTTATCGTTGCATAGCATGCGAGTCCTCAACAGCCCCTCATCATATAAAAATTGCATACATGCCTCTTCATTTGACAACTTAATACTTATAAACCTAGCCATTGCACTTCTTCCTTGTACGAAGGTCAATAGCATAATACCGACTCCCGCAAAAACATTCAAACTTACTATTGGCAACAAACTCCTAGGGACATTCTGCTGTTGGCAGCGCTGCATTAACACAGCAACTTTGGCAACTTTTGTGACCATTCGTACACACTGCCGAATGGGACTTTGCCGGAATTCTGACCAACTCATCGCGTAAACGTTTCTAAACATTATCCGAAATTCACTATAAAGCACATCAATAATGTGATAAATTAGATATTGACTGTTTCCACATTTAGCATTTTTAGATTTATTGGTTATTTATTTCAAAGGATTGAGACTTCAGGGTCATTTGCTTGTAAAACAAACACATGTTAATGTTGCACATCATTAAGAGCACTAAAATTGCATAGATGCTAAAAATGCTGTTCTGTCAGAAATACTTATGTTAGCAAATCCTGGTTAGGTGCCAAGTTATACTGAGTTAGTAAGTAGTGGTTTAAGAACGTAAGGTTGCCTTGTTAAAATTGTTGGGGCCAACCACCATCCCTTTTAGGCATCTTCACTTTTTCAGGCAGATACATCTAGAGAGACCCTAAAACATTTGAACCGCTGCCCAGTGTTTTTCCACTGCACATGTGGAAACACGATAATGCAGCTGCTGTACACAATATCATGCAGTTGACTTGTTTTTCTCTGTTCTGAAAGTGCAGTATTGAGCTAACGTGATAACGTGTGGTTGAGTTATTACCAGTGTGCTTTATTACCTTGTCCTGTACGTAGTCATAGTGTGTTATGGCTCTGCATTTGTTTTCTACTGTGCAGCATGTATTTATTTAAGATCGTTAACTCAGTCAGCTCACCAAGTGAAAGTGCGATTTGCAGAAAGATTTCCAGATAATCTGCGATTTCTATCTCTGGGATAACTTAAAGCATAAAGTGTACAAGACAAACCAACACACCCTGGAAGAATTAAAACAAAATATTCACCAGGAAACACCAGGAAATTGCCAGCATTTCTCAATGTAAACTACGGTGAGTGATGGATAGTGCCCTAAAGAGGTGTCAAAAATGTATGGACAACAGTGGGCAGTTTCAGCATCTGCTTTAATTATATTGATAGGTAAAGCCTTTAAAAGTAGTTTTTAAAATGTTGTATGTTTTCATCCGCACTATTCTATAACAGCAGCAGTCGAGCTCTGAGGACGTGTACAGGCCAAACACAGTGCAGCCAGTTCTAAGTCTTTTGGATCATCCGTTACAATAGCTGTAAACACCATATTCTCAATGTGAGTTATGGTCAATTAAATGTATTACTAAAAGTTGTACAATAAAGGAGCACACCAACATAATGCTACATGTGTGCTATAAGCGAAGTTGAGTGTTGACCCAATATGCAATTTAGACAGTGCTAATGCTTTATTTCAAGTACAGTAGAGACTTGATTATCCCAGGTAAGGAGGACCAACAATACCTCAGATAATTGAAAACTCAGATAACATGGACTCTGTTAAAAATCAAGAGGGAAATGTATAGTGCACTAGCAAAATGAATGAGAATATGGTCAAAGACATTAAAAAACGGGATCTACTGTATTATCAAATTAAAAATTAAGTAAAACAAATTAAAACACAAATGAAAAAAAGAGTACCTACAGTACCATATGTACATGTCCCAGTTAGAAGAGTTGTCTCTTCAAAAAGTCTATAAGCGTTTTCTGTTTAATGCAAGTCGCTCGCTTCTTTGCCACCATTCAAGCAGTCATCATAGCAGTAGAAGGTCAGTGGAAGTTGTCTCTGAATGTTACTCTAGATACCTGATCGTCTGTTCTATTACTTTGGCTCCTTCCCATGACTGACTTTCTCATGCTCCATTTCAATGTCTTGTCACTTTCACTTTCTTCAGCCGCTACTAGCATCTCATTAATCACTTCCAATTTTGTTCATCCACATTCTGAGTTGATCCACTTGGATACATCATTTTCAGTGATCGTTTCATCTACCAATCTTTGAGCTAGCTGTGCAAGCCTTAGGTCATTGAGCTCTATGTGCTTAGTTTCTTGATTTTCCGTGATGATTAATAACTTCCTCCATGACTTCTGAGCAGTAGAACTATTTACCTCATCCCATGGCTCAGCTGGCATGTAAGCATCTTCTACATTTTTTAAGAGTCTGTACGGCAACATTTTCCTCATCAACTGTGCTAATGAGGCTTTTCAAAAGTTTGTGTTTATATTACACTTCAGGTTTTCCAACACTCCTTGGTCCATGGGTTGGAGAGGAAGTTAGGGCACAACAACATAGGTTAATATCGCCAGAAACCATTTTTCCTGCATCATTCCATTGTACACTATTTCTGTTTTAATACTACACACTTTGAACACAAACTTCATAAAACTGGACCTTGGTTAGTCAGGGCTCGGATAACCATGACTCTACTGTATATGCATCTATAAGTATAATTATCAAATCCTGAGTGTGAATTATGTTAATTACATGTATTACTACAAGTTGTTCAATAAATGGGTGCAATGAAAGGCTACATGTGCATGAAAAGTAATGTGAAGTGTTTTAGCAAATATGCAATCTTAACTCATAAGAGTTACTCATGTTGTTTTTGCACAGTCGCATGCATCTAACTTGTATGAATATATAATTAAACACTCACTTGGCATGCATCACTTATTTCTTAGTGGGCTGCAATATGTAAAACCATAGTTTTCTTAAAACTGCTTAGCTTACATAAAGCTAACCTAACCAAATCTCAGGTTGCGCCAAATATTTAATTTCAGTAACGCATGGTGCACAGGTTATGGAAATATTGGTAGGAGCAGTCATGTGGTCCAACAGGAAGCAGAAGTAGTGATGAGAGAACTGACTTGGTCAGAGGGGAAGTGACAAGTGAGATCAACCTGCCAGGGCCTAGGTAAATCACCATTATTCAATACATTTAGGAGCTAACTTAGATGAAAGGAACAACATGAAGGCAATAGAGATGATGTGAGCTTGTGGTACAATCGATTTATACAACCTAAAATACTTACTTGAGATGCGCATGAAAATGCTCATGCTCCAGTTTCTGTCGTTTCGCCGAAGTTTCAATCAACTCTGGCGACGTGTGTTCGAGAGTGTCTTCTCCATTCACAAGGCTACAAGGCGTATTAGGATTCCTGGTATTACTACTCATGTGAACTAACACATAGCGTCCCCCATTATTGGCGCAAGCTTGCGTCAGAATATCACATGCTGCCTGAACTAGAAGTTCGTTGCATTTATCTATATCAGCCTAACAGACATTCAAGAAAAGTAAGATTAGCATTAATATTTTTCTAATTTACATTACCGCATTTGTATTTATTATATTTACCTCTCTCCAATTATTTCCTACATTCTCTGATAGTAGAGATTTCAGAATAAATGCTTGGACAGGCGCTAATACTGCACATGGGCCCCCTTCACTTTGCACTAGAGCCGTTGGCTCATCTTTGCTAAAATGGAAACCTGCAAATAAAATTAAGGTTATGCGTAGCTATCACCAGTACAGTAAAAGTTTACAATGACGACAATGCAAGTTCCCTGATACTTGCCTTGGGCCCAACGCTTAAAAACGTCCTCCTTCACATACGGACCCCATAATAGCTTTTTAATTTCTTGTAATTCACTGACGGATGATTCACCGGAGTGGTCTGCCATTACAGTGATTTGTCAAACGTAGCCGTCTGACAACATTGAAATGCTTTACTAAAGCCACAGCATTATCAGAATTACAAATATGTCACGTTTGGCAAGTAATAACAAACGCTGTCACAATAATAACATTGTCTTTCCGCCATCTTGCAATTTCGCCAATATAAGAAAACAAACGTTAAAAACTATGTATGCATGACTGTCCAACTTCATCGGAATGTACCCTCAGGCCACCGCCTTAGTGACCAATCGCGCTATTTATATGCGAAAGCGATATGAGTTTTGTTTGAATAACGCTTATTTAGGTGAGCTCTAATTTATTTGATATTTGCTATATATTAACACTAGATTCAAGCATTTATCTTTTCTTTCTCTCACTGAATGGGAAGATGACAATTCAAACCGTCCACCACAGAACGTATAGCGTATAACTCGGGAACACTAAGCAGTATTGCCATGCCTGCTGAAGTAAAAGCAGAAGATTTTATTTGAAAAAAGCAGGAGAAAACACTAGATTTTTTAACCGGAAGTTTTGCTTATGTATACTTATTTATGGCATTAATAATGATATAATATAATAATCCCCTCCAAAATTCTTGCGCTGTAGAGTTACTGCCACATGCAATGTCAGTATTGCACGATAGCCTCCATTCTGTATCTCCCCCAGGGGGTCATTCTACGGTAGCTATGGGTTTGGCGAACCCAGGGCCCCGAGCCATATTCTCGATTGGGTTCCTCTAAGGGGTGAGAGGGCACCTGCCAAACGCCCAATCAACCTTGGTCCACTTGTGTGTTTGACCTCGCGCCTGATACCTCCCTGTGCACATCTGATGGATAACTCAACTGTCAAACCCCTTTTCAAAAAAGGCAAACAAAATTATGTCTCAAATTACAGACCAATATCCCTCTTACCAATATTCTCGAAAGTATTTGAGAAAGTAATGTTTAACAGACTGTATAATCATATGGAAAATAATAACCTGTTTGTCCGAGAGCAGTTTGGATTTAGAAAACGAATATCAACCAATAATGCAATCTACAAACTCTCTCATGAAGTGTTGACAGCGTTAAATGATAGTATGCATGTGGGTGGCATTTTTTGTGATCTATCAAAAGCATTTGATTGTGTAAACCATGAAATTTTGATAGGAAAACTACAGTTCTATGGGATAAAAAATGAAAATCTAAATTGGTTTATATCATACTTAAAAGGAAGAAAACAAAGGGTCGAAATCAGCAATCCCAACCAGTATAACAACAACACATCGGATTGGAAATCAATTAAACATGGCGTTCCCCCAGGGATCGATATTGGGGCCTCTATTATTTTTAATCTACATAAATGACCTCCCACTATACATAAATAACATTGCTAGTATCTATCTATTTGCAGATGATACCAGTGTCCTCGTGAAAAGCAAAAATTTAAGTGAGTGCGTTATCAAATTAAATTATGTACTAAACTGCATGTCAAATTGGTTTAAAGCAAACAAACTGTCAGTAAACCTTGAAAAAACAAAATTCATTAAATTCATAACTAATCGTTCACCACATACCCATATAGAAATAGGAATCAATGATATTTTACTGGAACAACCTAATGAGGTAAAATTTCTAGGTCTCCAAGTAGACAACCACCTGGATTGGAAGTCACATATTAATTACATTACACCTAAGCTTAATGCAGCACGTTATGCCATCCGATCTCTGGTTAACTTCCACACGATTGACACACTGAAGTTAGTTTATTTTGCTTATTTTAACTCCATTATGGAATATGGAATAATGTCCTGGGGAAATTCAGTGTATAGTAAGAACATATTCCTAATACAAAAGAAGGTTATACGAATAATATGCAACACCCATAGAAGGCAGTCATGTAAAGATCTATTTCGGAAACTGGGTATATTAACCTTACCTAGCGTATATATACTATCTATTTTGAAATTTTATGCTAATAACCAGAATTGCTTTATAACTAACATGGAAATTCATACGTTTAACACTAGGCAAAAAAGAATATACATCATCCCAATGCCAAACTCTCTTGCTTCCAGAAAGGTGCTTATTGTGAAACAATTAAAATATTTAATGCTCTCCCCAGTAATCTAAAGGAAAATGTTAGCAATTTCAGAGTTTTTAAAGCTTCCCTCAAAGAGTATCTCTGTGATAAGTCATTTTATTCTGTAGAGGAATATTTAAATCAATAATCAGCCTAATGTCAGATCAGTTGTATTGTTCGATAGGTACCAATTAGGGAATTAAGTATAACAAGGGTAGCTGAAAATACAATAATGACGTGCAGGCTACAAAAAGCCAACTAATTGATTATAATTTAAGTTCCAATAATAAGTAACAGTGTTAATATTGTGACATGGCTTCTCCATGTCATTAAGACTCTTTGATTTTCAAGGAGGTTGCCATAGAGACAGTTTGAGTTGTTGAAGATTAAGAGACAGAAACTAGTATGGTGTGAGAGTTTGGAAAGATTAAGAGACAGAAACTAGTAGTGTGGCTGTACTTGAAGCTTGAGAAAATAAAAAGAGTTGGTAAATTTGTTACATTTGGTGTCAGGAAGTGGGATGGAGGGAGATTCGGAAACCAGGATGATGGCAATGATGAAAGAATTATTTGCCAAAATGGAAACGAGAAACGACAACCTCGCTGCCGAGCTGAAAAAGATAAAGACGGAGCTATCGGCGAAAATTGACGGGCAACTGGCTGGCGTGACGGAAGGCGTGGAAGAACTCGGCGAAAAGGTGGAAGACCTCTGCCAGCACGTGGACGTCGTGGAGGACGACGGGGAACGTCTTGGCGCCCTGGTAGTAAGAGTTGACGAGAGCGTCAAAGTACTGGATGCCAGGGGCAGACGGAATAGCGCGGAGCCGGGGAGGGAGCACCTAGTGGCCGAGGCGACAGTTGCGCCCGTTTCGGATGATATGAGGGAAAACGTGGAACAACTCGGCGAACGGATTGGCGTGACGGAAGACGTGGAACAACTCGGCGAACGGATTGGCGTGACGGAAGACGTAGAACAACTCGGCGAACGGATTGGCGTGACGGAAGACGTGGAACAACTCGGCGAAAAGGTGGAAGACCTCTGCCAGCACGTGGACGTCGTGGAGGACGACGGGGAACGTCTTGGCGCCCTGGTAGTAAGAGTTGACGAGAGCGTCAAAGTACTGGATGCCAGGGGCAGACGGAATAGCGCGGAGCCGGGGAGGGAGCACCTAGTGGCCGAGGCGACAGTTGCGCCCGTTTCGGACGATCAGCAGGGAAGCGCACAAGCAAACGAGCAACACGCGAGAACCGACTTGGCGTGTGACATGGGGGGACCGTCGGGGCCATCCAATCACCTGACGCATAGTGCCGTGAACGGAAGAATGGTGGACATCATCGTGGACGGCAGGATACAGGAGAGGCCGTGCCGAGCACGAGTGAACACGAGTGCAGCGGTGGACGCGACTCGCGCGGATGTGGTGGGGTTTGTTGCCGGACCCATCGGAAGCAAGGTGGCTGCGAAGGTGCGCCAGAGAGGTCGGCGGACATGGTACCCAGTGAGCCGTTTCAAAGTGCGCAGGATGGCCCGTCAACACACCAGGAAGAAGGGCAACTGGACGAGGGACCGTCAAGACCGGCGGTACTGTTGCAGAATTTCGAAGCAGGATGGCATACATCGTCCTACCTGGACCAAGGGACACTATCCAACAGCGATACCTAGGATCGTGCCCCCTGGAGAGCGAGGTCCTACTGGCCCTCAAGGTTTACAAGGATTCCCTGGCCCTCAGGGTCTGGTAGGCTTGCCTGGAATGAAGGGTGAACGTGGATTCCCAGGAATGAAAGGTGAACAGGGCAATCCAGGACCTCCAGGACAAGCTGGTGCACCAGGACCTGAAGGACCTAAGGGTGACTCAGGCTCTCAAGGACAACATAAAGGACTTCCAGGATTACCCGGCCCAACAGGACCTGCTGGCCTCAGAGGTCAGAGAGGTGCACAAGGTGAGACAGGTCCACCAGGGAAGCCAGGCAGTGAAGGACCTCCAGGACCACAAGGTATTGCAGGACCTCTAGGACCACCGGGACCAATTGGAGAACAGGGACCAGAGGGAGCACCAGGTAAAGCAGGAACACCTGGTATTGCAGGAAGACCGGGAGATAAGGGACCTGTAGGACCTTCAGGACCTCCGGGAACTCCAGGGGCACCAGGTCTTCCAGGGTCACCTGGTCCAAATGGACCTCCAGGACCAGCAGGAGAACGGGGTCTTCGAGGAGAAACTGGACCACAGGGTGTAGAAGGGCCACAGGGAGCTAGAGGAAAGCCAGGACCTCCAGGGCCAGAGGGAGGTAAGGGTGATAGAGGAGAAGAAGGTCCAAAGGGTGCAAAAGGACACCGTGGTCTCATTGGTCTACAAGGGTTACCTGGACCTCAGGGACCTCCAGGAGACAAAGGCATGACTGGACCTCCAGGATTGTCGGGAAAAGATGGTGAACCTGGAACTAAAGGTATGCCTGGAAGAGATGGAAACCCAGGACCTCAAGGTATACCAGGACCACCAGGCCCTCGTGGACCACCAGGAGAAGAGGTTCGATGGGTTAATCCACCGGGGCGCAAGGGAGATGCCGCAGTGATAGTGCTGGTCGGGACGACCAGCTCTGAGGAGGGAGCAGTGTGACATGGCTTCTCCATGTCATTAAGACTCTTTGATTTTCAAGGAGGTTGCCATAGAGACAGTTTGAGTTGTTGAAGATTAAGAGACAGAAACTAGTATGGTGTGAGAGTTTGGAAAGATTAAGAGACAGAAACTAGTAGTGTGGCTGTACTTGAAGCTTGAGAAAATAAAAAGATTTGTTAAATTTGTTACAATATGTTTGTTGATATTTTGAAAATGTATATTTGAACAATCATGTTGGACACGCTTTATGTAAAAGTAAGGATGTAAATAGATATTCTGTATATATGAACATAATTGAAATGTTGTCTACTCTGTACATTACATACTATGTAAGAATTAAAATAGGTATGCTATGATTAATGTGCACAGTTAATATTTTGAGGTCGCTTATCTTAAATTTGACACACTTAACACATGAGTAAGAATATTTTTTACTAATAAGCTAAATGTACATGTGTAACATGTTAGAATGTATTACTTAGCTATAAATTTGGACTGCTTTTTCATACAAGCAAAAATGTAAACATTGAAGCAATGACACAGTCTTTAAAAGCCAAGTAACATGATTTTGTACATGTATAATAACTATGTAAGTGTCAATGCACTAGAAGTATTATCTTCATCTCGTACTTTAACAGCAAAACTTGAAACCCATACATGTTTTGCATGTTTTTTATGCATTTAATTGTAAATGCTTTTGACATGTTCTATGTTCAAGGTCTGACTGGCCATCATTGAACCTACAGAACGCAATCTAATCTAATCTAAATCTAATCTAACCTACGCGCGGGTTGTAGGTGGATGGGGAGACGCAAGGGGTGATTGGGTAACCGCGTACTTCCCTGCCCCTGGTTATCATGTAGGATCTGTGTTCGTATCCGCTGATAAAAGTCAGTCCCAAGGAGGGGCCATTGCATGAACTGATGCACTCCTGAAGGCAATTGGGCCCCTCTGTCTATACATTGGGAGGTGAGACCCTAGGGTGAGTAAGGTCCAGGCCAGGACTCTCACCTAAGGCGGGGTGGTGCCCAGGATGTGAGCATGCCGTCGGGGACATTTGCAATGGTGGAGGATTAAAGCGCCATGAGTACAAAAACTCAAATCAACAAAAACAGCAAAGTAAGAGCATAACGGATAGAAGAGAAAGTGTGAGCTCTCTCGCTAGTTTACTACACTATCAGTGGTCTCGTGGCAACTGACCGAAACTGTGGCGTTGCGATCGCAGTCGCCTCAAAATGCGGCCGAACTGCCTAATGTGATTCGGAAGTACAGACATAATTTTATACATATGCGTTGTCTGTTATGAGTAATTAGGTATATAACTTGTGAAATTGCTTCTAAGTTTGTGCATAAATGTGTGTGTTCTTCAGAACGTAAGATTCAAGCAACATCATTAATTGATTAAAAATGCCAACTTGTTTTGTAACCGGGTGTCGTTCAGGATACAGAAACTGCTCAGAAGCTAGACTTTTTTTACTCCTTCTAAAGATAAAAATCTGTTTTACAAACGGGAAAAGTCTATTCCTAGGAAAAACACTAAATTGTCTGTTAAATCTAGTATTTGTGACAAAGATTTTCCAGAGGACTTCTTAGTGAAAGTTGATTCATTCGTTGTGCGTGGAAAACTAGTTGAAATCCCTATAATGAAATGGCGGTTAAAGCCAGGGGCAATTCCCTGTATATATCCTAATTTACCCAGGTACTTAACTACAATGCATAAATCCCGAAAATCTCCACAAAACAGAGACAAAAAATTACTGAAAAAGCAATATTCAACAATCAGTAAATCACCAGATGCAGGATCCAGTCAACCAGTTCTTAATTCAAACGCACCGTCCTTCAACAATGAGGAAATCACAGAAAACAGTTCTAATTCCTCCAAGGTCACAAACACAAGTGTCAATAATGAAATTGCTACACTGAAGAAAAGAATTAGAAACCTTAATAGAAATTTAGTTAGAACTAAAATCCTGCTATCTAAAGAGAGGGCTAAATTTAAAATAGTAGAAGAGAAACTCGCTACTATACCGCTCGCAAAAGTTAAAGGCATGTGAACGTTGGCCAATGCTGAAGCGGAGCGCTGTTGCCAAGCGTACTGCGTGTACCAGCACAGGTTCTGTACATAAGAACACATTTTCCGCGCCAGCAGAGGTTCTGTCTATTTTTCCCGTAATTAAACAACACATTAAATATTCTTAAAACATTAAACTCTTACCTTGACACACGTCACAGCAGTGGAACAGCAAGCACGGTTTCCTCCTTGTCTTCGTCTTCAAAGGCACTTAATTCGGACAATATCTCCCCTTTCCATTAGAAACTTCCTATCATCATTAGCTTTTCTATACTTAAAACCAATATTCTTCATTATGCTGTACATAGAACGCACTGAGCCTTTGTAATTTATTTTTCCCTCATTGCTATTGCTATCTTTTTTGCAGTTGGATATTGTCCTTGATCATAGAAACCGAGAATTGTTCTGTGCAAAACGTCTTTTTTCAAAATCGTCTAATCCAGTAACTCGCTTTCCAACTTTGTGGGTCTTTCACGGAGATTGAAATACTTCCACGCTCCCTTTTTCTAAAGATGAAGCTGCTTCACTATAAATTCGTGACACTGTTATACACTACCTACACCACAAGCTTCCACAGTTAATTGCTGGGTTTTTGAAAAATCTACAGTTGCCCTATATTCTGAATTGGATAGCTTTCGTAAAAACTTGTTCACATTAAATATAATTTTTCTGCCCTGAGAATAAATCACTTCACGTTTGTTGATTGAAAACTCATTTGTCCCAGCTTCGAGGGACATGTTCATGCACTCGGATTACAAACACTGCATAAAAGATATGTGTATAGTAATAATTGAATGTATTATTAACAATATTTCAGCGCGAGTTAGACACACAACTTAACGATGCCGTTCACTATAACAAAATAACACGTCACTACTCTGAAAACGAACTGAACATTAACTCAATCTGTTTGAAACTGCGTGATTTCTATTTTCATAGCAGGTGCACTGTTTGTTTATGCTTAGATAAGTGTTGTGAGGAAGGAATGGTGTTGTTTTTCAGGCTTAGGTATCTGTGTTGAATGGATGTTGGGTACCCATTAGCATGTGAAGATAAAACGTGCATCACTCGCGTTCTACGTATCGTAGAGACAGGATTTTTGTACGGTTATGATCAGAAAATAAAATTCTTTCTTATTATAAGAATGGCATCTGTCATTTTCAAATATGTATCCGAGCGTAATTAATGAAGATAATGTTCTCAGTGCCGACGCGTGAGATGCGTGTACCACATTCGGCAACGCTGGTAGGAGGGGCAAGCTTAGGATTCGCTGGACTCTGCAGTACGGCCCGCCTCCATATGCCTTTAACTTTTGCGAAGATTATAATTGTTGCGATCATAAACGCAATTTAAATTGTTTAAGTAAAAACCAAAGCTGGTTCTAGATAGAATGCTTAAAAAATGTCAGACGAGCTCGAAGGGGATGCGTTACACCAATGAATTTCTATTAGAAAGCTTGTTATTTAAAATTAAAAGCCCTACAGGTTATAGACATTGCTTAACTCATGAATTGCTGCCCCGGCCTTCTGAAGCCCGTTTAAGGAAAGTATCTAAAGTGCACAAATGGTATAAATAGCAATGCTCTAAATGCGATTTCTACTACGTTGTCTACCCCTCTGAATGTGTGGTTAATATTCTTTTGCAAGTCGAGGCTATTTTAGAGAAGAAAATGTGCTCGTCTGAAAGTTTGTGGGGTGATATATTTTACGAGTGCTTAGATAACATAGACGAAATCATATTAGGACCCAGTGCAATTGGATGCTGTGTGGAACACAAACTGGATTTAGTTGGAAAGTTAACACTATACTACATGAAGTGTCGCTTCTTTTTTCGTACCAAGGAAATCAGTAGAGAAATGACGTCATCGAAGTCAGCAAGACGTTAACTCTCCAAGATCTCCAACGTCTAAATCCACGGTGAGTTTCGATATTTTATATACATAACATACATAATTTGCATTATGGTTTAATTTTTCAGCGTAAATTCACGTAAGCCGATATTTCCCATTGTTCTTCATTAATTATAATACCCATTAATGATAATACCCATTATTGTAAAATAGCATCCTATATTATGTGTAAAGGAAAGACGATGTTTCAAAACAGTATTTCAAATATTCGTGTTTACGATTTTAGGTATTTAAAATGCTAATTGATAATATGAGACTCATTTTCACCATGCATTCGTGAACTAAAGTGAAGCGACCGCGACACCAGTGCCATCTTGTGAGCGAACCACAGTAACTCCCGAAGAGCTCACTATCTCTTCTATCCGCTATGGTAAGAGTAAAGGGAGTAGTCGAGTGTTGTGGTCATCGCTACTTGGTTATTTCTAGAGCTGAGGAAGGTAAAAAGTTTTTATTGGTGAGCCCATTTGTAATCCAGAAGGGCCTGGATAAAACAGCTGGTCGAGTGAAGTCATGAACTAGATCCCGCAATGACACGCTGCTGGTTGAGGCGCATTCAGCACATCAGGCAGCTAAAATATAAAAAGCAAACCTGTTAGCCAGCTATCCAATACGTGTTGACCTTCACAAAACATTGAACTCATCACGCGGTGTGATTAATACCCTCGCATTAGACGGATTAAGCGTTGAGGAGATTAAGGAATACCTACAAGGACAAGGCGTTACCTGTGTTTATCGGGTTCATCGCAAAGAAAGCGGTGAACTGAAGCCTACTGGTATCCTGTTCCTGACCTTTGATCGGGTAGATCTCCCTCAAAGGATTAAGGCAGGATATGAAGCAATAGAAGTAAGGTCATACTCCCCAACCCGATCAGGTGCTTTAAGTGTAACCACTTTGGACACACAAGCGAACTGTGCAACAGAGCAGCTAACTGCGTCGGAGGCGTCGCTCACGATGCTCCATGTTCATTGCCTCCCAGTTGTGTGAACTGCAATGGCGAACCTCCAACTAATTCCCGAGAATGCCCCCGTTTTATAAAGGAAAGGGTGATCCAGAAAATCCGAGTCAAAGAGAAGGTGTCCTTCTCAGAAGCTCGGAAACTTCTGCGTATCCGACAGCCCCCCTTCCAAAGTCCGGTACATATAGCTCAGTTGCAGCTAGGCCGGTACTGAAGTGGGAAATCGCTACACAAACCAGCGGTCGAAGCGGGGCCACAATTTTAGAAAAAATTCTCGTAGCAAGAACAGTTCCAAACCCTTCAACATCTACAGGTAAATCTACATCTCCTACCAAATCCGTAAAGGAAAAGAACACCTCTACAAGATCACCGTCCAAATTGCCAGTCTAAAACAATGGCCAGAATGAGCCCGTTATTTATTATGCTTCACCGAAGAAGTTCAAGAAACAGTATGTAAGATCTGACTTCCTCAAGGAAGAAAACGTGTCTGTTCCCAGTAAACCAAAGGGAAAGAAGAGTCAGCGTTCATCCTCTCGAAGATCATCTTCTGAGGATTCCTCTGGGATGAACACCGACCGGAGGCTTTCATCTTCGCCGGTATCCATAAGCAATTGATTCGAGGCTCTCAAACCGAAGTTTGCTATGGGGAGCCGCATCTCTTCGGTAGAGCAGATGCAAGAACCTATTGCGCATGCCAGACATCGGCAAACATGTACTCAATGAGGCCTCGCAACTACGACGTGTTAGGGGCAGCGCTTATTCTGTCTCCCCTTCCCTCGCAGCCTTAAGTGGCACTACATACACACCGATCAAGGGCGGACTGTCCTCTCGTATTTACCTGCACTTCTAAACATGTCTGTCAAAGTGTAATTTAATACTAAGACTTAAAGATAAATTTCTGCGCTTTAGAGCGCATGTAATTATTCCTGGTCTATTAAATTTGATATCTAGAATAACACTTTGATTATTTCTTCTCTCATCATGTAAGGAACGTAAGGTGTTTGTTGTGCTCTAAAGTTAAAAAAGGCACTCATCAATGGAACATCAAGCGGCATTATGATACATGTCATAAGGTCACCATACAATTATAGACAAGCATGAATTCATAAATTTATACCACGATTTAAAGTAGCATAACACTGACGTAATGTCTTTTATTCATTTTATTCTATTTTTTTTTCAGATCTAGATCGAACCAACTGCAACTGCTCACAATATTCAGATAATACACCTAATATTAATTCAAATATTACAACTGATAAATAACTTCACGCCAGCTATGCTGTTGCTTTGGAGATTGCTCAGTCACTGAGGTGTTTTAGTGATGGAGACTTCATAAAAAATGTGAGAGTAAAGTTGCCAACATAATTTTCCCTGAACAATATGATATTTTTAATAATATTGCATTATCACCACGAACCATACAGAGAAGGATATATAAAATAGGAGAAATAGCCGAAAAAAGACTACAAACCGAGGTCCATGAATTTATAGCCGTTTCTCTCGCGTTGGATGAAAGCACTGACAACGTTGACACAGCACAATTGGTAATTTTCACTCGTGGAGTCACTAACAACCTCTCGATACAATAATATATGCTTGAAGTCATTCCACTTAGGAAACATACAACAGGGACAGAATTATTACAAGCATTTAAGAAATATGTAGAAGGAAAGAAACTGAATCCAAAAAATCTTGTATCGCGATTAACAGATATTAATTTGCGTGCTATACTGAGAGTGGCTACTTGTGATATATCACTAGATTTTCATGGTGCATTGCAAATAGAAGTGAATTGAAATATATTGCTCAAATATCTAGGCCTACCTGAAGTATCGTAGAGCAAAATAACTGGATTCAAGTATGTGTACTATTCCTTATTGTACTCTGTAGCGAGCGAGTCCAGCACTGACACTGAACGAAGGTCAATGCCATCGCGTGTTCTACATTACGCCATGTGTATTGCGGGTTGCATGTTGAGATGACATACTCACCCCTCATTGAGTACATGTTTGCCGATACCTGGCGTATGCTGTGAGAAACCCAGTGAAAAAGAGGCAGGATAAAACTGAAAAGAGTGTAAGTCCAAAAGATCTCAAATGGGCTAAATTGAATAGACAACCGCTTACTACAAGGTAATGCAAAATTACCTTGGAATACTTATCCCACACATATCAAAGTGGCTATCCTACATTAGAACACAAAGACCAGAACTTGAGCTTTTGCTCAAAGAGGACGAACCTTTGGTTGCATGTTTGCAAGAGACCAAGCTGCGTCCTCAAGAGGCTTTCCATCTAAGGCGATACACCCCAGTACGCTGTGATTTTACACCAGAAGAGGGTGCTCCGACACATGGCGGCGCTATGATGCTTGTCAGAGATGACATACATATGCAATCCGCACCATTACGCTCTGGTATACAATCAGTTGCAGTAAGGATCCTACTGCCAGACATACATTTCACCATTTTCAATTTATATTTGCTCGCGTCCCATGACTTGCCGTACATTGATTTAGAAATTCTAGTTTCCCAGTTATCAATACCGTTTCTGTAGGTGTGAGACTTTAATGCGCACCACCCACTTTGGGGCTTAAGTCGCGCTTGAGCGAGAGGCAAGTTCCTCGCTGATTTCCTGGCCCGTTACAATCTAGCTCTCCTCAACAGTGGAGAGCCTACATTCATTTATGACTCTTTCAATAGTTTCTCGCACCTTGATCTTGCAGTTTGTTCACCTCAGTTGGCAGTCACCTTCAATGGAATATCATCTCTAGTGACCACTTCCCATGTCTTATTAGTCTCTTAACGCAAGATACATGCTCCACACGTATGCCCAGATGACGCTTGGACCATGCCAACTAAAACCTTTACACAGTGGCGGTTCCTGGGAGATCGCATACTCGCAACTGCACAGCCACTAATTTTTTTCCGCATGCGAATGTGTATAGACATGCATGTGAGAAAGTCGAATGTCCAGCTTTCTTGTACGTATATGAACTTGCTCGTTTAATTTTCCCGCGCTCTCTTTACCAAATATCAGCTCACTCAGTCAATCAGCTGATACGCATAAACCCTATTTTGCGACTGGCGAAGGTAGCTTTCTGGCGAGGGGTACGCGGGGAGCGGTGTAAAGCTTGCATTTAAGAGTACGGCGAGCTAAGGCAGCATAATCGACAAGGCCAACACATGCGATTCTTACCGCGCAAGCGCACTACGTGCTCGTACAAGTCCCTCTGTTTCCCTTGCTACGAGCATTTCCCCCACGTTCAGAAGAACCTACTAGGCAGTCAACGTGACGGTTCTAAATATAATGTAGCCATTTTCTATATTACATTA
This sequence comes from Tenodera sinensis, assembly GCA_030765045.1. Taxonomy (NCBI): domain Eukaryota; kingdom Metazoa; phylum Arthropoda; class Insecta; order Mantodea; family Mantidae; genus Tenodera; species Tenodera sinensis. Next base: position 123,082,830 of record CM060968.1, read on the forward strand.
ATGTTATAAACACAATTACATCTAGTCTTATTCAGCGACTATAAATGCATATAGTTGCTCTTCATGTCGTAATTTACTAAGGCCAATATTTCAGTTTGGAATACTTATTTTGTTACAGTGTTTATTACTGTTTGTTATGTTTGTGTTCTGGCAGCAAGTTGCATGTAGTTGTGTCTGCACATATCGGGAAATTTTAATCTATGAAAGTGTGAAAATGAATAACATGGCGAAACTAAAGGAGATAAATCCTTCGGATTTAATCTTATATGAGAAGCTGTTTTCCGTGCTTATTGTTTGCGAGTGAGAGAAATGGTGTCTGGACAAAAATTAGTTCTTGTGATACTGGTGTGGTGTATGTTAGAGAAAGGTGGAGAGGATTTAATATACTGCACACCCACTGCGACAAGTCACGAGCCGTCACTGCCTTTACACCCATTTGGCTGTCTTTACATATAACGATTCTCTCTGCTGCTGAACAATCCATTCCGCGTTCGACTTCACACCCCCGTCGAATTCCTGTCCCCTGGTGGACAGAAGAATGCCGGAATGCCATTCGTGCTCGAAGGCGTGCTTTTAGGGTTTTCCAACGTCACCCTACGTTAGATAATCTAATACAAGAAAATGCGCGCTAGGTCCAGACAAGTCATTAAGGATAGCCAAAAGTCATCATGGAGCAAATTGGTAGCTTCATTTAACCGACACACACCTTCCTCGGTTGTGTGGGATAGGTTAAGGGCTGTAGCAGGTCGATTGACCCATATACCAATTGCGGGATTAAAAACAGCTACAGGAGCTATTGTTTATTCATTTGAAGTGGCCAACGCGTTTGGCAGTGCTTTCGCTCAAGTGTCTAGCTCGGAACTACTCCCCTGAGTTCCTTCCAATTAAAACTCAGGTTAGATGTACGCCTAACTACCCAACGTTCGCTTCTTTTTTCACCACCAGGCTAAGAGAATGGTATAGGAATAGCATAATTAATCCTAAGCCTGCGGGGTTTCGTTTTCAGGAACTTATAGCGAAGCTTGAGATGGAACTGCCTAGGATGTTCACCAAGGGCGAGATGCTTTAGCCCCCTTGGCTATCTGGCACGTCCCATGTAGATCTTGGGATGACCACACACCGGGAGTCCACGATGCCTATTTCAAGTATCCGCACGTATTTTTTTAGAATTTTTGTCAGGCTACACTGACCGTCGATGTATTTACACCGATGGGTCGAAGAGCACCAACGGTGTTGGATGTGCTTATGTTTATGGAACCGAACCACATACATTCGGTTTCCCAAATAGCACTTCCATTTTTACTGCAGAGCTTTATGCAATTTATCGAGCCGTTTTGTATGTGCACCGTCGTAAAATAGGTGACTGCCTGATTTTGAGTCATCCCCTTAGTTCACTTCAGAGCCTTTGTGAGCTGTACAACCCCTACCCTATTTTTTGACAATAACAATTTATTTCAGCATGTTCCATTACAGAAATGTAATACTACATGCATATGGTTTTACATAATTGAACATATCTAAGATTACAGTATAATCGTTATTGGTTTCGTACAATTATGCTATGGTAGTTATTTTCAAAGTTCAAAGTCTATATTGCTTACATACTTGTGGAATAGCCCCCACCCCACCCTTATCGAGGATGCCCTCCATGTTTCACACGCTTCTGGTGTTGACGTGGTGTGTGTATGGATTCCTGGTCACGTAGGTTTGCCCGCTAATGAAATGACAGATTTGGCAGGAAAGACGGCAACTACAATGTTACCATCTCATGTATTATTTCGGAAGACTTTAGGCTTGAAGTGCGGAGAGCGGTGCTGTCGTCCTGGCAGGAAGAGTCGTCAGCTCTCCGCGGTAATAAGTGAAAGAACTTCCGACAAACTGGGTAACTTCGTGTCGCATATCTCGCCGCGAGGAGGTTAGTTTGGCTCGTTTAAGAATAGGGCACTGCAATTTTTCGCATGGTTACCTGTTTAAAACGGACCTTGCCCCTCTACGTCCGCTGTGTGACAACCTTCTGACTGTTCGTCACATGCTGCTAGAGTGTTCCTCTTAGTGCACCTTCGGGATTCTCTGCAGTTGCCTGCCAGACTTGTGGAGGTCTTGGCGGATGACAAAACAGCGGTTGCTAGAGTTTCTAAGTTTGTAGTGGAGTGTTTTATCAATTTGAGGATTTAAAATTTTAGATATCTCTTTTTATGCTTTTTGACATATTTATCACCTAGTTTCATATCTGGCTATTGCCACTGGTTTTTTTTTGTTTTTTTTTTAACTTTTTTGTGTTTATTTTCCTTGTTACTAGTATTTTTATTTTTGAGTGAAGTTTAGATATATCTGGCTATTGCCATGTTCAGGTTTAATGTAGCAGTCAAGGATAGTTCGCAATACAGAAACACCAGATGCGGTACACTGTTCGTGTACACAGGTGATTATATTAATCTTTTGTTTTCATACACGAGGGAAATGCCTTGCCTGAAAATCTTTTTCGGAAGAGCAAATTATATGATTCAAGGAAAATTGAGTTTAAAAATGGAAAATACATAAAAAGCAGATTTTGAAGTACGTTTAGTTTTAATCAGTATATCAGTAGATTTGCAAAAAAGCAGATCTCCTGAAAAATCGGTACACCTGGCAACTCTGCCACTAAGACCTTTAGACCTTTAGCTTCTGCTTGCTACACCGGAGCAGTGCTACAACCTTTTCATTTCCGATGAAAGTCAAGGTCTCTTATTTATTTTTATATATACTGGATGTTCATGCTTGACTGTGTGTACTTAGACAGGCCCGGAAAGATGAGCACCCGAAGTGTCAAATGCTATACCCTTACAATCACCCTTCCCTGTTCCGTTCTATAAGTTGACAAAAGCAGTTCTACACATATTGAATTAACACGCTTATTACCTTTTTGTTTTGTTATACAATGGTTATTATGCAGTTCCCTTATGCTGCTAAGACATTTAAATAGCTTCCATTCGCTATTCTAAAAAATAAACGGAATAATTTATATGAAAAATGTATTGAAATCGTTTACAATGTACATTATTAGACAGTAGCGTAGTCATACTGATACTCCCCTAGTTTACACTTGAAACATTGTGAAATCTTGCTAGTTTCTTTTTAAATATTAGCGTTTCAATGTACGGCTACAAACTAGATAAACTTAAATATAGAACACATAGAAGATGTTCATCCGAAGCGTTACTGCGTAGCAGGCTCTTGTTCATTGTTAATATGTTAAACAGTTGTTCACATTGATAAGTAGTGTCAAACATAGCCAGTAACTTGCTTGCAAAAGTGGGCAGCCTGGGAAATGTTTTCGGTAGTGATGTGTACAAATCCAAGTTTTCCTGAACTGCGTAATGGTGTACTGCTTTGAAACTCAATTAATTCCAATTGCAGTTCATCTTGGGCCACCAAAGAATCACATGTAAATGGATCTTTAATATCCGTGGTTTCGCCTATCGCAAGGGAAAATGAACAAAAAAAGAGAGAGAGATAGAGAAAATAAAAGGCCGTCACTGCGCTGATCACACAGTCACGCGAGTATAACCAGAATCGACCGGTTTGGCAGGCTTTACCTGGCTATTGAAAGACAGTAGTGGGGACGAGAGGGGAAGGTAAATTACACCTCGAGTGTCCTCCTTCCCACCTCTGCACTTGGGCTTGCACGGCCGGCGTCCATTTAGAAGTAAATGTACCCACATTTGAAGTAAAATTTCTTCCAGGCTCTTTGAACGTGGTCGAAAAGTAGAAATTACTCCCAATGTTTGCTCAAAACTGTGTTGAGCAATATCAGAGAACTCGACGAATAATGAAGGTGCATTTTTTTTCAAGTGGAGGAAAAATCCATTTATGGACTTAAATGAGCTGAGATGGCACAGCCAGTAATGTAGGCTTCGCCCGAAGGCACACCCACTAAAAACCTCCACCGAAGAGAATTTAGGTGAGGAAGTGCAGCTCTACCGCTATTGTACCTGCGGATTCATGGAGAGGTTATGTTGGCCGGCCGGCAGTGTAACCTAACCAAAGTGTATGTGAGGTGCCAGTACGTAAACATGACCACACCAGTGGCGGCTCGTGCCTTACAAACTAGGTGAAGAAGTTCACTTAAGCGTGCTGAAAATACAATGCAAAGCCGGTGTCCCACGGTACAACATTTTTGACCAAACCTTTTGTAACCAATG